>NQII01004522.1:100212-118047 GCA_002778355.1 Clitarchus hookeri
TACTCCCTTCTACTGACGCCAATAATGGGTGGTGCAAATAAACACCAATAACCGAGCTCGCAGTTCACTATTTGCTTATAACGTCACAGGATTTACCAATATACAACTTAGTCGGAATACTTGAACACACAGAAATTAAAAGATTACGATAAAAAATGCTTACGTTAACTGCCAAAAATATATTGTAGTTCTGCATAATGATTTGACACCTGTATGAAAAAATGCGTTAGTTTTTAAATCAAGGACAGCTTTCCGCAGCAAAAGTGATTTGGCTAGAGCTATTTTAATAAAATAGTCTGTACCGACAAAAATATTATTTTCCGTCGTTCTGTGTATTGGCAAAAACTAATAACAGTACTGTGTACCATTCACGTGTTAACTTCAATGTTACTCAAGGAAAAATCTCTCGAACCACTGTCCGTTGACTCAATCTGTGTTTCTGTAACAAGTCCTATTGATAAAAAATCTAATGAGGGTCCGAACACGCAGCACCATTTTCAAAAATGTTTGTTCCCATATCCTCATCGCACGCCTCATCGCCTCAACAAGCTAACTGACGTGCAATTTTTTCGTAACCGACGCTCATTTGTGGCACTTTCAGCAATGACCTTATCGTTTTATGGCGTAATTACACAGATAAAATGCACTGAGCATCCCTGCTCTACTCTCAAGCTGATGTGTGAGATGTTCATTGCCTGAAATTGACACAGAAATTATCCATTTCACACACTGACATTGTAAAAAAAAAAATGTATCATACTAACCCGTTAAAATATTATCCCGAGTATACTCGTTCACATCTGACATGTTGCAGAATAGGTGAAGTCATGGTCGGTACTGTACAGGGTCAGCAACTAGCACCAATACAGACATTGTCTTTTCCTGAGCAATGCTATTGGCTTCTGCTGACCCACGAACTATTTTATAACTGGTTGCTTCTCGTGCCATGAATTTATAGAAACCCTTTCCATAAGTTCGAAATCATCAGTAGTTATAAGACATTCATAAATACTTTTTACGCCATAGATTTATTATTTTACATCTGAAACTAAAAATTAATGTGTACGTCAAGTGGTTAATGAATAGTGTAGGAACTCACACTTGTATGCACATATGTAAGGTCTCTTTGATGCTATTCGCTACCGGGCACCACTAAAAAATGCTAAGCAATTTGTGAACGTACCAGTTTTTTTCTGTAGATTTACATGTCGTTTGCTTACCGTGGCGGACAACCGCACATTAGCTAAGCTGTGTTGCACGGTATTTAAATATTAGGTTTTAACTGACACTATTGAGTGAATTCGCAAGCCCGTTTTCTTAGGAAAGGCACATACATTCCTGGATAGTAAGGAATGCGACTTCCAAGACATCGCATCTACCACAGACATTTGGAGTTTTGAACTTGGCGAAGAGCGGCTTAGGGGACTGAAGCAGTAAACATTACTCACCGAATTTTCGCTAATCAATACTCGCATGACGAGGAAATTTCACGCGTGATAATTGTCTTGCTCGTAGAGATTACAAACAATGTGATGCACATGTACTATGTTTCGCCCTAATTGCTCTCTTTGAAAATACCTCAAGAGAGCGATGTACCTTCATACTACCAACAGTCAATACTACGAGCATCTAAAATAGCATACCTATAAATCCCATAAATATGAAGATTCCGGATGCAACTATTTAAGTAAATTTAACAGATAATTTTTTTTTAAACTCATTAAAAAATATTTTATGCAGAAAAATTTATAGCATGCCTAAATAATTTGTATCTCAACCAAACAACTACAGGTACACTGCTCTAACTTTTGTTTCACAATTTTACTTTCCGTTCTGTATTGTTTGTTTTGGAAGGGGGAAGAAAACATTTTAAGTTGGAAATATATATATATATATATATATATATATATATATATAGCCTATTCACGGTGTATTCACACTTTTCTAATTAATCTTTCGAAAAATCACTCCATGTATGTTGTGTTTATGGCTTCNAATCACAAGTGAGCTAAAGAGTGTACTCAAAGGTTTCGAAGCACACGTGAGCTAGGGTTTGTACACGTAAGTACAAGCTTCAACATGTAAGCTAAACTGTGTACTCCCAGAAGCTGAAGCACATGTAAGCTGGTGTGTGTACTCGCAGGAGTGAAGCACAGGTGAGCCTGTATGTGTACTCGCAGGAGCCACAGGAAGGTTACGCTAGAGATTATACTCACAGAAGTAGAGTAACAACGCTCGCCACCTTAGCGGGTGGTGGCTGCTGACGGGAGAGTAACATTCTAAGAATTCGAGCTACGGCACATACAGTTAGCATACCCATAAATTAAAACTTCAGACCAAGCTCAACCGCCATTCTAACTGGAAATATTACTATAACTATGCTGAAGTGATAAGACACTTAGCTCGCTTGGCACCCGCCAACTAAGCTGGTGGGTAATGTACCCTAGAGGGTGTTTTCATAAGAAAGGAGGCTCAGGTATTTTAGAGTTTGTACTAGCACGAAACAGTGGCCAAACAACAGCTCCAACTTAAGACGGGGCACAATATTAGGCGCTACCTGGGAAAGTCTTTAGGCGCCCTCTTAAAACCTTTTTGTTTCTCTGTGATAAAAACCTTAATTAATATACTCCATGAAAGATAAAGAACAATATATAACCCTGAAGCGAAGATGTATAGAAGTATCAGAAATACATCATAACAGTTCACTAGGGATTACATACAACATATCAAAGCATCTCGGTGAGAAAAAATAGTTTGGGTGCCCATTCGCTCTCATTCTGGCACAATTTACTTAATTTAAGGAAGGGCAATGTATACCCTAGCACCCTCTCTAGTTGTTACGCCACTGACGCGAACTAGCGTGTACTCACAGGAGTCGAAGCACAGGCGAGCAGGTGTGTGTACCCACAGGAGTGGAAGCTAGATTCCCCGCCGACTGAGTTCGTCGTTGCGAGACACCATTCTGCCTTCGGCAACGAGTGCCGGTATCAGGTTAGTGTGGCGATATCTGCGCGCAGATAAGCCCTCCCTGGATAACAGCACACAGCTGGCCCCGCATCACGCGCACTGCACTGACAACTATACAGAAGCGGAACTGTTCTGTGTGTGTGTAACAACAACAGATTGGCCCAACGTCCTTACAAACTGGCGATACTGAGTCGTTTAATTTACAGTGGCCAAATGGCGTGGCGGTTGCTGTGATGCGGGCGTATCCGTCTTCTGATTGGCTGCGCGACGTTCCTGAAGTGGGCCTCGTGTCGGATTGGGCTACTACGTGCTGCGAAACGTTCCCTATTTGCTCGACTGCCTACTAGCAAATAAGTCACGAAGCGCTGATTGGCGAACGCCATTCCAACATGTTGGTGGAAAGTGACGCCATTTTGTTGGCGTTAATACTGCGATTCGCGGAATAAGCGGCAGTTTCACAACTCTATCCTTAATTACGCTCGATGGCGATACGCTACCGGCCAATCAGAGCCTAGCAACCAAACAGCCGGACGCTAGATGAGCCAATAGGAAGCCGCACACAACACGGCAGACCTAATAACACACACACTGCAAGTTCATGCGCAGCACTCAGTCACTCGGCTACTATGCTCGCTTAACTCCAAAGTTGCCGACACGCGTTGTCGCTTCTGTGTACTTTGTTTAGTCTGTGGCCGACTGCCGTCTGCTTTGTGTCAGGTCTGGGTCCAGGATGTCCGTCCGGAGCGGAACTGACAGCCGACGTCTCGGACACCGGACATGACCCTTCCCAATATAACGATGAGGTTGAATGATTTTCCTATTTCGTGCGTGTCCTCAACATTGACTCAATATTTGCAAACAGTCGCCAGTAGGTCCAGAAGTACTGTGATACTCGTGTAATCAAAAAAGTGAAATAACTTTTGTCTACCACATTTATTTTCCCAACATATCCATCAAATTTATAGCAATAAATTCAAAACACGCATTGTTTGTGAACCACATAATGCAGAATATCATGATGTTATAAATCTGAAATTTGCGAATATAAACCATGTGTTTTAACATAAACTATTTCTGAAGTTGAAAGTGTATTGAGCACATAACATATTGACCCAGCTCTGTTTTCTTAAAAAATATAAATAAAAAAAAACACACACACACACACACACACACGCCCGCTGTTGAAAAATGTTTGTAATTGGAACTGACAATTTCTTGTATGATTACAAAATTGTGTTGATTCACAAATTTTTCTTTTGTAAATCTACAGTGTTTGTTTATTATATAAACACACGTGTTTTGAATTCCAGATAGTCCCAAAATAAATCCGCCAATTTTATAGGTCTCTCCTAATAGAGTATGTTGCAAGAGTTACGGAAAAGACATTTTGGCTGCGCCAAACAACTGATGGCTTTAGCGCTGATACAGAGGCGACAGAACGCCATGATGAGAGAAATGGGAGAACCTGAAAATACCACTGACTAACGGCAACGTCCGCCACGTTCCTCACTTGTATAAATTTTAATTTTACCTCCTCTGAAATCGAAACCGGTTTGAAGTGTTTTGAAGTCTGTCCTCTCGCAGACAAACTCCTGAATCTCCCCGGTTTCCTGTCGATTGTGGAGACAGTAATATTTCACGCGTTCGACGAACTGTAGGCTGTGCTGTATGGTGATATGCACACTCAGGCATCAGTTCTTTCTATCTTTAAAGTTTAATGGCAATGGTGAGTTCATGTTATCATGATGGTTTTTGGACTGTGTCCATTGCCAACCATGAGTCTCAAGGTCGTCAATGGACACAGTCAAATCAAACCATCATAATAACATGAGCTCTGTGTTCATTGGCTGCTACCCCAATGAGTAGACAATTTCACCCCAGAACAGATAGCACGGCATCAGGTGATTATTTTCTTGGAGATTTGTTGTTAGTTCACGGTCCTCGAGAGCAAGTCTAATAGCTACATCCCCGAGTATTTCGTGGATTGATTTGGTAACAGGCTAAATTTTACAGTCCCCTATAGACTGGAGACACTATCGTCTGCTTATTGGTTGCCGCGATCAAGTGATGCCTTCGTACAGGACTGTTCAAAGCTCACTAACACTACTTCTCCCTGCTTATAACTGGCTCATAGTTAAACGGGGAGTGTACAAACAACCATTATTCGCGAAATACTCGGGGATCTACTAATAGAAAATGTGACTTACTGTAAGGTAGATGTACAATAGCTTCCAAAGGAGTACTACACTCGACTGTACAATATACACAGCTCATTAGCAAATAGTGTACACACTACCCAAATTGTTAGAAAAGTACGATTTATGTTGCATGTAAATGAACAATGTGTATATTAGTAAAGCAAAACAATACTACTAAAATTTATTTTTAACTTTTAAAAACATTTGTTAGTAAATGCTTGTTTTTAATAAAACTTTAAGCGTTTTTCCATTCCTGATACTTTAGAAAACACATTTTGCGAGAATAGTGGTACCAATGTAAAAAAAAATTTTCACTCGATTTTAAACACATTTATTTCAATTACGTAAGTCATAGCATTCGTAGCTGAAATATGTGTGCATAACAGAAACTACGAGTATTAAAAGTATTTGTGAACATTAGTTAGAGACCTGAAAAATTCGCGAGTTCAATGACCTGCAGCCTAAGACTATATAGTCTTATGTACAAATATGCCGATATCAACTGCACATTGGTTGTCTGCTGACTCAGTGAAGGCAACGATTGGCACCAGACTTTTCCTGGAGGCGTCAAATACCGTGTGGACCAATGACTAAAGTTATATATACGGAACTGTATTGAATTCTAGCTTGTCTCAAAATGGATCCGCGAATTCTTTAGGTCCAGTTTAATAAATTTGTTTTTCGGAATGTGAATTCTGAATGGAAATACGCTTAAAATAATATAAAAAATGAAGTTTTTTATATTTTTTAATTTGTAATAAGAAAATTTTAACCATATATTTTATAGTGTTACAAATTATATTAATTCTTCTTTCATACGCAACATAAAACATATTTTTCTGACAATTTTGTTAGTGTACTCCTTTGTGTCCATTGTAGACAATTGTGTACATGTAGCACAGGAAGTTTATATTTGGCTGGTACTGTACACTGCGCGGCTCAGTGCCAAATGATCCTCCCTTGCTGTAACTGCTTCGTAAACTGTGCCACTGCACTACGCTATGACTGGTTCCTCTCACTCATCACCGAACACAAAGTATACAGCTTATTGATTATGGTAACCCAACAAGTTCTTTGCCAGCTAAAGTACAGCACGTATAACATTTGTTCATATTTGCAACATTAGAAATAATAAATTAATGTAGGAATGAAATAGTCGAAATTAGTTTTGCATTCTGTACAGTTGGGTTTAGTGCTCTATCGGAAGCCACTCTACTTGAACATTTACACTTTCAACAAGATGCCTGTATACCGTACGGGCGACGATTTATTAACAATGTCTGACTTCTAAAATCGAATGCACCTACTTTCATAATTTAATTCTTTAGTTTGACAAGCAAAGAGCATAAAATAAAAACAACTGTCCTTCAAAATGTATATTTCGACTGCATGAACCGCTCAACTCTAAAATACGTTACTGAGGTCGATAAACTTATAAGCAATAGTCATAAGTATAGGTGCACGTGAAGCTGGCCTTGTGCTCCAACACAGTGGGCCATTAGCAGACATTCGTTGATATAGCTGGTGAGTTCTGATAGGGCGAGAAAAATTGAGACGTGACGTAAGCAGAGTGCAACAGCCAATGAAATGTTCACCTCTTCGCAGGTACGCATAGACGTCTCGCATCAAGCCTGTTGGACGAAATAAATCCAGAACAATATTTCTCCCAGTATCCAAAATGTTAAATGAACACACGTTATTTGTTCGTGAAATTCACTGGTCCCTAGTCATAGTATGGAGAAGGTAGTGAGAGCAGCAATCATGCTGTAGCAACCTGCAGTCGGCAACACGGAAGCACAGAGTGAGCAAGCACACGGAAGCAAACTATCGTGGAGGTCTGATATCTGCAGGCGTACCTGTCCGCTGAGTGGTGCCCTGCCCTACGTCCGGTTGGCAGCGTCGTGACGTCGTCAGTTCCCTATTGGGCCGGCCGGCGTGTGGCTGGCTCGTCTCCAGGCGCTGCTTGGCAGGAAGCACTTGCCACCTTGTTGCCTGCTGGGGATACTCACAGCTGTTGAGCTTCTGTACGGTCAGGTGTTTTGACGCGGAGCGGTGCCATCCCGTAGGACAGTGGTTCTCTAACTTCACTTCCCCTCGGTGTAATCAAGAACCCTCTACCTCGGCACTTCTTCCGTTGACATACCTAAATATACTAATAGTTTTTAAACAAGTAATTAAAACGATAAAAATTTAATTAATAAAAACTGCCGTACTTTATTACACTTTGAAACAGAAAATAATATGCAAATTGCTGAATACAGTCTGAAACTGAAAAGAGCAAACCTTGTTATTGGCATATATAACTAGGCGTTTAAAATCAATGAAAACTAATGGCTTCTAGGACCTAGCCAGTCACCACCAGTGGTATGCGGACCGCAGTTTGATAACCACTGTCTCACGAGGTACAGTCTGCGAGGGTACACCGGCCGCCACTGGTAAGAATGTTGGTTTTATGAAGCGAGTTTTTAGCGAGTTGGCAGCTCCTCAGGAAGTACCTACGTCCCCTCCCCCAGTCCTTGGTAGCACCGCTCTGTGCAGTCCGCGCAAGGCGGAGATAACAGATAGCACGACTTCCTTGTGCCAAGGCTGGCAGTGCGCACTGTGCGAGTCGCTTCCGGAACCACCGTCCATTGCACGCAGTATGGAAGGGGTAAAAGACGGCACTCGTACGCTACGCTGTCCTTATTTACTATGGAATATGTTTCGGTGGGGGGAGAAGGCATGGAGGTAGGAATAATCAGGACATGGCATGTTATGACGTAGTTGAAGCTACATTTTCGACCGTCGCGTCTTCATATTGTGACACCCAAAACAATGGAAATATTGTTGCTCGTTTATGCATTAAATGAACGTCAACTGCGGCGTTGTTTTAAATAAATAAAACTGCCTAAAATAAACTTATAAGCCCAACATTAAACTGCTTTAATACATTAGCTGTATTGTATTTCTGACAGGTTAAGTTTTCGATGTTTTTGGTGTCACAACATGGCGGAAAGGCTTCATCACTTTCCAAGCACAACCATAGACAAGGCCACCTCTTGGAAGAAGGGACGGCAAATATCGTATCATTTCTAAAGATATATACGCAGACGAAGTCGCGGGTAGCTAGCGGCTACCCGAGAAAACGTGGTGTCAACACGTTTTTTTTCAAGTAAGGATAAGCAGCAGCAGTGGCCATGTTTGCAGTCAGTACAAGATGTTTTCAATGACAGCTATTTTGCCAGCCAGTAAATTATAAAAAGTATAATTTTTTTTAATTATCGGCAGCCATATTGGATACTGTGTCACCCCTGTCTCTTCGTCGTGACCCCTCTGTTGCAGCAGCCATGTTGGCACCACCACCACCACCCCTCTAGCCATTAAATTGTGCGAGGCTGCGCACATTGAAGTGTGTTTTTAAAAAAAGTACTTGATTAGAGGCGTAATAATTAATTAATTAATTGAAAGTCTCAAAAATAAATATGTATATATGTTGTTTTTGTTGTGTTAGTTTCTTAGACGTTGAAGAAGAATATTCCAAACTAAACACTTGCAATTATCTCAGCCCGGGTATTCAATTGAACTCAACACACACAGTAAATAAGTATTTAAGAAAAAAAAAGAATTGTTTTTTAATAAAAATAAATAAAAAGCGCGACACAGGCTTATTTACGCTTTTTATTAAACGCAATACGTATACACATTGTATTTCGCGGTAAGCAATCTGATTTTAATGACAAGAGTAAAAAAAACCTTAGAAAATTAATCATGCTGATTTAATATCTGCCATAAGTGAATATTTAAAAAAATAATTAAAGGTTAATAAAATTGGCACAAAAAAATACGTGAAACGAACTTACAATGTAAGGTGCCACCCCCGTCCCTCCATCTGCATGGCATAACCATGCAGACGGGCCCCGTCCTCCCATTTACCATCTGCATGGCATAACCATGCAGACAGACCCAAATTAAACACTTGCAATTATCTCAGCCCAGGTATTCAATTGAACTCAACACACACACACGGTAAATAAGTATTTAAGAAGAAAAAGGATTGTTTTTAATAAAAAAGAAATAAAAAGCATGACACAGGCTTATTTACGCCTTTTGTTAAACGCAATATGTACATACACACATTGTATTTCGCAGTAAGTAATCCGATTTTAATGTCAAAAGTAAAAAAACTTTTTTTTCTAATGAACCTCGTTACGGGTTACATTTCAAGTAAAAAAACGTGACGTAGAATGAATCCACACAATTTTCTAACGAACCTCGTCACATGTCACACCTGTCTTTCTTTTCAAAGTCACCATTTCGATGACTTCGTGAAGGAGCCGGGATAGACGTATATCGATTGCAGTCTTCGGACGGTCCGCATTGACAACCACTTGCACGCCTTGTTGTTGGTGCTTCCAAATGTCCCTGCTCGGTGTTGAAAGAATCTTGGCAGTAGGAAACAATTTCAGTTGCAGCATAGACGGCTCAGTTACATCTGGAAGGTACGTACATTTGTATAGACGACCGCCGCTCCGAAAAGAAATGAACGAAGCGTAATCTGTAATACTGCCAGAAGTGCTGCTTGCTTCATTGATTGAGCTTGGAAATGCCTGTTTGAAATCATACGTTGAGCAACTCACTTGATCGATGGTGGATGAGGACCCATTCGCTGCAGTGAGGTTCTTGGTGTCGACGCACGAGGTGTAGGAGGGTAGCAGCTTCTCCGCAGCGGTGTCGCCGTTGGTGATGACAGTAGATGCTTCACCCAGTTGAACAAAGTTGACTTTGACACATTCATCGAAGTAGTCGACCAACCGCTCTTTAGTAGAAGTAAGGGGTAATATTGCGGACGAAGCTAGAAACTCCAAGACACGCATCCAATTCCCCCACGTCACATTTTTTGATGTTTGCACAAAGGGCCCTCGACAGCGTGCGACATGCCCTGACCATAAGAGGAAGACGACCGCTGTCGCCACCGCCTGCCTGAGTTGTGGGAACTCTCCACTACGTGACGTGAGACATTTAACTGTTGCAGAGCGGAAAACCGTTCTGAAACAGCTCTTCAATACGCTACTTGCAAAGGTGTAGTGCTCAAAGGTTTTATTTGGAATGTCTTTAACAATAATAATGTGCTTTTTACAACAATTAGAATTGTGTGTGACAATCTTTGCTTTTAATTGTATAGTTATGGAGATTTTCTTAAAACTACTTACTGTTGCGCTCGCAGATGGGGTTACACAAAAAAGTTTTATTTGTAATGTTTTTTTAACAAAAAGGTTTTGCTTATATTTTATAGGTCTCGTTACTGTTTTGATGTGCTCACGTAATGTAAAATGTGCCTTGTGTTCGGCATAAAAGTAATTGAATGTTTATATATAATTCTTCGTACTTGATGTACGAGTGTGACAATCTTTGCTTTCATTTGTATAGTTATGGCTATTTTCCTAAAAATACTTACTGTTGCACTCGCAGATGGGGTTATACAAAAGTTTTATTTGTAATGTTTTTTTTTAACAAACAACATTTTTTGCTTATAGTGTTCACGTAATTGAAAACATGTCCTGTGTTTTACATAAAAGGTATTGAATGTGTATATATAATTCTTCGTACTTGATGTGCGATTATGTTAACAATGCAAATGGCAGAAGGCACAATGTACATACTTCTTGTAAGACATAGAGTGTGTGTGTGTGTGTGTGTTGGTTAATCACGACTGTTTTGTTTGCAAATGAGAAAGGGAATTGTAATACCTATTTCTTCGAACTTGATTTTGTGTATGTTTGTAACAAATGACAATTACTTGTTTTGGTGGTATTTACGCATAAGCGCAATTAAAACACGATTTGTGTGTGTTTAACTATAAACAATACTTTTCCTGTAAGGTGTATCACACCATGTTGTATAACTTTTTATGTGACAATATATATATATGTTCAGAAACTTGTGAGTGTTCTTATTGCTGATTGTAGAGAAAGACCTGTCATAACAAAATTAAAACCCCATGTTATTTTACAGTAACCTCAAAACACAGTACACAGACACATTACTGCTTGCCTATAACCAAGGCGCAAGTCGTGAAAATGTATGTTCTGTCGACCTCACACGGCTTGCTAGTATATTGAAAGCACAAGTTGTACACACACCATTAAGGGACAAGTTATGGTACATGCGAGTACCGCAATACTCTGTGTGCGACAAGCCACACCTGCGGCCTCCGCCTACACAAGGCCAGTGACATAACTGGTTGACGAGTTTCTCTGTGCTGTGACGAGTTTCTCCGTGATGGCCCATTGTGCTAGGGGGGTATATATACGACCTCGGGGAACGCTGCACTTTCACTTGTTGTCGGGCTGCTGAACCGTACGTCTTGGCTTATAGTATATATACTCCAAGTAGGCATCTGGGCGGCTGCTGCGCTCTGCGCGTACTACTAGACGCGTCCACAGCATCCCTGACGGTTCCCGACCATCTGCTGACGCCATGCGCTACCAAGCGTCCATTCTGGGTAAGTGTTCTTCTGCATCGTGTGTGTTGGTGAGTAGACATACATAAGGTAACCGATCTAACGAGTGTGCTGTGGATGGTTGTTGTTCATATCACTTGACAGCCAACGCAGTCGCCCTTGTGTGTGTGTTTCGTACAAGAAACTACTTTCCGTTCGTAGTTTTAACAGCGACCCTCGCGAACATGGAGTGTTCTATTCCAGAGCATTTATTTCTTGGAGTTGTTCACTCTTCGTCGGGAGGGGTCACGTGCTGGGCTGAGGTACTAGATGTAATGTACACTCCCCACAGTCAGTGTTGTTTGTTCACTCTTCGTCGGGGGGCCACGTGCTGGGCTGCGGTACTAACTGTAATGAACACTCCTCACAGTCTGTTTTTTTTTTCCCCACTACACGGCCCTTAGTCAGTGAAGGCGACAGGCTGACCGCTTCAGAACCAGTCCCTACCAGACATTCTGTATACCTTACAGCATTATAATTGTGAACTTGACTCATATCCCGCTTGCGTCTCCTGCAGGTTAAGGCCCCAGGTTCGAGACTCGGGAGGAGGAGGTTGCCTACCATTTCACTATTTCCCTCCTCCCTGTTCAACGCATCCCCTAGGTATAGGACTCCCGGGGTCGAGGCCCGGCGAACCCACTTGCATGTTTTTTTCCCCATTCTATATATAAATAGATAAACACACATTTTGGTTTTATTTGTAATTTACCTAGAGTGTTGCGTGCGTGTACTAGCCATGCTGTTTTGTGTTTGACGTCACACACGCAGTTTTTACGAACTAACCTGGAAACAGGGTGGGGTTTGTTTCATAGGATATTACCCTACATCGGGCACCACCACCACCACCTAAGTGTATTCAGAGAGATGGAAGCTAGCACTTCATCGTCACCAGCATTGAGTCCATCCTCTGCTGTGTTGCCAACTCCCCCTCATAATATACGTAGGCCCGCACTACAGTGTGATTTTTGTGACCGGGTGTTTACGGTTCGTTGGAATGGTTTGCGGCACGAGCGTAATTGCTCTCACAATCCATTCCGGCAGCCGGACCAACATTTGTGCGAGCGGTGTGGACGTTCCTTTGCACGTGTCCAACATCTTGTACGGCATGGACTATTTGTACAGGAGTGATCAGGCATGATGCCTCGTCCAACTGCGCGTTCTGCAATGTGGGCTTCGGGCGTCCTTGCGATGCCCATCGCCATGAACGCGCATGTTGGGCGAATGCCACAGTTCAACCATTACAATGTGGGACCTGTGGCCGGCAGTTTACCAGAGCCGATCGGCTTCGTGCCCATAGTGCAAGGTGCTCTGGTGCTGCTAACCCCACCTCCCGGCAGGCGAAGCGCGCACGAGTGGCAAGCCCGCAGCCAGGGCCTTCTCATGCAATTCAGGCTCTTGCGAGCGAGGGTAGCTCTCGTCGAGGCTTCACTGCCACTGAGGCTGGCGAGAGCAACTCACATGGGTTCGTGGAGGTGGAAAGCACGTTCGACGGCGTTATGAGAACATACGTCACGGAGAATACCTCGAGGGCTGCCGTAGACATTTGCGGCTACCTCGAGAGTATGAAATCGAATATAATTGGCCAACTCGAGCAGGAAGTCGAGAACCAGGGGGTGGTCAAATTCTATATTTCTCGAGTGCGTTTATGGGAAACCGCAGCCGCACCACCACGAGGTAGATCGTCGTGCATTTAAGACGAAGAACATGCCTGTATTTAATGTGGCTGACATCGAGGAGGCAGTGTCGGCCGCCATTGCAAAGATCTGTCACGAGGAGACTGGCTATATGGGGAAGGGCAGAGGCTGGACCCTTACTGCCGGAAACGGGTCCAGTTACGCGTAAATAAGCTCGATCCCCTAAGAGTCTATTCGTACATCCCCTTGCCTGCAGGTTTTGCGGAGAAAGGAGTGATTATCAACCCGCACAACGCTGAGGGCGAAACTGGCAAGTTTTGTAGAGGGGAGGGATCTGCAGCGCGTCGACCAGCGCTACACCAGGCTGGAGATGCGCTTCGAGTTTTCCACAGTAGATTCCCCCATCCCTCTACGTCAAATAGCTAGGTTCGAGAAAGCTAATCCGGGGGTCAGCGTTAATATTTACGCACTCGACGAGAATAAGAATGTAGTGCCAATACGGGTGACAGGTGAAGAACTGGCCCAGCCCTTTGATTTGCTGCTGCTCACCACTGCGGAGGACCAGACCTCACACTATTCTTATGTTAAGAATTTTTCGTGACTGGTTCGTTCTCAGGTGTCTTCACACCATGGTTGTGAAGATATCTAAAAGCGCTGCTTCAAGGGTTGACGTGTGCTGAAACTCTGGCAGAGCACAGACAGTATTATAATGACCACGGTGCTGTTCGTGCAGATATGCCGCAGCCTGCCGCGGACAGCAAGCCTGTGCTCAAGTTCCAGAATTACCAGAACAGCGATAAGGTACCTATCGTAGAATATGCAGACTTCGAGGCGATGCTGGTGACTGTGCAGACGTGTCAGCCGAACCTGGACGCGTCCTACATATAAAGGTACCAAAAACACGAGCCCTATTCTTATGGCTTATACGTCAAGGTAGACAATAATATTATTCCGGCCTCCAAGACGACCAGCCTACCCCCAGGTGTAACCATCTACACGGGCGAAGGTGCGTCGAAACGCTTCATGGAAGAGGTGGTTAGGATAGGTCTCTTGGTGAAAGACATATTTAGTCAGACTGAAAGCTATGCGAGCACTAACGCATGTGGAACAGGCTGGCTATGCTCTAGCCACTACCTGCTATCACTGTTCTGGCATGTTCACCTACACCAACCGAAAGGTACATGACCATGACCATTTCACTGGCAGTTTTATTGGGGCGTCATGTAATAACTGCAACAAGCTTCGTCGCCGACCCCAGAGACTGCCGATACTCTTCCATAACGTGACGTATGATGCCAATTTCATTATTAAGCAGCTTGGCTACGATACCCAGGACATATTTATCATTCCACATACAGAGGAAAAGTTAATCGCCTTCAGTAAGAGTTTGGGCGACAAGTTCACTATACCGTTTATTGATACGTATAGGTTCATGTCTGCCAGCCTGGCAACGCTCGCGCAGAATCTGCCGTCCGGAAAATTCCATACAACATCTCGCTTCTTCATGGTAGAGTGCCAGTGCCATGCCCGTGAACGAGCTAGAGCTGGTAACCCGGAAAGGTGTCTTCCCCTACGATTATGTTAGCTCATGGGAGAGGCTCGCCAAGCGGAGGTTACCTGCTATAGAGTCATTCTATAATAGGCTTACTGGGGGGAACGTTAGAGCGGAAGACTACCAGAATGCACAAACCGCCGGACGTGTTCGGCTGTCACACCTTCCGAGACTATTCGGAGCTCTACTTGAAGACGGACGTGTTGATTCTGTGTGACGTCTTCGAGAATTTCCGGGGGCTCTGTCTACGCACATGCAGTCTCGACTGTGTGCGCTACGTTAGCATGCCCGGATTCTCGTTTGACGTGATGTTGTGCAAGGCGCAGGTGGAATTAGAGTTGCTCTGCGACTATGATATGCACCTGTTTATTGAGGCAGGTATCCGGTGAGGGGCACGCACGGGGGTTAAGCGGCGCGCAGTTGCCAATAATATGCATATACCTGAGACGTATGATGCTAGCAAGCCATCTACCTACCTGCAGTATGTAGATGCCAATAATCTATACGGTTGGGCGATGTCATTGCCACTCCCTTATGACGGGTTTGAATGGACCGCCACGAACATCGATGTGATGAGCGTGCCGGACGACGGATATGTCGGCTACATACTGGAGGTAGATGTAGAATACCCTTCCGCTCTTCACGAAGCGCATTTGGAAATTCCATTCTTGCCAGTGAACGAGCATCCCCCCGAGTCCAAACATGCTAAACTCATGACGACCCTGGAGAGCAAGCTTCATTATATCGTACTCTGAAGCAAGCATTGGATCATGGGTTGCGGCTGAAGGCTGTTCACCGTGTCCTTCAATTCCAGCAGAAGGTGTGGCTAAAGCCGTATATAGACATGAATACGACGAAACGTCAGGCAGCCATGAACGCCTTCGAGAAGGACTTTTTTATATTAATGAATAACGCAACGTACGGCAAACTTATGGAAAATAAGCGTAAACGACAACGTATGGAACTCGTGTGTAGAGAAGTTCAGCGAAGAAATTAATTTCTAAACCTGCATTCAAATGCAGAACGATATACGGTGAGTCGTTGTCCCTAGTCAAATTATGCCAAGAGAGAGTAAAATTTGACAAGCCCATATACGCTGGGTTTGCCGTACTCGACCTGTCAAAGACACTTATGTACCGCTTTTACTACGACGTCATGCGAGCGCGGTATGGGAGCAGTGTCAGTCTCTCCTATATGGACACAGATTCCTTTATAATGGAGCTCGACTGTGCTGACTTTTACAGCGACCTCGCCTTTGACCCGGTGCTCATGTCGGAGTTCAACACTAGCGGCTACCCTCCCACTCATCCCTGCTATTCTCCAGTCAACTCCAGGATGATTGGGAAGTTTAAGGATGAGTGCGCGGGTTACGCTATGGTTGAGTTTGTCGGGTTGCGGGCGAAGCTGTATGCGTACCGTTGCTAAAATACGGTGGTGAAACGTGCGAAGGGGATACAGAGGTGCGTAGTTGAAAACACGATAACGTTTGACGATTATCGACGCATCCTTTTGGCCCAGCACTGCATGATAGTACAGGTCGGTAGTATTTGCTTGTACCACCACGAAGTTTACACCGAGCGCGCGAACAAACTAGCACTTTCGTGGATGGACGACAAGCGAAAAGTCCTGGATGATGCCATTCATACTGTCCCCTATGGTTATCAGCCCTAAAAAGAAAAAAAGCTCTGGGTCAGGCCTATGTAGTTATGTATGTATGTCGTCTCGGAGAGAGTGTTATTTCTCCCAGCGTGTACTGGAGAACTTACAGACGTCTTCGTATTCTGCTTGTCAGGTATATTGCTGAGAGGTTTTTTTGGAAGCCATATTTCTCGATAAGCATGCTGTAGCGCGTGCAAGTGTGCTGCAGGCTTGTCAGGTGTGCTGCCCGATAGTCTACTATAGCGCGTTCAACAGGTGCATTCCTAACATTGTCAGGTAGATTATCAGTTTGTTTCCTGCAGTATACTGGAGCTCGTGCAAGACTGGATGGCTTGCCAGGTATACAATTTTATTGGCCTACGCGCTGTCTGATTCAGTGTACTGTAGCCCTTGCAAGGGTTGCAGTCTTCTCCTTGCTCATCTTACTTACCAGGCTTGTTACCAGCACGTCCTGTACATGTTTTCATTTTCTCGGAGGTATACTGGAGCACATGCAAGCCATTGTTGCCTAGCCAGGTATACAAACAGTCATGTTTTTCACAACATGCTGTATAACATGCTAATTTTTACATCGTCAGCTTGGCGTACGTTTTGTACATCATCCATTCTTGATAACCTCATGCTACTGCTCTATATATATATTGTCACTTATGTGACTACAACTTTCTCCACACGAGATATTCCTGCTAGTGATATATATTGTCACGTCTGCGACTCCATCTATCTCTTGGTTGCAACCCTCCAGATGTCCTACCGAGATGTTCATCACCACCTTGGCACGCTTTGTTTTGTACAGCACCTGTTTTTTTATTTTCAGTCGTCTTGTCACGCTTCTTTAACATGTGGTGGTTTCCACCATACTACTTCTTGTGTCAATTCCAATTGTTCATATTATTGTTATTTTTTGTCATGTATGTGTGTGTGGCTTCATCCCCCAAACTGCTAATTGTCACACATGTGACTCCTTCTATCTTTTGTCCCACCCTCGCACGGTCTTGGTATCACACTGTAGTGCTCTTCGCTAAATTTTATATATACATTTATTGTTCCCATTGCCTAAAGCACTCGCTTTTCCACTGGCTGCAGCGTTGTAACCAGCCTGTACACTTATTTTTGTGATGTTACCAATATTAATATATTGGTAGTGTCATAGGAATAGTGTAGTTCCAAGCTCGGGACCAATCTACGTGGTTATGCCATGTCGATGGTAATTTGGAGGACAACGTGGCATAAGGTAAGTGTCGATAGGCTAGGATGTGTGACGCGGACGCGATCGCACGTGTATGTAAGTATACTGCTGCTGGGAGGGGGGGAGGGTGTGTGTGATTGTAGGACTTATATATATAT
>NQII01004522.1:118320-185638 GCA_002778355.1 Clitarchus hookeri
TCTCTCTCTCTCTCTCGCGAGGCGGGGGCCGGAGCCTGGGATAGGAGGGGGGTTCAAACACGTGATGGTAGGACTTATATATATATTTGTATATATATATATATATATATGTGTATAATATTTTTTGTCTCTCTCTCTCTCTCACAGGGCGGGGGGTTAACAAACGTGCAAGGCTCTAGCGCATAGCTGGCGTGTCACTTGGGAGCTGCTCGGCTCCCTGAGAATGCAGGAGCGTGATGTTTTAACATCCACTCTATCCACTACACTACTGCGGCCCCATTGAATTGGACATGCTAGAGCGTTACATTTAACTTGCCATCTACGGCATCTCTTTTGGGAATGCGAGCGCGTGAAGTTGTGCTCTACCCATTACTTCACCGTGGCACCCTTCCATTGGAATGCATGAAGTCCCGAAGGTATGTCCTGGCTGGCGTCTCTGTTGGGAGATGCCGCCATCGTCGGTGCGTGAATGCGAGAGCGTGAAGTTGCGCTGTACCCATTACCTCACCGCGGCACCCTTCCTTTGGAATGCATGAGCGTGAAGCTCTCTGTTGGGAGCCACCGCTGTCGGTGCGTGAATGCAAGAGCGTGGAGTTGCG
This sequence comes from Clitarchus hookeri, assembly GCA_002778355.1. Taxonomy (NCBI): domain Eukaryota; kingdom Metazoa; phylum Arthropoda; class Insecta; order Phasmatodea; family Phasmatidae; genus Clitarchus; species Clitarchus hookeri. Next base: position 118,920 of record NQII01004522.1, read on the forward strand.
CTCTACCCATTACTTCACCGCGGCAGCCCCCTTGAATGCCAGAGCATTACATAACAGCGGCCTCTTCGGGAGCCACAACCAACATGGCTGACCCCTTGGCGTTGGCTTAGGGAGCCTCCATGAACAAACATGGCTGCCAGGGAATGCGCGAGAAAAAATAATTTTTTGGAACTTTTGAAAAGTTGGAACTTTTCAAAAGTTAAATCAATATTTTGAAATATTAAATCAATATTTTAAAATATTGAATCAAACTTTTCAAAGCGTTAATTTTGAAAAATAAATTTTTGAAAATAAATTTTGTAAAAAAAATAATTTTTTGAAAATTCATTTTTTACAATTTTTCGCACATTTTGGTACTGGCTGCCAATATGGCCGCCTCCGAATGGCACTGGCTCCCAAGATGGCCGCATCCGAAGCGGAATGCAAACACATGAGGTTTGTCATTTCCTTACCAAGCTTCTGGCTCCATGCACCGACGCTGCGTTCGAAACAACTTTATCTAACTACTCCCGGAGCAATTTGATCATAACTCGGAAACTGAAGAAAGTGCATCTGAAAATGAGGAACAAGAAGAAGGCCAAGAAAATCGAGCTTCAAGCAGTGATACTGATGACGAGCCTTTGTCAAGTATAGCAAGTTATTTCTATGGAAAAAATCAATACAAGTGGGCAAAAAATCCGCCAAACAGGGCTGTACGTACAGGTCAACATAACATAATAGCTTGCATACGAGAGTCAAGACTGAACGACAATGATGAAAAAGACCCCTTCTCTCTATGGAAAAATTTATGAGTCAGGTCATTTTAGAACAGATTTTACTACGGACTAATGTGAAGATTCGCCAACTACGGACGAAATATAATAGAGAAGATCGCCCTGAACTACAAGACATGGACATGATCGAATTATATGCCTTTCTCGGTATTTTACTATATACCGCTGTGTTCAAGTCAAACCATGAGCATACAGAATATATATTTGCAACTGATGGTACAGGAAGAGACATCTTCAGATGCGTGATGTCAAAGAAAAGATTTCTGAATATACTATTGTGTTTACGCTTTGGCAATGCGCTTGACAGGCAGGGAAGAAGAGAAAACGATAAACTGGCTGCGATTTCAAACATATTCGGAAGATTTGTGAACAATTTCCAGAATCTATACAACATTGGCGATTGTGCTACGATTGATGAAATGCTGGTTGCTTTTAGAGGTTGATTGTACCTGGTTATATATATGCCGAGCAAACCATCAAAGTATGGTTTTAAAACTGATGTGTTTGTGCGATGCGAAGACTAATTACTTTTACAATGGCTATATTTATTGTGGCAGAGGATCCGATGGTGATACTTTGACAAAGGAAGAAAATAAATTACTGGTCCCATCACAATCAGTCATACGTCTGACGATGCCCTTGCATGGCAGTAACCGCAACGTTACTTGTAACAATTGGTTTACATCAATAGAATTGATCGATGCTCTAAACAAACGAGGCCTGACTTCTGTGGGCACTCTGAGAAAAAACAAAAGAGAATTACCTAAAGAGTTCCTGCCGTCGAAAACAAGGGTTGTTGGATCCACACTCTATGGATTTACCAATCAAACTACTTTGATGTCTCACCTCCCGAAGAAAGGTACAGCTGTGCTTCTAGCTTCTTCGATGCATCACTGTGAAGCAATTGACAACAGAACAGGGAAACCGGAAATTATAGCCTATTACAATTCCACAAAAGGAGGACTAGACGAAATTGATAAAAAAAGCTCCATCTATACCTGCAGTCGCCGGACACGAAGATGGCCTATAGTAATCTTTTATTGAATGCTGGACATTAGTTCTGTAAATGCGCATGTCCTGTATCAACCTGATGGTGGCAGAACTATTGAGCGAGGAATTTTCATCAAAGCAGTGGCTAGGAACCTTGTTTTACAGCACATGAAGCGCAGGGCTTATAACTCGCAAATCACATTCAAAATAAGGTCTAACATCAGATGAATTTTGGGCTCTGATATGCCACCTGAACCTCAAGATACAGAACACACGGAGAAAACGCGGAAAAAATGTGCCAGTTGTCCTCCTAAACGTGACTGAAAATCATTTTACCAATGCATTTCTTGTAAAAAGCACGTATGCTTGCAGTGCGCGAAACAAGTGTGTCCCGAGTGCCAGTGACATATGTCATCTCATATTTATGGTACTTTTTATGTTGATTGGAGTCTAAACTTAGATAAAAACATGTTATGATGTTAATAAATGTAATTTTTTGTTGTTTTATGACTAAATGTTGATCTCATTCCAATTTTACCAAATATAAGGAGTACAAATTATATAATTATATGTTTCTGAATTAAACATATAATAAGATTACTAGAAATTGTCATTATTTATCCCTAAATACGCATTCTAAAAGAAAATAAATACTTAGGTAGGCTACAGTTCTCCATTTTTATAAAATCACTCAAATAGAATACAGGCTTGTCAGGCCTCACGTCACCAGTTACATTACACAAATGCTACGTCACCAGTTAAAGGTTAAGGTGATAATTCACTACCTGTTTAAAATAAAAATGTTAAGTTCAAATAAAAAGAACATTTTCTAATTTCTGATATTATTATACCATTACTGACCCATATATAAGTATTTGAAAAAAATATACTAATGCAGTTTGACCATAAACAATTGATACTTTGCCAACAGCATCATATTACCAATTTAAAACTTTGGGTAAATAATTGTGTCATTACAGTATAGTATTAGTACTATACTGTAAAGCTTTATTTACATATTTTTTTAATATGGAAAAGTCAAAGGAAATAAGTACTGATAACGTCTCGTAAAAAAATAAACAAAGCCGTGGGCCACAACTGTCTGAATGTGTACTGTTTGACGGATAACTCATCGCTTCCCGCAACGGACAATAAAAAAAACGCAATTTAGTTTGGTTTCATGCTCCTCATTTCCCCTTATTGTAATGTATCTAATCAATGACAACGGTGACTCAACTAGACCTAGCAGCATGGCCAGTCACGCTGCTTTCCTTTCTGAAGTATGAGTTGTGACAGTGACGAGGATGGAAATGCAGGGAAGTGTGGTAGGAATGAATGAAAGCTATTTGTGTTGTCCCCAGGGGGTAAGCTGAGGACGCAATCTTCAGTCCCGGAGTTCGCTTTCCGTTATAATCTACCGGCAGGCGAAAAAGTGGGGGCATGTTTTGCTGTCGCCATCTCTCTTCGGAAGGCTGAACTAGCTCAAGAGTTTTTCCAGCTTCACTTCCAAGTCTCGACAACAGGAGTTACGCTAACGAATTCTACCTGTGGCCACTCATGTGTCCCTTGGCCTTAAACACTTACTGTAAACAACCTGGACCCCACATTTATAGGCTTACAGTATGTAAGTAGTATGGTTATTGTATCAAAAAATGTTGATCTATGTCAATATGCTACATCCCATGGTTCTCAAGAAAGGGATGTTTAATGTTCGAAACAGATAATGTGTTATGCTTGTGACATACGCAACTCTCACCTCAGTTGATGTGTAATCTTATGGATTGCATTAGTTTCTATTGTACAAGTTTTTGCATTATTTTGTATTCTGATAGTTTAATTGGATTTGTTGTGTTTGGTTTGTTTCTATTCTGCTGTTGGCAGTTGGTGTCGGTTGTATGTTAGTGGTTTCCAATGGTTTGTGTTACGCTATATTTTGTTAGCATCTATTGTATCTATTCTTATCGTTTACATTGCTTTCTTTTGTGTTTTGTTGGTTTCTATGGTGCTGTATCTGTTGAAGTTTGTTGCCTTTCCTGTGATCTTCATTGGATTAATCTAGCTTTTTTTTTTCTCCCTGATGTTTCCTTGGTCTCTGCTATGTTTTGTTGGCTTTCATGTTATTTCACACTGGTGGTTTCAGATAAAATTCATATTGTTTTACCTTAGTTTCTTTTGTGTTTTGTGATTTTTTGTTGTATTTATAGTGGTTTCCTGAATACAATAACCAATAAACACAACTTTAAATGGACCAACAAAGCACAACAGAAACTAAGGGATACAATACTATAATTTCACAAACCAACAGAACAAGGACATTAAAACTCAACAGAACACAACAGAAAACGATGCAAAACATTGAGACAAAAACAGATTTACATCAGCAACAGAACCAAATAGCAATTACTGGGAATGAAATGCTAAGGAAACCAATGGAAACCACTAGAAATACAACAGAAATCCACAAAACACATTAGAAACAAATAGAAACCACTGGGACTACATGAGAATACAGCAGAATAAAACGTGACCAAAACCAACAAAATACAACAGAAACCAATGGGCGGTACCAGATTGAATATCTTGGCAAATATTATTTTCTGCGCACATTTGGAAATAAAAATGCCACTACTTTAAAAAAATTATTTTTAAACTTATTACCGAAGCTTAAGTCACAACACACCAGAAACCAACAAAAAGAATCAGAAGCCAATTAAAACCACTGGTAATACAAGAGAAACCAACAGGTTTTTATAGGTACAGAAACAAACAAAGCACAACAGAAACCAATGTAAAACACTAAAATACAACAGAAACCAACAAAACACAACAGAAACCACTAGAGTACAACAAAACCCAAGAGACTAAAGTGTAACAGAATCCATCATAACACAATAAAATCATAATGGAAACCATTAGGTTACAATAATAAACAACAGACAGCAACCCAACAGAACCCAATGGAAAGAGACCAAATCCCATATTAAATACAACAGAAGTTACAACAGCTTAGACTTAGAAACCAGTATAAAATTTCTGTTGTTTTTACTGTTGGTTTCTGTTGTGAATTTATAGTAGGGATGGGATTAATAATTTTTAATTATTAATATAAATTTTTACAAAAATTATTTTGTTAGGGATAAACGAAAAACCTACTTATTTTAATCACAGTGTACAAAAAATATTGAAAGACAGTGTAGGAAAAATATTGAAAGATGGTAAAAACATGAATGATATGTAGTGATTACCATAAACATTTTTATCAAATAACTTTATTACATATCATTACATATATATTGATAGCATTATGTTATATAATTCACAATTCCTTTTTCCTTCAAAAATACTAAAATTATGCATTAAAAATGCTTACATGTCAGTTTCTTCTGGTCCAAAACTTTTTAATTCACACACATATANAGATATAGAACTTTTTTCATTTTAAAAATTTTATTTCAGATTCAAGCTTTTTTTTAAAGATTTAGAATGCTTGTTTACATTTTTTCTTGCTTTATCGTTTTATTACATAAATCCAACAATTTCTGATAGTTTTTTTAACTTGATTAAACTATAATTTAATAAGTAAGTTATAAAAATATGCTATATACAAAAAAACCTTTTCTGAATTTTTTTTTTGTAATTTTCCCGGGTTTCCTGATGATCCAGCTGAATCAGATCTTGGCGCCGCTTCGTCAACTACTGGGACAGACCCTGACTACATTCCTACTTGTCCCGTTGTTATTGAAGATGAAAGTACGCGGGGAGAAACCTGTGAAAGAAGACCGCCGACTCATCTACAGGATTATCTACTGAATTTTGTCTCAAACGCTACTACAAATGATCCACTCACTGTCGATGAAGCTCTTTCTCGCCCTGATGGAGATGAATGGCGCAAAGCCATGGACAGGAGTACAAGGTGCAAATGGATAATGGAACATGGAAATTGGTGAAAACGGACGAAAACCCTTGAAAAGTAAGTGGGTGTTCAAAACTAAAATGGATGCTGCAAACAAGGTGACCCACAAGGCTCGGCTAGTCTTAAAGGGCTGCTCCCAGATCAAAGGTGTTGACTATGAGGAGACGTACTCCCCAGTCATTTATTACAGTTCCATCCGATATCGTCTGATGCTAGCTGCTGAATTCTCCCTCAACATTGTCCAGATGGACGCAGTCACCGCGTTTATTCAAGGGGACTTGGCTGAAGAAATTTATATGCTGCCTCCAGAAATGTATGGCAAAGCAGATAAAGTCTGCCGTCTGAAGAAAAGTTTATATGGCCTGACGCAGGCTAGCAGGGTCTGGAACACTAAGCTTGACAAATGTTTGAAAGAGGCCAACCTCCAACAATTGAGGTTCGACTCTTGCATTTACTACAGAATTGAAAATGGGAAGATTCTGATTGTGGCCGTTTATGTTGACGATCTTTTGATTTTGTCTAATGACAGCCAAATGGGGGGAGAATTGAAGAAGAAATTGACGTCAACTTTCAGGATGACTGACATGGGAAAAGTCAAATACATTCTGGGGTTTGAAATCAAACGTGATCAGAATGAGAAGAAAATTTGGATCAATCAATCTCGCTACATTGAACAAATGTTGAAAAGGTTCAACATGAAGGATTGTAATCCCTCCGAAACGCCCATGGCGCCAGGGTTGCAGCTATCTGAGGAGCAGTGTCCGACGACATCGACAGAAAGGCTGGAGATGAATAAAATACTGTATCAAGAGGCGGTGGAAAGCCGCCTATTTGCATCTCAAGTATCTCGCCCAGACATAAGTTTTGCAGTGAGCTATGTCAGCCGATTTAACGCTAATCCAGGAAAAGTGCACTGGGGCGCCGTCAAGAGAATTTTTAGATACCTCAAGGGTACTGCTAATTTCCAGCTTGAGTTTTCTGGTCAGAAGGACAAGGTGACCAACCCGATTGGCTACTTCGACTCAGACTGGGCCAGCGACGTTGATGGAAGGCGTTCAGTGACTGGTTATGTTTTCATGAAGAATGGCTCCGCTTTGTCATGGTCAACAAAGAAGCAGCCAACAGTCGCATTGAGTACTACAGAAGCTGAATACATGGCCATGTCATCTGCCGTACAAGAAGTGCTATGGTTACGAGGTTTGGTCTTTGGAATTGTTTCATGCATCAGCAAAGAGACCTACTGAGCTACGAGTTGACAACCAGGGAGCGGAGAACCTCGCTCTGAATGGCGCTTACCAGGTGCGAACGAAACACATAGATGTGCGCCACCATTTCCTACGTGAGCGAATCCGCGCAGGTGAAATCAGTCTCATTCACGTTGCCACGAAGGATATGGTTGCTGATTCTTTTACAAAGCCGCTCAATAGGGAGAAGCTGCTGAACTGTCTGATCCAACAGGGACTTATCCCAAATAGGGAGTGTGTTGTGAATATTCAGGACAAGCACTAGTTCAAGCATTGACCGCCAGAGGTCTTGTGTATGTGGGCTTCTCGCCCAGTCTGTGTTGTGTTGTGGTTACTACATAACCTCTCTCTGTTATGGTCTCGTAATATTATTACATACGTTTTCTTATATGTGTGTTTTCTATCTTCTTCCCCATATCCAACAACAGTCACTTAATAAGAAAATACAAAAATGAGTTCTGGATTTATAAGGATGAAATATTTTATTTGGTAATTATCCAGAATAGCGGCTTTTCTGCAAAAAAAAAAAACACAAAAGTGGTATATTTCCACTCTACTAATTACACAGAACACGAATGTACTAGGGGCATTAACGTATTACTAATTTCATTATATGTGCCCACCTAACCTAACAGAACCTAACCCGACTATGAGTGAATCACTATTTTACATTTTCAAACTAACCTCGGATTGTTGGGTTTTAAACTAACCTAGGATTGTAGGGTTTTAATCTAACCTAGGATTATAGGGTTTTAATCTAACCTAGGATTGTAGGGTGTTAATCTAACCTAGAATAGTAAGGTTTTAAACTAACCTTGGATTTTAGAATGTTAATCTAACCTAGGTATTTTAGTCTTATGTAGGATTTTAGCGTTTTAAAGTAACAGTTAAACACACCGGAAGTCTATGAAATAACTCACCTAGGTAGGCGGCTGGTATAATTCCATTGTCCTCGACCCACTCAACTGCCATGCATCTTACATAAATCGACAAAACCCCACGATCTACTAAAACATTCAAGTAACACCCGCCATATAGGCGAATATTATGCACAGAAGCACTTGTTCTTGCACCCTCCATTCTTAAATCACAAGCCTTTGCACAGTCGGATTCGGATGTCACAACTCACGCCCGCAACTACACAACCACATTGTCTCGCGTCACAAATGCAACTAATGGCATCTCAACTTCCACGTAAAATTCCGTGACTATGACGTGTACAGATCACAGTCAATAAGGTGATGGCACGATGCGCATTTGTTCACGTTACTAATGCATTACTTCACCAAAAATCATGGTGTCCAACGTAAACAAAGCGGCGAACTGCTCGTACTTTCAACTATTTTATTTAATATGTTCTACTTATTTTAACATTATGCCCTCCTGAATATTAACAAGGTAAGTTGTGCAAAACCCGTTAATGCTACTTTTGTTGGTCTAGGACGTTTCCTTCAGGAAAGCCGCTACTTTGGATAATTACCTTATCTTTTTTACAAAAACTAAGAAAAAAATTGGAAAACAAACTTTTAAGTCTAGAACCCATCTTTTATCCATTGATGTGGGCAAAAAACCCACTTGCGCAATCAAATTCCCAGAATTGCTTGTTTTTTTAAATTTATACAATTTTCATAAACAAATTCATTACATCAAACATATGTAACCAAAAATAATTGTCAGAATATGCAATACTGTAAAGCTTCACACTGCAGGAAAGACCAAATAAATTCCAACACAATTTGTTAAAAGATGTTTTATTTAAAATATTGTCATCACAAAAAAAAAAACATTTCATGACTAGTGGTAACATCTTTCAAGAGATTATTTATGTTATTTCCAATAATTTTATATCTTCTGCAAGACGGCTTGCTCTGTCTTTATCACATGTTTTTACAAGTTAAAACAACGAGCTTGTGGAACATTACAAATCAATCAACACAGTCACACAGTGGACACGTTTTGTGGCAATACATACGCAGTGCAAATTTTAAAATGTAATTTCCTCATTTGCAAATACATTTGCAGGACACATTAATGATAAATATGAAATATGTATATGTACAGTTAGTTACCAGCAAACCACTTGAGATAATACTATTGGTGCTGTATTGCATTTTAACAATCTTATATCTCAATAGCTGTTGGTACTTAGTTCTACATACTAAATATACTCATTCAATGAAAATACTGCTCTTCTCTCCACAGTGAAAACAGGTCTCAAAATCCAAATTTTCATAAAACTTTGAGAAAATATTTAAATTTTCAGTGGGTATAAAACTGTTATTTCACCAGTTATGGCACACTATTTTCAGCTAACACACTTCAGCCAGGCATTATTATTAATTCATATTCACATACAGCTGCCTTTAGAGTTTTGGTTTGAAATCCAATGTGTCGTGGACAATGGTGATATTTTTAGCTGCAGTTACAAGTTTAGTATGTAAGAGGCCCTTCCTCCCACCAAAGTGATCCAAAGATATGAAAGCAAGGGCAACCTAACAGAAGGAGCATAAGTAATAGATAGAGCAAAGCAAACTCCTGACAACTACAGGAGAAACTGATTATGTGATGAAGTCCATCATGGATAACTAAATACTTCTGAATGATATCCTTAATTTCTTCTCTTTCTAGCAAGCCTTCCAAGCCAAGTGTCACACCCATCATTCCCATGCTTACAACTATAATCCAGTCACCCATGTGGTACCACATCTTGTTATAAACAAAAAAAACATGTTTTTATAGGCTGGCCATAATTCTTTTTGGACAAATTGAAATAGCAGTGCGACTTCAAGAAGTAGAGACACTGTGTATTAAATTTTTTTTAAGTTTTCTTTCACCACAATCCCTTTTTAAAAAATTTAACAAAAATAACTGGACAAACATAAGTTTTGAAATCAAAATATCAAACACGTCTAAATAACTTTTGAAATGTGCACATTGTGATTTATTTGTTAAGCACAAGTAATGTAATGGTGTGAGCTGTTTTTACATGGAATAGACTGGGTCCTCTGGTTCAACTAAACCGATCACTGACTGGAAAGGGTTATGTTCAGCTACTTGGAGACCACTTGCAGCCATTAGAGGACTTCATGTACCCAAACAACAATGGAAGTTTTATGGATGACAATGCGCCATGTCACCGGGCCACAACTGTTCGCGATTGGTTTGAAGAACATTCTGGACAATTCCAACGAATGATTTGGCCACCAAGATTGCCTGACATGAATCCCAGTGAACATTAATGGGACATAATCGAGAAGTCAGTTCGTGCACAAACTCCTGCACCGGCAACACTTTCGCAATTATGGACGTCTATAGAGGCAGCATGGCTCAATATTTCTGCCGGGACTTCCAACGACTTGTTGAGTCCATGCCACGTCGAGTTGCTGCACTTCGCCGAGCAAAATGAGGTCCAACACGATATTAGGAGGTATCCCATGACTTTTGTCGCCTCAGTGTATATTAGCATTAGCAGGAAAAGAACACTGTTATTGTGAATTGTGATTGTGAAAAACCTTACTCAAGTACTGCCTGTGCATCTGAAGACACTGTCATAGGGCATTTTTGATAACATACAGTAATGGTTAATTTTTATAATACAGTTACATCATTATACTTATTTTGTTACAACGATATAAAGTTAATTTTTGTTAAACTAAATACTGTTCATAACTTTTTATTAATATTTTCCACATAATAGGGCAGTAAAATTATTATTTATACAGTAAGAAATACCAGCAGTTTTGCTAACCAGTCTGACATTTGGTCTCGGACAGGGTAAATAAGAAGACTGCTACATAATTCTTATGATGGGTAGTTGTAAAAGCCAAAACAATTACAAGCAGCCTGTGTGATAGCAAAGTCTCTAGGTCTGCAACATTACGAGATTTTTCCTTGCAGAAAAAATGCAGTCAAACATTTTCTATTTGAGTTAAAGTATTTCGAATAAAAGTTGAAATGTGGGATTATATAAAAATCCTAACAAATATCAGTTAAATGAGGTTTGTTGATTAATATATTCTTGTATTCACACATTCTTTCTTGCATTTCAATATTTCTTACAGTCAAATATTTTAACATCCGGGCTATATTGTGTATTGTGTCTGTTTTATTTTCCATTTTGTAAGGAGTTTACATTGAATGGGCAGCTTTAGAAAAATCTGTAAAAAGTACATAGTATAATTAAAACATTATAAATACAATAACTACACAATTATTACAGCCTGACAACCAGGTATTAAAGCCACTTTATGGCTTCAAGTGTTACTTTTAGGAAGTTTGTTACTGGAGAAGGAAATGATCTTAGTGAACATTCCATTAGCCTCTCGGTCGCGGTTAAGGTTGTGTACCAGTGGCGCAACGAGGGAGTGACTTTGGTGGTGGGAGGTGATATGTCGGGGAGTATGGGGGAGTATGGAATAATCTCCAGGCCGGAGGGAAGTTCAGGGGTCCACCCTGGGGACAATTTTGAAAATTTCAATTTCCAAATTATGCATTTTAGTGGTGAATTTGAAATAATTTTCTCACAGAATAAGTATCAATAATTGAGGGAAATACTTCAACAAGAGACAATGTAATTTTTTTCCACTGGAAGTTATGAGTGAGTGCCGGGTAATACGCCCACTGACTCTGGCCTCTGGGAGGTGACTCACCCCCTGTAGTTACGCCACTGTTGTACGCGCTGTGTTCTCTGCAGATAGTGTGCTGTAGGACAGAAACACAACTGGCAGTACATTAACTTGAATCTTGGTTCAAGATGAGTTCACTGTGGATTACATTAATAGTCAGTCAGCTCACAACCAATTTTCTCTTACACAGTTCGCAGACACACTGTAAACATGTAAGACACAAAAAAAAAAAGTAACTACAATCAACATTATAAAAATATACAAACAATATCACCTCCTAGCAAAATAAATTGAAAAAAAAAAAATCATGGAAATTAACTGAGCACATGAAAAAATTGTAACATAGGTATTGTATTAGGAGCATTTGACATTACATGTAGTATCCTACTTTTGTTGACAATGTTCTATGTGAACAATAAATATAAATGGCTCACAGCCATGTATAACACAATTAGCTCTTTGAAGGCAGAAAATTATAGGTAAATGAAGAATGATAAAAAGAAAATCTGCAATAAATCACTGATTTTCATTACCATATAACCACAGGTACAACTCAAAAGAGCATAGTAAAATGTTAATTTTCAGAAAAAGTTTAAGAACAATTTGAAGGAATCAAAAATCAGTACATATATTAAAAACCTGCATATTTCTTTCATTATGAAAAACAGGAAAAAGTTAATAATACAACACTCAATCAGGACATTAGATCACACTCAACAGAAAAATCACAGAGATTCACTACTACATCACAAACAAATGGACTTAATCACTGCTTGCAGGATGGACACAAGTCTCAACGTCTCTTCTCGTATGTGTACCTTCCCTTTGTTTCAGTGATTATTTAGCACCCTTCGTGAATAAAATATACAATGGAAATGCAGAGAGATTATATTTCCAAAATTCCTGCTTCCCAAACACATCCTTGCATTATACAGTGGTACATTTCTGTAAATGTAAAGCCACGTCATGCAAGACTTTCCACCAGGAATACTTGACTGTAACAACTACAGACCTGGAAATCTGATCAATTCATTCAATGGTAGAATACACTTCAAGCACTAGTACTTACTTGTTATATTTTGTGATTGGGTGATGAGTCATTTGACACACCATGGAGAACTTAAGCCACAAAAATAAACACCTTACAATAGAATGAGAGAATCAAGTACAACTAAGCAAAGAGACATAAATGCTATTGAATAACATAATTCATCACTGCTGCTAAAAAAAAGAACTGTGGATTCTTCCAACTGGCACGATGGTTCATATCACACTATGCTCAAAAACTTTATAGCACGAATCAACAAAAAATGTTTCAGTTATGTTCCATTTGTTGCAGAAATATTTTTTTTTTATATAATAAAGATTATTTTTACAAATTCCACTTCAATGATCCTTGAATATGATTCACCACACTATAATAATTTGAATAAAAAACTATATGCCTAAGTGTAATAATTGAAATTTATGAGATGTACTATTATTATGTCAACACTACACATTTTCCTGGATGAGTAACAGAATGTGTCTTATACCAGTAGAATAATGTATGCATTGAGCACATGTGAAACAAACTGTTGCAATCCACTGCCAAGTCCGTGCAGAAATTATTTTTATGGGATGCCTCATCTTACGACAGTTGCCTATGGACAAATGACAGTAGCTGGTGTTTTCTGTGAAGTCTGATTTTACTATAAAATGAACCTGTGACATTTCCAGTTTCCTAGTCATGGCTACAGCCAAATATTTTGTGTGCCACAGTGGTGAAAATTCTGCATACAGCCAGTTAACACTGTGGTCATTAAAATACGGATCTGCTGCGGAAGCTCATCTCTTTAAGAGAATTAATTAATTACACACAAGTCGACTGCAATGTCCAGTTGTCACAGTTTTTTATAACCAAGGTGTTAGTTCCAGAATGAAAAACTTCTGACATATACTCAAAACTGATTTTAGTTAGCATTGAAAAAGCACTTCATATACCCGCTCAAGGTTTGCCAATACATGAAACAGATATTTAATATGAGATTTATAAATTATATTTAACAAAAAGCCCAACCAAAGTGAAGCATGTTACGTTCCCTCACCTGCAATAAAAAAGATAGAAGTGTTTGCTTAACAATATTATTTTCCCACCAGTAAATCTGCTTTCAAATCTAAAAACGATTTAAAATGCAGTAGTTCAATGTACTGAAACAATTCATCTTCACTGCAGGTGTATTACCAGCTTGTGAATTCTTTTAAAAGTAAAATTCAAATTCAGTAATAAAATATTAAACGCACTCGCATTAATTGGTATTATGGTTAAACATGTTTTGGTTAACAGAGGTTCTATTGTAAGTAAAGTAACATTTTTACGATGATACAGAGTGAGTGAATGGTCAGTAGTCATTAGATAAACAATAATGTTAATTCTCACATGCTGCTGTGAAAGGACATGTGACGGGCTGAGAGAAAACAATGAGCTAAGCTTTCAAAACTGAGCAGTTAACTGTGAACCAGTGATATAACAGCTGACAAGAAGCCTGTAGTCTTTGCACTGTGACTCTGGGCCCCAAACAGACTAGACTTCAAAGAACCGCACTGGCAAACCTTGATTCTCAACTTTTTGCACTTCTGACACTACCACGTCCTGACCTTGAGCAGTTTGCTTCAGCAGTCACCACACTTCATTCATATGAAACTATAATTTGCATGGTTACAGTTTTTGACGTACACAAGGGCATTTACACATTTACTGACACAGAAGAATGAAAAGGGGGAAGGGACTGCCAAACACCAAACATAAAACTGGGTTTATATTTTTGTTACTTCTGTGTTATTTTTAAGCAATTAGTTAACTTAAGTGTACAGCTTCAAAATTGTTTCGTGTTGCAAGGTTTGAAAAGTACTGCATGATAGCTAAAGAGGCCCCAGACCTCACCCTCCCGGGTTTTAAATGGATGCTCATTAGTTAAGGCCTACAATGTTCATATCTGTTACAAATGTGTTATGAAAGTTAAATCTGTATTAGATAATTGCTCAGCAGAACATGCATTAAAAGGAAAGTATAAAAGTCACTGCTTTTGAGTTGTAACAGTAGCCTGAAAACTACATGTTGTAAGCTCAGGACAAGCATGTCATTCCATTCAACTTTTATGCCTACACTATTATTCAAATCATATCAAAATATTTAGCTAGCAGTGGTCAAAATTCGATATGATTATGTCAAACACAAAACTTCCTTCAAAGGAAAGCAACAGTCATTGAAAGAATGATCACTGTTCACAACTGCAAGGATTAACCATCCACTGGATAATAATGTAAAATACAGTTGTCAAATTCCTGTATGCAACACCTTAACATCTGTTCCAGTGATCACAGACAAACAGGCAATCACAATTACCAAGGGCAAATCTGTTGCCTGCTTGGAGCTGCTGTGAACAACATTAGAAAATCACAGCCAAACATTAGTTACTAAATCCTGTGAAAAGTGATAGTAAGCCAAACTGTGCTAAGATACTTTTAAAAAAGGAAATTGTTAGGGAAAATTATATGTGTTAACACATAGTAGATAACTAAAGAATAATTCAGAGTGTGTAGAAATACAGTTTTCATGGTTGACAGTGTCACACGGGTAACCAACACACGTGTGGTATGCAGTTTACATCCACTGCAGCTGTTCAGTCAGCAAGACTAACTGGGATTGTAGCCTTGGCACTGACAAAAACTGGTTTCAGGTAGCCTTGTTCAATCTGAGGCCACAGTGAACCCCACTTTCTCGTAGATGCGGACGGGCATGGCTCCAAGTTAACATGAGCAAGTCCTGGTTCACGAAATAAACTTACTGGAACCAGTCATCAAAGTATCAGTCAGGTACAATGAACCAACAATTATGAATTGGTGTGATGTTACTTCAGCTCACACTACTTCTCAAGCACCACCACCATTTCCTGCTTTCAAATAGTATGTACCTTCTAAGAGTCAGTGGTGGGTCTGATTGCACATGCCCAGCCTCCAGACACCTTGAAAGCCTGTACGGCAACAGCGTTCACCTTCTTTGCATTTGACACAGCACTTCCCGAAAACCCTCGCGACAACCAGTTCTTGTGCTTGGGTGGCAGAGCACACAAGCAGACTCGGGAGACAGCGAGATGGTTACCAGCAGAGGCAGGCTGGCCGCTACCTGCCAGCACGAGTCATGTTGACGCAGAGCTGGTGGTCGCGCAAGTCGCCCCAACCACCATTGCCCTTGCGAAGTTTCTGCTTCTTGTTGCTGTTGGTGACCATGATAGTGAGGTAGCTAGGGAACAAATGCTTGGCCGCATACTTCAGCACCTGCTGCACCTTCGAGATGACCGCCGTCGACTCACAGTTTGCCTTCTTGTGGTGCACACCACTGGAAAAACACAGCTCCCGCTTACTCAGCCCTTACACAGTACTGCTATATATGGAATGTCCCAAATTAATGATTACATGCTTTGTAAATTGAATGGGACTGTGTGTATTTTATTATTAAAAATTGATGATCAGTTAACAATAATTTATCTTTATATGCATAATTGCATAAAAATTTTATAATGCTTATGCAAATTCATGAATAAGAGAAAGCATTTTATTTTAACTAAGATAACACAGAATATTACCATATGTGAAAAAAATCACTTTTTAGGGCTTTAATTTTTTCTCTAACTCATGTTGAGGTTCTTAGACAGTGTAGATTTTTTGTTTCAATTTTACATGAATGTCTTCAATGTGATTTTATAGAGATAAAAACACTTTAACCTAAAAATTGAACTATTTTTATATTTGCTTTTACAATTTTTTTATAACCAGTGGTATGTAACATCTGGTGTATTGGCTTTGGGTTAGTTTCTTATACTACCACTGAATAAAATTATAGGAATTATAGTATCAAAACCTTAAAGGAATTGTGGAATAATTGCTTCATCTGACCACTTGATTAAAGAGTACTGAATCAGCTTAAAGACTATAATTAGCTCTCAATCCCTCTTAAATAAGTTTACAAGTGTTGTGCTAGGTAGACCAAATAAGCTTTTTAACATGATCCAAATAGACGTGTTGAATTTTGTGAGCAGGGTGTGAACATGTGCACCGGCAATGATCACTATGACATGATTGTTTGGTCAGGTGAGGCAACCTTTAAATTGAATAGAATTGTCAACCGCCACAACTTTGTGCACTAGGCCAATGAAAATCCCCACATTGTGTTAGAGTAAGCAGTTAATCTTCCTGGGTTAATAGTGTGGTGTGGTATGTCTGCCAGAGGACTTGTGAGGCCATTCTTCTTTTCTTCTTTGACGGAACGGTGACAGGTGAAAGTTACCGGACCATGTTGCAGGAAAACATTGTGGCAGCCATTCACCAACTCTATCCAGATGACAATTGCTTTTTCCAAGAGGATAGTGGACCACCACATCACCATCGAGAGATATTGTCAATACTGGATGAAACATTTATTGGGAGGTGGCTATGCCAATGTGTAAGTGTTGAGTATCCACCAAATATCCAGATTTAATACCATTAGAATTTTATCTGTGGGAAACTCTGAAGAACACTGTATATGCCACAAAGCCATAGACACTGGATAACATGAGAGATGCAACTGTGACTGCCTGTGAATCCACTCCCATGGAAACCGTAGCTATAGGTAATGAGTGATGACAAAGCAGTGAGTAAGTAATATGAACATTGGAGTGAATTATGGTATAGGCAGTTCACTGTAAAGTGAACACTTGTAAAACAAACCTGAAAAAAAAAACCCTGCCCTTAACTACATACATGCTGCAGTACATACTGCAGTTAAGTTAGCAATGAGTTAATAAACATATTTCTTAAGACTTTGTTTAGTATTGCGAGTGTAATGTTTAAATTTATAGTCACTAAGTAGAAATGTTTTTGTTTTATACACATTAGAGTATGATTTTGCATATTAAAAACATATTTACATTCTTAAGAATTCCAATTTTTTCAGTTGGATGGCATCTTAATAAAGTAATGAGGCCCATGGCAATGTTAGTTTTACATACGACAGA
Source organism: Clitarchus hookeri (assembly GCA_002778355.1). Taxonomy (NCBI): domain Eukaryota; kingdom Metazoa; phylum Arthropoda; class Insecta; order Phasmatodea; family Phasmatidae; genus Clitarchus; species Clitarchus hookeri. The sequence continues at coordinate 136,500 of NQII01004522.1, forward strand.
AGGATAAAAAATTAGAAATAAAGTAGATCCTAAGCATGGTTTTCAATAGTACTCGTTTAACCATGAACAGCCTATAGTGTGGAGAGAGAGTGATGGCAGGCAGCCTGGACGCACCATTCTCCGATGTGGAAGACACGGGGTCCCTTCATGACCATGGCGTGCAGCTTGTGCGGCAAGCAGTTCTGGGAGATATGCTGCAGGCTCCAGTCCCAGTTGTAGTCGTCGTATGAGCAGAAGAACTCTGCACACTTCCGCATCTCCTGCCACGTGCTGCGGTTGAATGCCATACCCATGTTGTGCTTGCTGCTGATCCACGGCGTCACCTCCGCCTGCAACACCCACCACTGTTGCTGCTCCTGCTACTCCAACTCTACGTTTCATAAATAGACAACACTGCTCATGGATCTCAGAAGCAAGAACTTCAAATACGCTGTCAACAGGTTATGACCAAGTCATAACTCATTTTTTTCTTTGCCTGCAGACGTCTTGTTAAAGAACTGCATGCAGCTGTGCTGGTACGAGGGCAGCGGCGTTACCAACTGTGTAAGGCACAAGAAGGATCTTGGGTGACCCGCTCCAACATTCCAGCCACCTCTCATAAAAGAAGCTAAGTATATTCCACATTTTTCACAACAAAGAAAAAAAAAACATTTTTAACATTGTATCTTACACTGAACCTTGGTACTCCCAAATAGGTTTCCATCATTCCTGCCCAGCACGTCACCATGACTGACGTTATTACACTAACAACATATTTTACACCGATGTTTGTAGCTTGACTCGAACTAGCAATTTCCCACTCTGTGGTGATGGACCACAAAGAAAATATACTGTCTTGATTTATAAAAAAAAAGCTTGTTGTAGCATTTCATTAAATCTTATACTAAATAAAATTTTATATGTTCTCATCTTCCAAAAACATTTTTTTAAATGTTAATGGGTCAAAAAAACATTACAAATGCACCCATAGCTAACACAGCATACGAAAACACCTTGCTTAAAAAAGTTTCCTGCTGTATGTTTAAAAACATTGTAAGAAAATGCAAATACTCTCTTTCCCCATTTCATAATTTTTTTTTATTACTATCACAACTGGCACAGCACAAAACATACTGAAGCAAAAATTATGTTGATAGAAGGGGAAGAAAACTCTGGGGATTCAAATTCGCACTACAACTGGTGTAAAATACAATTTACATTTACTTTCCTTATAAAAAAATTAAAAATTTACTAGCAAAAAAAAAATTCATTCCCCAGAAAAAACTTAGTTGTGCATACTAGTATGCATTCGTGTTAAAGAAACGCACACACATTTTTGCATGCATAAACTGGTCCTGTTGATCAGATTCAATTTAATAAAAAAATTAAGATGTGATGACATTAATAAATCTAGAGCCATAACAGGCAAAGTACTGTAGATGACAAGAACTCACTTATATATGATATTTCAACTTAAGAAATAAATTCTGAGCACTTAAATAAAGTTACAGTTTGGCTTGTACAGAACACAATTATGTACACAGGTTAAACTGAGAGATCACCTGGCTATATAGGGATTTGTACTATTTGGATATTAACACAGAGTTCAAAACATTAGAAAGATGCTGGCTGTTGGTCTTGAAATGCTAAACACTGAATAGGCTTGTTTGGGGAAATACACTGTCAGATAATAAAGATAGTACACATGGAATGATGCAACATGGAACTGAAACTTCACAGAGGTAGTGATGCAGGTGAGTAATACGCATAATCACGAAAACAGTACAGCGGGACATTTACATATGGATCTGTGCTTCACTGTTCAGTCAGTCATCTTCAATAGTGTGTTGCATTCCCTTGCATTGCAATACAAGCTGCAATACAGTCTGACATGAAATCCAGCAGATGCCGAATGTTGTCCTGAAGCAGGCAGGCACACAATTGTTGGCCGGTGTGTTCCAAATCCCAGATACTGTGGCACAGCATCAGCTGGAGTTTCAACTGATCCTATACATGCTTGATTGGGAACATATCAGGGGAGCAGGCAGGACATGGTAGTGTTTGGACATGATGGAGGTAGTTATGGGTGATCCATGCTGTGTACGGTTGGGCATTATCCTGCTGGAATATCGCACCTAAAATCCCGGCCAGAAAGGAGCAGATGGGGGTGTAGGATCTCATCTCCATCAATGTTCCACTTAACATGACAAAAAGAGATCAGCCCTATCATAGGATATGGCTCTCCAGACCATAATACATTTATCGTAGTCTACTTCCATTACAGTCCTTCATAGTTAGGAGTTAGTACAGGCCACTGTGTCTACTTCCTCACGGGAATACACACGTTTTGTATTGAACCTCCAAGTACTGATTCCAGGGTGACTGTGACTTTTATCCCCCATAGATGTCCGCCCACCAGGGAAAAGCAGGAGACTGCGTCATTACAACCCAATTGCCGAACCTAGAGTAGGACTGCGGGCTCCCTTAATCAGTGTACATCGCGAATACATCCATTAGACGGCCACCCATACTGTGCACCTGGTGTACAGTACGATACAGTCCCAACCACTAGGAACTTAATCCACAAGGCGGCTAGTCAACCAGCCCAGCCAATTTACTCCATCCACCAAGCTGAACTGTCGCCGGAAGAAGTGATAGACTAGTTCTGGAGGTCTGCCCACCTTTGGACCACACCCACGTCGCTGTCGGGCATCCAGGATAAACCAACCGCTCTAACCACAGTGCTGAACTGTCGCCGGTTGGAGTAATCGGGTACGACTCTGGGTGACTCGGCCCCGGCTGGCTTTGCAACTAGCTAGGGATCCTCGTCGCCTTCTGTTCCTTAGCGTCAGAGACCGTAGTTCCTACCTCTATGTCATACACCCAAAGGAGTGGTGCGAAGTAGCAAGCTAAGAAGACAGCTACTGCCTCCGAATCCAACATGAGCTTTAACCTAGCTCCAACTGCCCTATGCAGCATAACCCCCAAGGAACGAGCTCAAGCGGCCCGACAACTGGCGAGGCCTCACCTCCCAGCTCCCCCCACCCCACACTCCCTATTTCAGCCACCCTGTAAGACCGCCGGCTAGCCGCACCAAGTCGTCATCGACATCCGTCAGGGGCTCCACGTCCCACTGGGTATAGCGAACCTGTGGTTCCAGCACCGCAGGACCAGCAGTCCTCCACCGTCTACCATCAGCACCACCAACTGCAGCATCACCTCCGTCCAAGGACTGGGCAAGAGTTCGGGCCGGCTGCAGCAGCAACAGCGGCCGAGTTAGGAGCTGGTTTACCAATACAGGTAAACCAGTGGCTGTGTACAAACCCATAGTACGAAGGGCAATTAAGCGTACAGCAGACTTTGTGCTGTGCCGTCAAGCCACGCACCCTAGCTTATATACTGGCCAGAGTCTGGCGACCGGTCAATAAAGTCATCCCAGTCATATTGCCCGTGTCTCTGATCGACACACAAAACCTTGCCCGACCGTGACGTCGTCATCAGTCATCCGACGTCTCACGTCAAAACACTTTATATAATTCTAAACTTAACTTTCCACTAAAGCTGTAAACTTAGTACTATAACTGAATGAATGGTAACCGACATGAGAAAAATGACAATTGCCTAATTCATTTCACAGGTGGAACTGATGTTTCATCGTAGTTTCTCTACATCCAGATGGACAGTACGCTGAAAATGCAGACACCACTTTTTCAAATAGAGAGAGAGAGAACTCTTTGTTTGACACTTTATCTGATGAACATAACATGTCTGAAGACTGTGCAGGCCACAGAACAGCAATAATAAAAGTAAAAAAATTTTGTTGACTGATAATTTACCCTTTTTCAATTTTAAACAGCTTCCAGAATTTTGCAGTGTAATTTCATGCATGCAGAGAAATAATTAGAGAATCTAGGAGTGTTTTCCAGGATCATGTCTTCTAAATTTATAAATTCTTTTTCTGAAAGAAGAAATAAAGAAAATGTCAGGGTTTTTTTTTTATTATATCTATTTTGAAAAGGTGGCTGGACACCTTAATGCTACCAGATACGTATCTTTACACTACAATACCATGCAGAAACAGCCATGAACAAGCAAACAACAAAACAGACCTGTGCCAGATGACAGTGACAGGCGAGCCGGAAGAATACAGTAGTACACACAAACAACTACTTCCAGCCAACAAGCATGCACAACCACGGGCAAGGTCATGTGTCTCACCAAGTGAGCTTGCGTTCACATGCAACAAATACTACAGCATTCTGAGGAAACAGATTCCTGACTTATCAGACTCGTCAGTTGGTGCTGAAAACACATTTTCAATGACAGATCATTTTGCAAATTGTTTACAAGGGAACTATGCATTTCAGATACATTATGAGTTTATCAGTTCTTGAATAATAAACTACATTGAACTAAATTTGTTACAAAAATTGAGTCCAGGTGAAGTACTGTATAGTAGACAGCTCAGGAGATATTCTGCAGTCACAAACTTCTTGTGCAGTTGTGCTACACAGAGCTGATGAATATGGTCACATATGGAAAGTAACAGCTTCCCAGTGCATAAAAGTTAGGATTGCCAGATGGGAAAAAATCCTTTTTTGAACATTTTGTTTGCCCATGTGTGCCCATTATGCTAAATGTTCCATTATTTAAGATTCACTGCACAACATAACAAAAACTTATCCAATTACAAAATTTGTACTCTATTTGCATTTTAAAATCTCAATTACATAATATGTTTTGTTCGCAAACCCAAAAGAAAAAAATATAATACTGTATGTATTTCCATTTACAAAAATTTATCATGTATTAAACCATGAGATTTTACTTCTTTCAATTATAATGAAACCTGCGGTGTTTTTCATAAAAACGAACTTGCACACTAAAACTGCTAAGTATGGCATGTTCAACAACAAATATTTATAAACACATTTTTATAATAGTTTGACTTTATTCAATAGATAAGCCTGATTCATTAAAAGTGTGTCTGGTCTGCATAGGGACAACATTCATTTAAGGTTTTATTTTTAGCTCAATTTCGTTTTAAAATTTTTTTTTCAATTTTAAACATTTTGGTGTTATTGTTTTTATTTATGTAAATGCTCTATAAAGTCAACAAAAATGATTATTTGAACACATACACATGAAAAATTTGTAGCATATAGCATTTAAACAACTATCTAATCATGAGGAGGGAGCACTAAGCATTTTATTTAAAATAAAATAACAGACACAAAAAAACATTTAGGGTATTAGAATATTTTCTGGTAGAAATGTTGAAGTTTCTAAACAATGTGTATTCTCTTTAATCAAAAACTTACAAAAATATTTTAAATATGATTTGTTAGAAGAAATAATTGAAGTTTTACTGATAAAATAAAGTATTTTGCTAATTTAGTTTTATTTCATGCCTTAACTTTAATTTTGGTGTTTTGCGGTATATTAACAGCTTTTTGGTGTTATCATTTTATCATTATTCATCAAATAATCCTGTCTCCATTAATAATGGTTTTCAGAAAACATAGGTGCCCACAAAGGGAGTATACAATAACATTGAATGAAATGAAGTTGGACATAAATTCCTATTGTATACAATGATACTTAGCTATAGTGATAATTTACTTGCAATAATCAATTGATGTTATAGCATGTATCAACTGTACACAAAAAGAAACAGATTTCACTAGTCACAATTTTTAAATATTATAGTTCACACTTTTCGTAATTTTTTACCAACATTACTTTATTGTTACTTGTTAACATTACACTATATATGTATGTATAATCGATATCTTCGATACTTTTGAAAAGAACCTTTGAAAAATCACCCTAGGAGTTACATGTTCAATTGGTTATAAAAAAATTGTATATGGAAAAAGGTTTTGTCTTGCTTTTAGCACTGAAGCACTATATAAATTGGTTGTTTTAAGTTTTAAGTATATGTTTTTAATAAATTATAATAATTTGTTAAAAGTCCATACAAATTATATATGCAATTATGGGAAGAAATATTGTTTTAAAGTTAATTTCAAAAGTTCTTTATGTATTGTTAGTTAGCTACAGAAGAGTTTCTCCCTCTCATGTAATATTTAACAAAAACCTACATGTTGTCAAAATGATGTTCCTCATGTGGTACAGTCAATATGGATGATAGTTGAGGAGGCTGCCTTAGATGCTTATGCTATCGACTTCAGAGTCCTGTCTCGATAATTTCTCGCCTGCTGAGTCATGAGATAAAATTGGAGACATCAACAGTGACAGCTGATCACAGATCCTTCAAAATTCTAAATCCGAATACCAATTAGTTTCAAAAATAGGCAAGCATTATGCCTTCTGGTATGGACACCGTTAGTACACCGTCTACAAGCTGCGTCCTGGCCAGGGTACTACGTGCATCTACAGACTGGCAAGTTACGAAGCAGGCAAGATGATAAGTGCCCCCAGTTAGCGAGCAGTAACGCAGGGCATCTACCTTCTGATAGTGCTGATAGAGAGTGGGCAAGATCTGGAAGCCCCAGGATGGAGCTAGCGAGCCCGGGGAGAAAGCCTGGTGGCGTTTCATGGCTTTCAGAGCCTCCTTCTGCAAGACAGAGACAGACATCACACAACACCAGTGAGAGAGAGAGAGAGAGAGAGAGAAGGCAGCATACACATACAGACCACATGTAGCACTGATGCAAGGGGGAAGCGGTGTAATCTCCTTGAGGCAGCGACGGTGAGTGTGCGGAAAGGGTGCAAGCAAGCTTGTGTGCACTGGAATACACCAAGTCCATAAAATATGGCACCTTACTCTAGCCCTCTCACTTAGCAGCTATAGTCCACTTGTCACAATTTCAGTTTTTTTGTGGCAACACTTTTTTGCAACTTGTGTACACACATCTTTCAAGTACAATTTATTGGAAATAAACAGATTATCAGGCTACAAATAACAAAATTTAAAATTAAATAAAGCCAGACACAAGTACTCACATGTTGATATTTACAGCTACAGACACACATATACTGGGGTTTTCACAGAGGGGGATACAAGATTATGACTTTAGCTGGATAGACCATGCATGTTCATAACCTATGAGTATTTGTGATTACATAAACTTCCAGTAGGCTACATGTGTCAAACCAATTTAAAATAAAAATAGTATAACCTCAATTATCTAGGCCTCAAATATCCGGTTTGTGGATTATCAGTGTGTCTTGTTGCGATAATTGGATTCGGCAAGTAAAGTTTTAAATTTTAAAATATTTAAGATTTTTCTTGTCGTTTGTTTATAATTCCTACTAAATATAAGTGTTGACGCATCTCTGTAATTTCTACTCTGAAATATTCACCATAACGAAGTTTGTTGACTTTTTTTTACCAATTGCACTGCAACACTTTGTAAACAATGGAAGACACGAGAGTTACAATGCACGCATTAGGTTGATTTCTGGTCATGTGACCTAACAGTACATTACTAATGGGAGTTATTTTGTTACTGCGACTCCAGCACCGTTTAATGGTTGGTCGTTGCTTGTTCATGTGTCACGAACTGAATTTTGTTTGTATATGTTCTTTCCTTAGTGGGTGTGACTATAACACTTTAATAATGGTTGAGAAAAGAAAAAGGAAGGCGTTGATGATAACGGAAAAATTCGGTATTATTGACATGTTTAGTGCTGGCGAATCTGTGCAGATGTTAGCAACCGAGTTTGGTATTGGGAATAAAACTGTGCAGGACATCATAAAGTATAAAGACAAGTTGGTGTATAACACAAGTAATTATGATAGTGGTGCTGGACCGTTGAAATGCAAGATTTTGAAAAGACTTCTACATTGTCAGAATTGGACAAGGCATTGTCCAATTTGGTTTAAACAGAAATGAGCTGGAGGCGTGCCATTGCCTGGAATCATCTGTACTGAACAGGCAAAGAAATTTCATGGTGAGCATGGAATTGAGGGCAGTTTTAAAGCTTCACAAGGATAGCTTACCAACTTTAAACAGTGGCATGGAATACGTCAATTTGCAGTGCAGGGCGAAAAACTAAGTGCAAATAAATAAGTAGCAAATGAATTTTGTAGCCGTTTTGATAGTTCATTGAAGAGCATGACTTATCGCTGCAACAATTTTATAATGCAGATGAGACTGGTCTGTTTTGGAAATGCCTACCAACAAGAAGCTTAGCAATGAAAACCGAAACACATGCCCTTAGTTTCAAGGCCAGTAATGAAAGGTTAACTGTTCTTGTAGCTGCCAATTCTAATGGAGAACGTAAACTAAAGCCACTTGTAATTGGAAAAGCTAAAAATCCAAGCACATTTAAAGGAAGAACCCAGTTACCACTTGTGCACTACAGTAACCAAAAGAGAGCTTGGGTGAAAGCAATATTTTTGCAAATTGGTTTTGCATGAATTTTGTTCCCAAAGTGTGTGAATTTTTGAAAACAAAAGACCTGCCAATAAAGGCTGTACTTTTGTTGGGTAACGCCCCATGACATCCTGCTGAGGCAAAGCTTGTGTCCGATGATGGGCAGATTTTTGTGAAATACCTGCCACCGGATGTTACCTCACTAATACAGCCCATGGACCAGGGTATAATAGCAGCGACAAAAAAGCATTACCGGGCAAATCTGACAAAGCAACTGGTTCAAATTTTCTTACATTCTGGAAGAACCTCAACATACTGGACGACATTCATGGTGTTCTTCAGCATGGCACCGGGTTAAAGAAACCACCATCAGCAATGCTTTCAAAAAAATAATTCCAGAAGATTTTCATAGAACAGATTTTCAAGGTTTTGCCAACGATGAGCTGTGCACGTCTGTTGAACTGTGTGGCTTTTTGAGTAAAGTTGACGGATGTGAGGAGGTGGATGTAGACAATGTCACAGAATGGTTAACTGCTGACGCGTGTGACGAGGGTTTTTAAAAACTGAAGGATGGTGAAATTGTTTGCAAAGTTAGAAACACTGAAGTAGAGGAGGAAATCGAAAGCCAGGTAACACAAGAGCCAGCAGTGTCTCATGCCGAGGCATACGAATGTGTGACAAAGTTGTTAGAATATGTTAACCAGGAAGGGTACGATTACGTAGACATTTTGAACTTACAAAAATTGAAAACTGCCATAAATAAAAAGATGTCAGCAGCCAGCAAACAGACAAAGATTCAAGACTTTTTAAAATAAAGTTTAGGTTGCTGTGTACTCTACAATGCGTTTATGTAGCGAACTTAAGTGAAATTCATTTTTATTTACCGTGTTGTTCACTTTAATGAATCATTTTCTCTAGTAACTTTTTTTTTACAAATGGTATGATGCAGTACGCTACAGGTGAAAAAGGCAGAGGTGAGTATTTGTAAATTTTACAATAGGCTACATTGTATGTTTTATACTGTATAACTACTTGTGTGTGTAACTTTTTTGCATGTTGTATACCAGTTATCAGTTTTACCATACAGTATTTGCACTACATATCACACATGTGTTCCTGCATAACAACGTGGTGGAAATATGTACGCCTCTCTGGATAAGTATTTTTACATGTTAATTTTGTACCGTGTGGTGTGGAGGGAAAAGTGTGTACACAGTGCATCTAATGTTTAATAAAAGTATACTGTACTTACAAATATTCATTGTAATGTGTCCTAATCTATAACGTTTTTCTTTACACGTGTTGGATGTTTAAAGTGAAACCCACGACTTCTAATGACACCACGCAAAATACTATACATACGAGGATTGCTTCAGGACGAAGTCATTAAATAAGTACATACATGTGTTTCATGCATTTTGAAAGCATTTCGGTGTATGTACATTTCTTAGCTTTGGGTATGATAAACATGTCTTACTATTTGTTGGGAGGGATAGGTACAGATTAGGGTCGACTGCCAATTATCCGTGATTTTAGACAAAATTAAATTATCCGAGAATTTGGTGCTCCCCATTAAAACAGATAATCTCGATTACTAGAACTATGCATTTGGTTTTGGTATAAACAAATGTTTTTATGAACAGAACAATTCAAAATTACAACTTGTCACACAACTGATTTTTAACATAAAAATGTTACTGCTAAATTCTAAATATTAAATATTTGAAAATGTGTAAAATTGATTTTTATACAAGATGATCTCAATTATAGACACATTAACTAACTCAGAACTACCCGCAATATTATTCTTTTTTTCAAATCTGCAGAAAATTATTTGCGATTCTCACATTGCTTGGTAGAAGCGCCAATTTGGACGACGTTGACAGTTTGGCAGATGATGACTCAAATTGGCACAGCTTTAAGTAAAATACTGTATCATCACAGCAATTACGTTCATTCAAAGGTACAGAGACACACTTACCAACAATTTTTACAATGATTTACAAGTAATTTTAACATTGGCTTGATGTGTTTCATTAAATGTTCTTTGTTTATTATTACCATTATTATACTTGTATCTTAAAACTAAATATAGGAGTATTAATAATTTTCTTATTATGAGAACACAGATGATCACAATAGCCAAATACTATTATAGCCTCATGCCAAAATTCTAACACAAAATCTAAAAAGACTTCCATTGCAAAAAATTAAAAAAAATCTCAATTATTTTTCTTAATTTCTCACTTACTTTTCAATTAAAAAAAATTCTGAAATGCTTTTTGTTGGGAATTCAATGCATACACTTTCAAAAACTTACTGTTCTATGCTGTCAGTTTATATTTCACTAATAACTGCAAATTTTTATATTATACTACAGACTTGGTAAATTTCGGAAATGTTTATGCTATTTTTAATTTGTGTGGTGAATTTTGGCACGTCAATTACTTTCAATTTCGAAGATATTACCACATAGCAACTTTCCAAGAATATTGCAAGAGAGAGAAAATTTGACACCTAAAACAATTATAATTACTCTGAACAGTTGTATTTGGCATAAACACCCTAGTAAATTCATTAGAATTGAAACATTACAAGGTTTTGCAATGCCACTTTGTGTTTATACACAAACAAAATTTCTTCACTGCTATCCAAAATACAATATCTAAGCTTTAAGTACCATTATAGGCACTTCATGGAAAAGTAAGCACTTTTGAAAACCTTGCTTAATTTTTATTTGCAGCCAATTTGCATCATTCCACTTTGTGTAAACATAAAAATTGGCATGTGCTTTACATTTCCAACACAATGTGTACATTTCACTGGTTGGAAAATCATAGTCTACTGTATTTACCCAATAACTATACAAGTGGAAAATGGGATTAAAAGTATTATAAAGACTTACATTTGCTGGTCTTTTAAATGTCCTTTAATTATCAGTTCATTTAAATTGGTTGATTATTTTTATACATAACATACACTTCCTTTGTATTGCACCATTTTGAAGCACACAAAAGTGGAAGTTTTGGTGATATGCAATCAGTTTAAAGAGGAACTGCTGTATACGTATTACCATGGTGAGCATTTTCTTTCTTCATAAACACACACTGCTGGAAAGTTTAAGAGCGGACTGAATTTTCTCCCATTGTAGACTCAATGGGGTAAAATGTTGAATTATTTTGTTATTTACCACGTCAAAATGCAGGCATGTAGCATGAAATGTTGGAAAATGTGTTTAAACATCTGTAAATAGCATCCATGCACATATTTTACATAGAAAATGTTATCAAAATGATGTGAATGTATTACCTAATTTCAGTATAAATACACTTTCCTATGTCACTTCAAATACAATAACCTACTGAAAAAAACATTCATTTAGCTATAAACACATGTTAGTTACATTTTTTATGAAATTTAAGAGTTTTGCACATTGAAATTTTTTCCAAAATTAGTGGCATAAAAGTTTTGTTGTCTGTAATGCCTAACGTTTACCAGATTTACGTACGTACATAAACGTGAAAACTTCAATCCCACAGAATCACAACACAATACAGCCACTGTAAAACACAACCATAGTTGCTTCAAGTTGTCACAATTTTATTAATAAATATTGTTAACTTCGACTTTACAAGAGTAAACATGTTCACATCGAGAGATTTTATTAGATTTCGTCATGGCTAAAAGAAATTTGGACTACAAAGAAAAGCAGTTAAAAATTGTGACAATTCACTTAGAAACTATTATTATATAACGCCATTTTCAAGTGATCTTCATAAAGAATCAGTTTTAGTATGAGTATGTAAAAAATTTGTGTATACTGAAAAGCGACCACCAGTAAGCATGTATTCACTCCAAAGTAGACCATGTATGACATCTATTGGTGGAAATTTGAACTTCTAGCATGACTATTTGGCTTTTCAATGCACGGCCAATTTAAATCTTTAAGTTGTTAGAAACCTAAATATGTTAAACATGTGACGCAAGACAACGTCCTGCCTTCCAGACCGTTTGCCATGCCGCACGTCCAGCACATCAACCGACACCAGTGTGCCCTCAGTACACGGTGCAGTGCCGCGTGCACTGTGGTGCGAGAGCAGGAGAGTGCAGAGTAGTGCCGCACAACTTCATGCCACCCCACTCCCCCTCCAGGCAGGCTAGTTAGCGTTACGACGGACTCGGCACACATTAACTATAGGGCAACTTAAGATCAAATAAGCAAAAGAAAGACACACCAGGCGAGTGGAGACTCAAAGACGCCCCCATAAACATTTCAGTACTATAGATATGTTTATTTAAAAATTCACGTATTTTTCACCTCAGTTATTTTACCCTCATTTAATGCCATCCACATTTATTTGTTCATGTGTAGTGTAATAATATGTACCTATTTATTCATATTTTATGCAAATGTTCATGTCCACTTAGTTGTGCAAGTATTTTAGTTCAACAGAAAGTAGTGCAGGGTAAGCCCCGTGCCACCATATTCCACACCTAGCGAGCTCGCCAGAGTCAGTGGCCGTCGAGTGTCTCAAGAGGTAGGCATGCGTCGCGCTCCGGGTGCTTTCACATTTTCCTGCCTATCATCTTTAATTGCAATAGTCTGATGTAACTTACTGGAACCTGTTATTTTCTGCACCCAGAGATGCCACCCCTACTTCCCCAGGAATAGCATCACCCGGGGAAGCTTAACACACCAGTAATTCATTGTTGTTCACACTTTTGTACTTTTGCAGTTTTGCCTATCTGGCGGGCTGCAGGCAAGAACCAGTGTAAAGTTTTCACCTAGAGCGATGTAATGTTTTGTGTAAGAGTAATTACAAACAAGTTTTCAGACTTTGTGTTTTTCATTTCAAGCACTGCCTTCGGGTGTTTCGGGGTCCGGGTCCCCTACAAACCGCTTTCACCGTTATTTCACGTAATTTACCTTAATAACCAGCATGCTCAACACTGAGCTTTTATCAGTAAAAGGCGTGTGTGTCAACCTGAATAGGCCCACTCCATTTCAACATAAGTATCAGGCGTAGAGAACGCCTGGTTTTCCTATCCAGAAGGGCTCATCCAACAATTTTACTGAGGAACTGCGCACATCCGGGCGAACAGCCCGCCTTACCCTGAGATCATCATTATCATCAGAAGCAATTGACACTACCTGCCAACGGTATCTGGCGCCAAGTCGGGTATCCAATTCCAAACCCACCTAACAATGTTTTTCACCGCCCCTCAAAACATCCATTAACCCAACACCGCCCAGCTAACAGGCGTTACATGTTACTATGTAGCATTTATGTAACACAAAGGAACTAATTCAAATTGTTACTAATCCAAACATTCTTTCAGTAAGACATTAAAAAGTTGAACTACTTGTAGTTATTCACAGACAACTTTACAAACAGTGAAGAACCAAAATTAGTGTTGAATTATAGGGAGTGTTTCTTTTTTAAGTTTGAATTAAAAAGTCCTTACTTTAATGTGAACAAACTGTAGTGGATAAAGCTCAGACATTGTTATTGCTAAAAGCAAAACCAATTAATGTTCTGAGGATAGTAAATTATATATTGGTGGATATTTACATTACCAAAAATTTGTGCTGTTTATAAGTTTAGAAAAAAAATTACTGCCAATATTTGGCTTGTATGAAAATTTTAAAAGTAACAGCATCAAAAATATGTTATTGAGAAATGACATAAATTAGAACACATGTTTGTACAAAACTATTCAACAATTTCAACTTGGAATCACTGTGTAAACACTAATGTTTAAAAGGTGCCATATTTTACAGAGATGCAGAACAACCAGAAATAGTGATACATACAACAAATAAGACCGTTTATTTTACAGGTTTCTCACAAACTATACACTAAGATAATACAGTCATGTTTCAATTCACACCTTAACGATGTTCCCATTATTGTGATGTCAGTCTCTGTTGCTACACAACACCTCTGTTGCTACACCTTTCCTTTTTAAATTTACTATGGGTTTTCAATAGTTACATAGATAATAATGACACATGATAACACAGAAACACTAAATTCAATTTGATAAAACTACAAACCAGCAAAACTAACACCAAAAGCAAATTAAATGTGGTATAATAATAACAATATTTGCAAGTAGTGTTTGATGACTGACGTGAAGAGACTTCTGACAAAACAGGCAGTCACAGAAGTCAAAATTCTCCTGCAATTATCAAAGCAAAGTGTTGAGTTGCTGTCACAGGTTACCACAGTTCCTGAACTCTGCCAAAATCCATACGGCAGCTGTTACATGCGCTCATCTCCAACTGACAAATCTAGCCAGTTTTTTGTAAAAACAAGTTGGGTACAAGTGAAAAATTGCATAATATATACCATAAAATGGGGATACTTTCATTATTTGGCTATCTTTGACCAAAAATTAAACCAATGTGGCAGGACATCTTGGAATGTTTGTGGTGCGCTCATATTTTCAGTTGATTTTATTAAGTATATTTTAAATGAAAAACAGCAAAATACCACTGCTAACAACATAAATGTCTTAAATAAATTTTGCTACATATTTTTTGTTATTTTGATGGTCATTGTAACCTTCTAATGTGGATACCTTGACCAGAAACACTTGAATTTTTGGTATTTTAATGAGTGGTGAAAGTTTTCCCAAACAGACGTAACATTGACCACTTTAAAAAAAAATCTCCTTCCAAAATCTATTGAAAATAATGGACTAATAAATATGTTAACTTTTAGGTTAAGTGTCACTCCCAAATGTGCAATACTTGGTTTTACATTAATTTAATGCACATTTATATTATTTTCTATTTAATAACAAAACTGGTCAAAGTATCCCCCATTTACAGTAGTCTTTTACTTCTGATATATCAGGTGTTGAAAGAAATTGTCCTTTATGTTTTTTTCATTTTTCCTTTTTTCCACCATTTTATCTACTTTTTACCTTGTTTTTCTTTCATGTTAAAATAAACAATCAATCTCTTGCATATGGATTACAAAAATTACCCTTGGTAATGATTATCTTCATGTATTCTTTTCCCTTATGTTGATTGATGAAAATAATGTGTAATGTAGCTAGGAATACACAGTTATAGATGTAGTGTAAAAATAACTGCTTGCCATGTCAATACAATGTAAAAAAATTACTGTGCCTAATACGAGCCTTGGCTCAAGAGACCTTTAAAATAAATTAAAAACCATTTCTGAAAAGCAATGATTGTCTTACAACCCTCTGTATATACTGTCACAGCCATGAGTAAACAATAACATTGCAGTTGATCTGGTGATTGGAGTCCATGCATCCTTCCAATGTACCTACTACATTGGTAATGTACATAATGCAGAAACAGAAACAGATATAGCAATAATTGAAACATTATTTACACCTTCAATATGAGATTTTAAGACACTTTACCTGATTCTCTTCCAGCATTACTGGAGAAATTGCAGTCAATGTTCACATCAAAGTGTTTGCAGTTACAAGCATAGAATCTTTTTTTTTTCAAATGTTAATTTGCAAAGCACTTATAGCTTCAACCAGCCATGAATATCACACAGTTCTGCCTGCACCAACACTTCCTCGAACATTCATGGTACTGTGCATTAATTTAAATGTACAGCTAATTTTTCAAGCAAACACAACTTTCGTACATGTTTCATAGCTGTAGAATTTCTAAAACAAAGGCTACATAGATGGTAAACTTTACAAATTGCATTCAATATCATATATAAAAACTACATTACAAAGTGCTTACCTAACCCACAAAATTAGTATTTTCGCAGGAGCATTACCTGTGTTCTGTGAAGGGGAAACTGCCATGACTGAACCTGCTGTGACACCTATGGAACATGACCTCCTGGAAGTGATGACTTGATAAGCCCAGAACGTGCGTATCATTTTTAAAGGTAAGATTTGGCGGGAATAGGCCCTAGGCTACGAATAACATTTTAAAAATTAAACTGGAAACACAAGTACTCACAGGGCAGCACTAGATAGATACACACATACACACACAAAAGTTATACAAACATTTTTTCCACTCGCTGCCTGAAGAAACTAGCCTAACCTGTGAAACGTTGTGAACTCGCATCCGCATGGATAATGTATTTGTTTGACTTCTGTGTGTAAGTATATGTGTCTATCCACGAGTGCTACTCTAGGATTACTTGTGTTTTCTGTTTCCTTTTTAAAATGTAATTTTTAAACACAAGTTATTTTAATTTGGTAAGTAAGATGCCTCAAGGTTAACCTTCTTACAAATTGAATGTTTGGGAGAGTCAGGAAACCTGATAAAACAATCCTTATGAAGGGTACCATTTTATTTAATAAATAAAGATGTGGTGTCAAAAGAGTTCAAAGACTGCTGACAAACTGAGCTTTAAGATATTAAATGTTATCTGCAGAAAGAAAATGGTTATATTTTCAAGGTACAAAAGCAGGAAAATTCACATGGTGTGAGCATAATGCAGAACAAAGGTGACAAGATCCAAGAAATTGTAATATCAACAAACACCATAATCAAAATAATTTTTTATTTTGATTCATGTATTACAATGAAATTAGTAGTATTAAATTCACACTCTAAAGCAGGCGTTCTCAACCAGGGGGGCGTAGGAGAATTTCAGGGGAGGCATGGTAAGCTGTGGAAATTAGAATTTCAAAACAGCTAAATCTAAATAGTATAAAATTTAGGTTTTCTGTTAACTTCTCTACATTTTTTCTAAATTTAAATCTATGTAAATTTTTTACAAGGGAAATTTTGATTGTTGAGTTGGCAATAGTGGCCACTGCTGCACAGTGAGGCTAAAAGTGTGGCTGTGTTGGCCGGCGCGCACCTGCCGCCTTTGAATGTATGCTGTGGTCGCAGACGGTGGAAGACGGGAATGATACTTGCAGGCCAATTACTTTAGTATAATAGGTCTGAGAAGAAAGTTGTATTAGACACGTAGCAAGGTGCAGATTTTTTTGTAAGCTACTAAGTACTTGGTGAAGTGTAGGATGTTTTTCCACCTCTGCCTTACTGTGTATCGGCGCGTGGCCACTTAACATAACCTTCCACCTAACTTAACCCCTAGTTGTCAACTGGCTGCAGACTAGGCTAGGTTATATTTTGTTAATCGTGGTTAATATAGTGTGTGTGAGTGGCAGTGTTCAGTGTAGTACTGTACGGCTAAATATGGCAAAATCATTGCCTAAGAAAAGACTGTACAGTGATGACTATATTAAGTATGGATTTTCATACATAGAGAAAATGGAAGCCATTTACCTCAGTGCGTTATTTGTTACGTTGTTCTGAGTAACGATGCAATGCAGCCAGGTCGTTTGGAACGTCATTTGACAACCAACCACGCCGCCCTGATAGACAAACCAGCTGAGTTTTTTGTTACCAAGAAAAGCTCATTGACACGGATGAAACTGGATTCAACTGGAAGTTTTCATATGGAAAATGAAAAGGCCATTGAAGCTTCGTTTAAAATCGCCTTGCTAATCGCAAAAGACAAGAAACTATTGGTGAGTCCCTAATAAAACCATGTTTACTAACAGCTTGTAGTACTGTTCTTGGTGGAGAAAATTGTAATAAGGTTGCAAAAATATCTTTGTCAAATGTCACAGTAAAATGCAGAATTGATGAAATGGCTGAAGATTTGGAAAATCAAGTACTAAAAAAGCTGAATAAATCCCCGTTTTTTTCATCGCGATGTGATGAAACAACTGACATTTCTAAGCACTCTCAGTTGTTATTTTACTGCAGGTTTATTGACGGGAAACAGTTCATGGAGGAAATATTGTTTTCTCAAACTCTACAAACTACAACAAAGGCTGTTGATGTATTTTCTGCCTTATGTGGCTTTTTGACAGCAAATAATCTTCCTTGGGAGAACGTCATTGGGATATGTACTGATGGGGCCCAAGCTATGACAGGATGCCGATCTGGATTCATTGAACTGGCAAAACAAAACAACCCAAACATAATTGGTTTTCACTGCATCATTCACAGGCAGGCTCTGGCTTGTAAAAATTTGCCTGAATCACTTAATACTGTGTTGAACTTGGCAATTAAAATGTTCAACTGTGTCAAATCTAGCGCTCTCAACACTAGACTTTTTGAGGTTTTGTGCCAAGAGTTGAACAGTGACCAACAAACTCTTCTGTACCACACAGAAGTATGTTGGCTCTCTAAAGGCAACATGCTATCTAGGCTGTTTTTGATGAGTTACAGTAAAGGAGACCTATACATCCAGTTTAAAGAAGATAAATTTATTTTTTACTTAGCATATTTGTCTGACTTCTTTGAATCACTCAACGCACTTAACTTGATGTTACAAGGACAGACATACAAAGACATACAATGCAATTAAAGGTTTCTTGGAAAAAATTTCTCTGTGCCAACGCCGTCTTTAGAGTTTAGAACCTAACTATTCATCGTTTCCAAGGCTCAATGAACTTCTCGATGATACTCAAAGTGTTCAATTATATTTCCAAGATAATTTGAAGGACTTCATTTTAACACATTTGGCTTCTTTGAAAATCGAAATAGGAGACTATTTCCCAGACATTTGTTCAGAAAACTGGCAGTTTAAATTGGTGAGAGACCCTTTCAAAGTTGATGTGGACATACTTCCTGCTTTTCTTAAGGAACAGACAATCGACCTAAAATGTAATTCTCAAGCAAAGGCTGAATTCCCAAACATGACTGTTGGTTGGGCTATTTGCCTGTGCCTGTGTTCCCACAAGTGTGTCTGGAAGTTGCAAAGTTATTGGTGCAGTGTTCATCAACCTATCTGTGTGAGGCACGATTTTCTACACTAGCTGTTATAAAATCTAAATANAAGACTTTTGCCTGTGTACCCACAAGTGTGTCTGGGAGCTGCAAAGTTATTGGTGCAGTGTTCATCAGCCTATCTGTGTGAGGCACGATTTTCTACACTAGCTGTTATAAAATCTAAATATCGAGCATGATTAGACGTTCAAAATGATTTGAGATGTGCATTGTCACAATTGCAACCAAACATAAACAAACTTGTGAAAGACAAGCAGTGCCAGCCGTCTCATTAAATTTGTCGGGCAACAAATTATTAAAATGCCAAACATATGTATAATAACAACTAATTTATAAATTAGTGAATACACTCTTTTAACATTATATATGTATTTAAATACAAAATGTTACTTTCAAACAGTTTTTTTTAAATGTATGTATAATAATAAAGCTAATGTTAAAATACTTGAATTTTAATGTAACCTATAGCAGCACTATAGGAATAAGTTCAAATTTTAGTTTTAACTATTGTAAAACAAAATAATTTTAATAAAAAGGGGGAGGGGGGGCATGACCACATATATTAGTTAAAAGGGGGGCATGGACTTTAAAAGGTTGAGAACCCCTGTTCTAAAGTAAGTATTAGCACCTTTGAAGATAATCACTGGATGAACTTAGTTTGAGGTTCACACAGCTGCTGAACTATGCTGAACTATTTCACAGAATTTGCTGTTGATTGGTTTTCATGAAATGAAATTGTGCAATGCTCGTTAATGTATAGTGAACCATGGTAAGCAAAACTTGCTTGCAGAAATCCCATGCGAATATTCCAGAGGTAAAGGAAAGGAATTTCTCCATTTGGTGCCTCTATATAGATGCAAGGGTACAAAGAAGGAAGCAGAGGGATAATTCTGTCTTTCCGTGTGATCTGATGCCAATTAGATGGTGATGTTTAGTGTTTGCAACATGTCCTACAACAGTGTTTGCATGTCAGCGCAAGGAGAACAACAACAACAGTGTTCTTGCAAACTGAAATTCAACATCAAATTATAGAAATATTTTTCTTTGAAAAAATAGTGAAATATTATAGAGATGCTGGAACAGTGCAGAAGCATACTACAGTAGGTACAACCTCCACAGGATGAAAATGTAAAAGATTCACGTGAAGTCCTGATAAGTGCAGTTCTGCACACCCTAGTGATTTATGAGCTCTACTGTGCCTATGGTTTCACATCCTGAGTTCAAGTGACTTTGGATGTATGGATTCCGACCACATTAATCTCTTTATTTTAATTTCTTACATTTCCGCAAACACTCTGGTGTCTGTGGTGGGAGAAACTGCACACGTACTGAAGCCTTGTTCAGCTGCACTGTTTGTGAAAACCAAGGTCATGTCAAACGGTAGCTGGACAGGTAAGTAACCGCCATCTATGTTTCAACTGCACTCGGTGCTGCTCTGTACTACAAACAAGTCAACCTCTGCCCAAAGCTAATGCCCTTTGTACATTACTGGATTTTATGTACAGCAGGTTTACAGTTGAGTATGCAATCTCGAAACCACCTTTTTAAAAATAAAATTCTCCCCATAACTTATATCTTAACATACACATTGATTGTGGTACTTACAGTAAAGTTATCAGCAAGTTAGTAAAATTAGTTCCATGTTTTACCCTTATGCAAAAACCATAATTTTTAAATTATTGGTGGTGTAAATATTTCTTTCTGCCTTATACACAAAGAAGCAAAACTATTGTAACATATTTATGTTAGTAATGAGTTCAGTGTCACATATGGGCAGCATGGATACTAATAATTGTGCATTGCAAAAGAACAGTTACACATGTCTGTGAAAGGAGACACTATAATCTCTAATAAGAAACAAAGCAGGGATCTCAAGATTCTCAATTAACTGTGAAGAAGTCATAAGATGGTTACACAAGAACAAGCTACAGAACTGTGGAGATCATATCTATTTAGGTATGTGTTGTGTGAGTAAACTCAAATGTATATATAAAGGTATTATACATACATATATACAATAACTGGGTGAAGAAAGTTCTGTGGTAGAGAGAAAGGGAGGTGAAGAAAAAGAAAGAAAAGGAGAAACTGAAATTCCTGATGTTTTTAATGTATTGACGCGTGCCGCATGGTTAGTATTTAGAAGCGCCGCTGCCACACACCCCCCCCTCCTTCCGCCATCTTACTACCACTAGAGCCCCCCAGTAGACATGTGTGGCCAGGTCGGCCCGAGGGCGGATAGGCAGTTAACACGGGCCAAGGTTATGCCGAGGTAAGCTAGCAACTCGTCCACGAGGGAATTAAGACACGTGCCAAGGCGGGCAGCGGCTAGAATATCGCCTACCCACCCTGAAGGTGAGATACGCGAGAAAGAGAAAAGGGCTGACAGTGTTTGGCGGTATTACCATGGGCCCCCACCCCTCCCCACGCAACACGCGTGGAATCATTAACACGTGCCGAAGTAATGCAGAGGTACACGAGAAAAGGACTGACAGTGTTTGGCAGTATGGCTGCAGGCTCCCCCCAAACGAGTGCGACACATGTGAGGATCTGGGGGGCATAGAGAGAGGTTAAAAGCCAACTTGCGGGAAAAGTATGGGATCAGTCGGATCGAGAATTGCGGGAGTGAGTCGTGTTGTGGAATCGCCGAAAAGAGAACCCGGAACAGCAGTCGTGGAGAGCCGTCACCAAAACGAGGCCGCCCAACGTAACGGACCTCAACCTACCGCTGGAACACCCAAAACTACAAGTACAGCTAAGTATCAGTATCGTCGCTGAAAGAACAGATGCCTAGTGTCCCCCCCCCCCCCATGACATTGGCAGNAGAGTACTTTAATTTGCCCTTAAGGCCCCCAACTCACGGGGATACCGTCTCGGAGTTTAGTATCTGTTTGTTTGTTTTCTCACAAAATATAAACATTTTAAAACATTTACTGAGAGACCGTTATTATTCTACCCCTAGTCAACACCCAAGGCACCTATAGTCTGTGCCTGGAAAAGGTAACTCGTACCCTACGACCCTCCCTGTACATCATATCACAGGGAGGCAAATAGCGTCAGTATATGGCAATTATGGTCTTTGTTCATGACCTCCCAGAATTTTTGTGTGTGCGATGAGATGAGCTGCATTTGAAAAATTTAACTTCCTTTGTTTCCAACATTGCATTTCCTAAAGTGCAGTACATGCTACAATTAACTATACTTAATTCTGTAGTTTAATATGTAACGAGACGAGCATCTATCACAAGAGCAGAAATAATATGCTATTTTATTTCACACTTAGAACCTACACTGTGTTTCATCTGAGTTACTGTATGCAGGCAAGCATGGTATATTGGGAAAATACCCACTAATACTCTAAAAAGAAATAAAAGTTTTATTTGGTATTTCATCTTGAATCAATAAACAACAAATATGATGACAGCCACAGTAAAAAAACTGCAATACCATAACAAAAATATTCACTCTTTCTGAAAGTTTGTCCATTTTGAACAGCTTCCAGCATTTCACAATAAATATTTCCACAATATCGTAACAGCTAATATAACAAAAAATTATTTTTTCTGCACTGAATATTGTGTTTTGCAGACTTAATTCTCTGATTAAAATTCCAGCATAGCTAAAGTTACTAGTGTGCAATGATGTACAGAATTACAAATACTGTGTACTGGGATAAAGAGCTAGGAGTCACCAGAATACCGACTTGTGTTCACATTCTCAGTCATGCAGGTGTGTGTGGAATCAGTATCTCCATGCCTTGTAATGATGCAGTATGCTTAAATTTTCGGGACACGGGTGTAAAATTCGTTTGTGTGTATTTAGCTTTGGAAAGCTTTGTAATATTTTGTCAGGTTTCAAGTTAAAGCCGCGGTGGCTAGTTTCCCGTGTTTGTTTGTCGAGCAGACGTGTGGACATCTGCTGTTTACGTTGTTTACCGTCTAGTTTCGAAAGTTGTGGTTTTGGTTATGCGGCCGTTGTGGGTACAATAACATGTTGTGAGCGCGGGACACAACGCAGTTTTGGGCAGATGCGCCGGAGGCCATGCACTTATCTTTAGGAGAAGGGGGAGATAGGCCTGCCTAATATATACTGGTGGTGCCTAGCGTCGAAGAAGACGCATCGGGCGTGAGAAGACGAATCAGGCGTGAAGAATTTCACCCACACCGGCAAGCACCCGTGACCGTAAGATCTTTGGTTCACATTTATTTTTCAGTTTAACGTCACTTAAATTCTATCAACTTATTTCCGCCGGTGTGGGGGGTCGTTAGGGTGCCAGGAGGGAACGAACATCCCTCCTGCCTTCGTAACTTAGTCTTGCGAGGCAAGTTTGAGACATTAATAAACTGTAAACTACTGTGGCGCTGTTTTCTGCACTGGTATAACTAATTATGAAAGTTCGTACTCTGCAAACTGGAAAGTCGTTTGTGCATTGTGAACCTTCAATGATAAATAAAGTATAAAGCAAACTGATCTGGAACTTCTTCTTTTTAATTAATCGACGTCACCTGGTGCTGAGTCTCGTATTCTACCTATGAGCAAGCCGTGGCAACGTAAACATTCGGCAGGGTAATACTTCCGCAACATTACAATATGGCGGCCAACTGTGCGGCTGCATTATTATAAATACGGTAGTAAATAAGACGGAACATTACAACATGCCGCCAAACGGTGAGGCGGTAATATAATAAACATCGGCCAGGTAACAGCCTGGAACATTACAGCCTTAAACCCTGTACACATTACCCCTGATTATATACTTACTGTATGTCCTTCCTTACACGTGTATCTTGGCTACAATAAAATTTTAACCTAGGAATTCTGTAGGATAAATACAATTGCACATACACACAATTGGTACTGTTCGCAGAAAAATTCCAGAGTAGAAACAAGAAAAACTCATGACGTTGGTCACCAAAATGCAGAAAAGTACGTGTGTTGAAAAATTCTTCAAGGTTTTCATAATTGAGAATATATAAATTATAGAAACAGGAAAGTATCTTACCACATGTAATTGCAGTTATGTATGCGGAGGCTATCAGTCATATTGTCCAGCAATACAAACGACAGAAAAGGATTTTTATTTATTTTTAAAGTAGTTATGGCAAACCTTCCAATGTCCTGGGCATGCATACACACAAATTGCAACGAAATAAAGAGTAAGTTCTGTGTATACAGTTAAAAACACAATTGTTTATTACCATTGTTATCAATCAAAAGGCCACAGCACAGTATGCACCACTTGTACTCATATGGAATCAAGCAGAGAACTGTGTAAGGTGAGCTGTAATGACTACTTGTACACAAGTGCCCTGTTTTAATTTGTACATGGCAACAGGTGGCAGGTACCTTCTTAGCATCGCCATAGTAGTTGTAGGTCTTGAGGTAGGTGCCGAGGGAGAGGATGTTGCAACGAGGGCAGCTGGAGCGACAAGTGGCCTGCATGAGTCTCAGGATATGGATGAAGTCCTCCGCCACGTAGTGGTCCTCCTCCAGGAACAACACCAACCCTGCACACACCACACGTTAAAGATGACGTATGTTGATTTTCGTGCTCTGCCCAAGTCACCAAGTCACTCAACTGTCAAACTCGAATGATTGCAAATAAAGTCATGTTTTTTTTATGTTTAGTCTGTCAACCTATTCCTGTGTGAATCATTACATTTTACCACATAATTGTATATGTAGACAATTTCACACACTGTCGCTAAAGAAACAATACAGCCTGAGTGACATTTAGGCTTGCAGGTGTGCAGAATTGTTTATATTAGCGATGAAAGAGTTTAGATACTAAAATCGTATAGTTAATTAAAATGTTAGGTAGATAAAATGACATTAAGGTGGTATTGTTTCTTAAGTGACAAAACATAACTTCATAACTGAGATTAATTTTTAAAGTCATGAATTCAATGTGAAATAGAGAAACAAGGACAGCATGACTGGTACTGCCAGAGAGCTGAGCATGGCCAAACAAACAAGTTGCTCATGATGCAGGGAAGAAGGGAAACAAGTGACTAGTGCGCTCACCTGTGTGGTTGCGAGTCACCTCCAGTTGGTTGAACACCCTGTTGGCCTTCCACCACCAGTGGTGCTTGGTCTGCGTGAATTTAGCCTCTCGGTAGTGGCCGTACAGATCTGGGTGAAGAGCGTTCACACATTGCATCTCCTGCGCCCTAGAATACACATTTCGTTTTTGGGTTTCACATTTTATACGCTATGTATGGAAATGATAATATGAAAGGACTTCCTGACTACAACGTCCCCCTACTTGCTTGATCCTGGCTCGACTTCAGGGGAGGGCAGCACTTCTTCCAAAATGGCATTCTTAAAATGCAAGTGACTGTCACAGACACTCAGTTTAATGCTTAAGGGAGACATTACTGACTCATATTTTTAAACATTGTTAACAGCATTAATAGCAGTAGTAATGTTTGTTTAAGACTTTTAGTCAATTACCAATTTCAGGAATGTGTTGCTTTGACAAATTAAGTTTGTAAAAAAATTACAAGTATTACATAATTATAAATTTTCATGTTATTCTGACAGCAGGAACTATTGTTGTTGCACTTCTTTGCAGCACATTCTAAAAGGATTTATGTACTTGGTTCTTTGCAAGTCAAATACTCACACACTAGAAAGAAGAATCAATATCTTTTCTCTTTCCTAGCTCCTAGAATACTGGCTGACAAAGTTTGACAAGTATCCAGCATATGTCAGACTAAGCATTAGGGATTATAAATCTGAAAATGGAGTGGAGCAGTGAGGTAGGGGAAAAGACAGGCAGATAAAGATGCATTCCAGGAAATACGT
The DNA here is from genome assembly GCA_002778355.1 of Clitarchus hookeri. Lineage (NCBI taxonomy): Eukaryota > Metazoa > Arthropoda > Insecta > Phasmatodea > Phasmatidae > Clitarchus > Clitarchus hookeri. The sequence continues at coordinate 162,399 of NQII01004522.1, forward strand.
GAAAGCAAATACTGTTGTTGCTATAGACTTGTATAATTGCATCAGTCAAAGTGTGCCTCCCAGCTTATCATAAAAATAAATGTGGAAAAATAAGGGCTGAATAGTTGTAAAAAAAATCAAATCATGTTGGTTGGGCTGGTTTCAGGCTGTGTGAAAATAATCAACAAACTAGAGATTACAGTCCCTCTGTTTCATTTAATACAAGAAATATTTTTCCCCTCCTTGTTCCCTCCAGGCATTGACTTGCGATGGACATTCCCCCCTCCCTCACCATCCCCAGTTTCGATGCCCTTGGTGACCCTAAGTAGCCTGGCTTGCAACTTGGTATTGATATTACAAATAATACTTTGGATGGATGTGCGACTCAAACGTTAACAAACACATTTGGTGACAGGCTAGATCTCAAACATTTGTACATTCATGATACTTTTTTTATTATGAGACTACTATTAGATATTCCTGAAGAAGGAAACCAGGGTATAATTTTGATTCTACAAAGTCAAGGGTAAAACTGATTATGCATTGGGCAGCAGTCAATGGACAAATAGCTGAAGTATACAAAGATCTCTAAAGTGTAGCCTACAGAGCACTGTACTTGCAAAATGTATTATTTATTTAACAATAGCTAACAGTGTCTGTCTGTAATGACAGATGGGTGACAAGCTACAAGTACTTCCTTAATACTATCTGCAATAAAAATAACTGTTTTTCCATGCTACATGTTAAATTTATATCACTAGTATTCTTCAACAAAAACCAAAATACAGTATAACTATTTTTCATTGCCATGTTTAAAAAATGTTGAAAATTAACAAACAAAATTTTTGCAAGGAGGCCCTCCCTTGCCCCTTCTATTTAGTGCTCATGGTTTCCAACTATTACTGGTTCGGCCTCTCCTTGTACATGGACATTATGCCTCAACAGTCCAAGCCATGGAGAACATTCTGCAACTTATGTACTAATCCACTATTAAAGTACTTTCCAATTAGCAAACAGCTTTGGGCACCTAATATTTTTAACATTAAGCCCATAATGCTATACCATCTCAAAGTAACACAAACATTGGTAGAGCAAAATAGTGTGATAAAGACGGGCAGCACTTGTTGATAAAGGAAAAAAAAGGGGAGGGGGGAAAGATGGAGAAGTTATGTATGGAATGTGATTGTAGGAGAAAAAGGAGTACACCAAAAATGGCCATGTCTGCCATATTTCCCACATACTAAACTCTGGACATAACCCTGCCAGGAATCGTACCTGGTTTGCTGCATCGGAGCCAGTTGGCCTCTCCACACCACTGCAGCCTAGCAGTATTGTAAGTGCGGCTGTATTTAAAACAGTGGTTGCTTGTGAGTGTGACAGTAGGAAAAGCGCCATGGGCAAAAGTAAGGGATAGTATTAGGAGTTTACTGCATTGGGAATAGGTTGCTGCCAGGAGTGTATCACTAGAAAAATCTAAACATCGTGGTAATAAAACGGATAGTAATTTTTTGAAAATTATTGCAACATCACAAATAAATTACAAATATACACCGTCCTTCCACTGGTTCAAAGGCATTTCTCTAATGTTACACACAATATCTTTTATTGTATTCATATTTCCCACAGTTAACCATGCAGCAATGAACAGGTACATGCCAGGTCAACATGGACAGGCTATTAGCCCAACGCTGCTTCTTCAGCCGGTCTTGGAAATCTTTGGTTCTTAGAACATAGTATTTGCAAATTGATGTGGAACAATAAGGGATTCCAGAATGTTTCAACCCACGAGAAAACACTTGTAGTTTTCAAGCATCCTTCCCATAAAAAAAAATTGTCACCCAGTTTTCACTTTCCAGTCCTGCGCTACTGAGGAAAAGTGGGTAGCTAGTCAATGGTGCTGTAGTAGTGCTCAATTCCTCACTGAAAAACTGTCCTAAGAACCAACTTTTTTTAGCTTGAAATTTTGGAAAGTTTGGGTGGAATAATGAATCAAACAAAAAAATTACCAAGAATGCAAATAAATACTAATTTAAAACTTTTCGCAATGCAGTGTGTCAAACACATCTGTTAGGAGCAGCCACTCATATAAGAAAGTTGAGTCTATACAAATTACGTCAGGGACAATCTAAATTGATTCTATTGATCCCCAGGAATACACAGACCACCAAAAGGGAACATTGTAATACATAATAATAACATTGCACTACATAATAATACTCACTGCTCTTTCTTGATGTTGCGGGGACAGTCTGCAGGTGACTCTCCTGGGAACTCGTGCGGGTGGGTCTGGATTGAGTGGGGGTAGAATATCTGCATGACCTTGCAGAAGTCGACGCTCTGCACCAACTCATTGATCTCCTCGTCGTAGAAGTCGTGGCTGAACACCAGCAGCACCGAGTCAATGTCTCGCGCCTGCGCCAAGCTCACTACGAGGTGGCGCAGGTAGACGATGCGCGTGTGCACCTGTGCAATAACGTGAGGCAGGTACTGCAAGTTCCCTTCAACACCTCTTGGTGACAGCAATACAACACTGTAAGGGGTCGTAGTCGCCCCTTCTAGCACCAAGGTAGGTGATACAGCATCAAGATAAAAATTAACCTAAAACAAATGTCTTTAGAGCCTCAAAAATGTATATTCTACTGTAGGGGAGAAATTCCTGGGCACGCATTTGTCAGGTGAATAAGAATGTTCTTTTAGCAGTTGCTATAAAAAAAAGTATATCACTGTTTGCAAATGGTCCTTAAACAAAGTCACTATCTTAGCTGTGGGCAACTTTTAGAGAATGTTTTGGAAACCACTTATTCTAGAAACTCCACTTGCTAATGCAATTTACTAAGTTTCATCCAGAAGCAGAGTTTGGAAGGTATGCATTCCTAACTGAGTGAAACTAAAACAAATTTGAACATGATGAAACCTCAGAAGTTTATTTCTCTAATAAACAATTATAGATTTAGAACTGACATCTTGTCAGACCTATCTTACAAGCACAGAAAATTAATTATACTGTGACATAGTTTCGAAGGCCACTTTTTGACAGCTCTAAGGTAGCACCAATGTTGTTTTGACGGTGTATCCTCCACCTGAGCTATTCTGACACATGAAAACTAAGTTGTTTGTGTTTGTTTTGTCAATTTGACACTAAGTGGTCTTGATGAACGTTGTCCTATTTATAGAATATTATGTTCTGCTTGCCTCTTAACTGTCAAAAGGTGGTCTTCATAGTTGACAAAATATAACTAACAGCAACTTGTATGTTTGTTTATTTATTCATGATAATTAAATGAACACATAACACAAAAACAAACTATTGTAGAATGCCTTTTCTAAACAGGAATAATTTAATATTTTCCTCTGTGTTTGCTTTAAGACTATGAAACAACATTCTTTTTCTTTTTCAACTTTCTTAGATTAAGGAGCAATGTTACCTTAGTTACAAAAAAAATTGTAAAAAAGAGGTTTAAATAACATACAATGAAAACATTTATTACAATTTCGAATTGTTCAGTTTTTTTACTACAGCTTATACTAAAGCTTTATTCTTGGTTGAACCATGTTCACACAAACAGAGTAACCAGTTAATTTTTGTGTTCAGACAACAAACCCAAGCCTTCAATTGCAATTTTGGCAAACCCTTTGATCACTTTGTTCTCATCGACAGTTATGCCCTTGTGGATATTTAGAAGATACTATTCTTCAGTATTTTCTGACATCTTATTTCTTAACCATGTCTTTGTGACGCTGATAGATTATAAGCCACCACACCATCACCACATCAATCAGGAGTATCACAAACATTTTCAAAACTATACAGATGGTAGGAAAGTAGTCTGCACTACCGTCACACACTTGGAAGCTCCAATTCTTTACTCTCTCATCAAAATACATATCTGTAGTTATGACAAGAACAGTTTTTTCAAAATTTTCTTTCAAAAGTGTAAAACGAATGAATGAGCTGTGGTTATTCACACTACAATGTTGAGCATGTAATTTTGTACACTGTAAAAACAAAAAGGTGAGTTCTTTAGTGTTGAAGAGGGAAGTGTGGTGGTGGTAGAACAGCAATGGAATGCAGTGCTATGATATAGTGGAGTACATCTACCCTTTAAGCCCCAGTTTACTCTGGTGGGAGGCAAATGGTATCTGTGTCGAAGTTTTTCACTTCACACTCCATGGTTGTGCAGAATGTGGCTGGAGATGACGGGAACCCTAAGACTGTGGTGGGTTCCAAACCAGTGACCCAGTGTTCAGAACCAATCATGCAAGGAGGGGGAAAAGGAAAAGTTTGGAGTGAATGTTGCCTGGTCAAGTCTCCTTGCCACAAGAGCAAGATGCCCAAATGTGAATGGCCATAAACCCCTGCACGTCCTTGATGTAACTAATTTGTACCTGGTTGCAAGAATATCAACAACCCATGGGTGATAAACAAGCCTGTCTCCTGTCACAGTGATCTGAATCCAGAGTTTTCTGCAAGTGGAAAATATGGCTCACCTTCCCATGGGTAGGGACCCTGCCCTCAGGTGAAAACATAATGATTATTTTTTGTAAAGTAATAGTTTTGGCAAGAAGTCAGTAGGTGCAAGGTGGCTATGGCATCTTTGCACCATGAGATACGGTGTTCAAATGCCAGCTAAACCAAGGATGTGTGTGCCATATTTAATGTAAGTTTAGGTTAATATCGCTCTGCGATTAGCAATTCAGCATTACGCGTAGAACTATCTGCACATATTATGGTTGAGACAAACATGCAGCCGGTTGCAACAAGGGTTACTTTTTACACACTTAACTAACCTTGCTTTGCTAACTTAACTTACACGTAAATACCACTCTCACATCTGCAGCTTATTGAAGATCTGAACCTGGAAACTTGTAGACCAAAAGCAAATTTGTTGAACTGAGAGATTTGGAGGTTGCTTAACCTGTAGCCAAGTATCCAGTAATTTTGTCTGGGGAGGATCAGCATGGCCATAGCCAGGGTGAACCTTTGGGGAGGGCATAGGCACCAACTTTAGGAGAGCAAGAGCGTTCGAGCTACCAAGAAACTATTTCTTGGGTGGTTATGCCCCTAAGGAAATCATACTAAGTTTAATTTTTTTTATCTTATCTGCTTTAACTGTTTTTATTAGCACATAACTTCTTTAATTCTATTGGTTTAAATGCTACATCACATGTCTGTAAAATTTGTTTTTTTTATGTAAAATGTAAAATTAACTTTTTTAAAGCTGCATTTAGGTAAATTTAGGTATAGTGATTTACATACAAGAACTGCAACTTGATATCATTATTTGTAATACACACACATTTTGATATGTTTCCAAAAAATTGAGTGTTCACTATTTATCATGGGTTCTAGTTTCAGGTCCTATGCAGCAAATAATAATTTTTCCCACTCCCATCTCGTGCCCATCAGGAAAAATATAAAAGTTTGAGCATGTGAGGGAGCTAGGGGGGTTGATAATATATGTATAAAAATTAGAGTTAAAAAAAATTTTCTGGTATATTATAATGTACATTATACAAATCTCAGAAAGTGTTTCCTGTGTGAAAATCAACCTAATTAATAAAACAATAAATATGTAAACGTAAAAAAAATTTTCCTCAATTAGTGTTTGCCTCTGACTGCAAATTCCAGCTACACCAATGGATGACAGTTTTTATTCATTAATTGTAATCTTTTCACTATACTACTTCCATAGCTACTACAAAACTGTATTAGTTTACACATTAAAACACTACACGAGGGCAAGCAATTTACAAACAAAAATTATATTTAAACAATTTTAAAATACAATAATGACAATAGAAGTAAAAAGGAGCCAGGGAAAAAGTTATAAGGGTGACCACCTAGCTACTAATTCATAAGCAATACAACAGTTTCATCTCAAAACGATTTATCTCACAACTTCCAATTCTGAAAATCACTTTACTGTGTTTGACACTTGGCAGTGTTTTTAACTTTTTGTAGGGGTCCAGACTCTCTGGAACCGACCCTTGGATATGTTCTCGTAGCTAGGTTTTGGCAGAAATGGAGCAGCAATGGAATGTACGGGCATAGGGAATGAGAGCATTCATACTTATCTGCCACAGTCAATGGCAACGTCCACCATGTTTCCCACAACATAAAAAATCAGGAGTATCCCCAACAGGAACTGAACATGGATCACCCTTGTGGCAGGCTGGTGTTCTGGCTGCAGGCAGCGGAGGAGGACGGGTAGTAGGAGTGCGCAGTTACCTGGATGTAAAATGTGTACCCCAACCAAAATGTTATCCCTATGTCGACTGCTAGCATAACATTTTCACCATCGCCATTATGAAAAAGTGCGTGACGTGGCTGAAAACAGAGCAGGGGTTTCCATGGTTGTCTAATTTTCGCATACGTGCCTGAGTTAAGAGGTTTGTGCGGCTCTTGACATAGAGGTCTCGAGCGCTAATGAGGGTGAAGCAAGGTGTGAACGGAGCGGGCGGGGGAAACGGGAGATCCCTGAAAAAACCAGTCAACCAGCGGTATCGTCCGGCACGCTTCCCACGTGCCAAAATCCGGGAGCGACCCCGCCGGGAATCTAACCCGATCCGCCTTGGTAGGAGGCCGGGGCTCTAGCCACTGCGACACCGCGGCCCCCATGCGTGCTCAAGAGCAATGAAGCAAAACCTGGTTCAGAAAGGTCAAAAATATCGAAATGTGCAGAGAAAGCAGCTGTTTGATGTAGGTATACAGGGAGGTGTTACCTGCACGACGATGATGATGGTGTCGTTCTGCACGGGGCCGAAGACGTCCTCATTGAGCACGGCCTGCAGGTCGTTGTATCGCTCGATGTTGCGGCGGATGTCGGAGATGTTGAGGCGGGGGCGACCCGCGGGCTGGCCATCGCTGCTGTTGGCGGCGACAGAGGCGTTGCCACGCGCCCGCGGGGTCAGGAACTTGTGCAGCACCTGCCACCCACAACCATCTGTGTTCTGCGACATTCACCACCTAGCGTTGCCACATATACAGATTTACCCTGAACAATTACAAATTTGCTCATTTTGTCCCGCGTATACCAGGGGAGTAGGAAGTTGATATCGGGACATATNATTTAAAAATAATTACAACGTATGTATTTATTTTAATGTAAGTGATGTGTGGCCCTCCTTGAACGTGAAGGATGTTTGTAGCATTTTGTGGTTCCATCTCTTTATATTAGCCCATTGGTTGCAAATAATTTTCTGGACTAATAACTTTTAATATTAGAGTTTTCAAATTTTTTCCAAAAATAGATATTTATAACCCCCCGCCCCAAAGTAAATTCCTGGCTACGCCCCTGGCGTATACTGTTCTTGCCTGTGACAGTACGTTCAGTGTTCCAATTTTTTTAATCCACTGCACAACCTAGCAAAAATTATTGAGATTACAAATTAAGTGATAGTAGCATCCTTTGAATAAATATGTATTTTTCTCAAAGCACACTCGTGGCATTCTAATAATTCGATTTTCGCAGTCCCAAAATACATAACAGAAAACGCAATTAAATATCTGTACAATGTGGCTCTTTTGAGTACATGTATTAGCAAGAAAGTTTTGTTTATTAACAGTACCTTTGTTGGACATGTAAAAGACCTTTGTTGATTTAGGATGGGTCGAAAAAGCAATGTCGCCGACACAAGTATTGATTTTCTTTTCCTGATATCTAGTAACTCTTTTCACCAGCGTATCCGCCGATGTACACCGGGCATTCGGAAACTGTTTTTGTCGAGTTCGTTTGAATCGATGTATCCACCAGTTCAGCCGGCTTGAAACATCGGTGGATCTGGTGGACGTGCTCTGGAGCATCAGCCGATGAATTTTCGAACATAAAAATACATAAAGCATTTGGAAACGTTGATGTCAAAGAAAAGCAAAGAGCTGCGTTTAATTGCAACGGAAAAACGTTATGCCTTAAACTATGCACAAACATCGCAAACAAATGTGAAACTCAATTTGTATTTTTTTTTAAGAACATGTTTAATAGAACATACATTAGCACAGTGTGTAATATGGGTTTCCTGCGTTATAAAGTTGTTTTGCATTCATGGATTTATTCAGTTTCATTCGTAAGAAAAATTTATAAACAACCTGATGTTAGGAAATTTTTTCAATCTGTGTATATCAGTGCACACAAGTTATTGGTAGCTATTGGAGAATTTCCAAGAACGTGGCACGCAGTTCGTTGCCCGTCTGGGGCAAGCCTAACTGTTTACACCACCCGGTTCTCCTGCTCATTCAACAACTTTCCATCAATATTGTAATACATATTTAAATATCAAATGCCACTTTTTTAAGTGTATCATACTGACAATTTACATTTAACTGTGTCATGGGTGTCAACAGGACGGCGTAAGAGGGAGGAGCACTTGCACTCCCCTGGAATCTGTTTTTCTATTAAATGTGAAATAACAATTTTTATAACAAATAAATAAATTACTTATTAGCAACGTTACTTCAAAATGCAAGTACCTGCTCGGAGCAGCAATTGAGTTCTTCATGGTTTTCCATAATTTTATTTTGATATAAGTCTGTGCAGAAGTATTTAATATTATGTTGTAATATTAAATTGTATATTGTAAACGATAAATCAATTTATTCACATTACAAGTAGTGGATGTTTGTTGCATTCATTTAGGGTAAAACCCAGTTGTAAATCTCACACTCTTCTAAAGGAAACTTTTTATAATTCCTATGCCTCCCCCTGTAAAAGATCTTGGTGACGCCTATGAACTGTGACGATTCTTATGATAACATTATACAAATATGTACATTATTTTAGTAGCGAAAAACCCAAACATTTTTTTCTATTTTGTAGTACTTATTACGTCAAAAAGACAACATGTGCATACGCTACATGCCATTTGTATTGTTTGAATTATGGTGGGGCTAACAAATAAATTGTATCGACTATGTTGCATTTTCGGTTATTGATGTTACTTAAAAATATTTTATTAGGAGAAGTAAATTTTTTTTCTTCCATTCCCACGTTGCCTTTTTGCAGATAATTAGTGTATTTGTGTTTGCTCGATTCCACCAAACTCAAGTAGCTCCAGAAAACTGATCTGACGCAAATCTGCAAGACCACACACATTTACCGCCTTCATATGTTATATGAATTAGGTAAATTTGCGCAATTTACTGCGTCATACGAAGCCGGTAAAAGCGTGAGGCCCTCCAGGCTCGCTATTATTGCTCGCCCTCCGGAAAAAGAGTAGCGCTGATTTGCATCTGATTAGTTTTCTGGAGCAAGTAATATTTTTACATTGCAATGAGGTATAGTAATCGTTATTTATATCCGTAGTATACTTGAAAATGTTCATTCAGAAAATCCTAATTACTGTATTACCTGTAATGTTTTTGTCGCTACTAAATGTTATTATACGAGGGATGATTCAGAAGTCATGGCGACTATTGTTTATCTCCCAAAAATGACCCAACACAGGAAATACACTATGTACACTTGAAAGTGTACGACACGTACTTTTTAAAGGTGACACCACATGGGGTATTGATTAAGGAATGTCCGGCAAGGAACTAAGCCAAATATGGCTGTTTGAAATCACCGTTCAATTGATATATTCTCGTACAAACCGTATAAACTCATGTGAACGGGTACGTATCGTACGTGTACGAGCTGTTTAACATCCTTCAAAGTAGACTCCGAGGTTGTCCACAGTTCGTTGCCAGCGATGAGGCAGACATCACCACAGTATTTCGACGAGAGGTGGCGCACATTGACGATCTCATGCAGTCGATGATATTTTCCGTCTGCCTCATCGCTGGCAACAAACCGTGGACAACCGCGTAGCCTACTTTGAAGGATGTTAAAGAGCTCATACATGTACGATACGTACCCGCTCACATCAGTGTATACAGTTTGTGCGAGAATATATCAATTAAACGGTGATTCGAAGCAGCCATGTTTGTCTTTGTTCCTTGCCGGACATTCCTGCGTCCATGCCCATGTGGTGTCACCTTTAAAACGTACATGTCGTACACTTTCGTGTGTACATAGTAAATTTCCTGTGTTGGGTCACTTTCGGGAGATAAACTATAGTTGCCATGACTTCTGAATCAGCTCTCGTATTATAATTTAAGGCGTCTTAAGGGCAATTTGCTCTATTGGAACTTAAATTGTTAAAATTATAAAATCGTACAATACCCTAACGATCTTGGAACCGCTATTTTAAGTACTTTATTTAATCAAAAATATCAGTCACCTCATGGGGCCCAGTCAGGAGTGAAACCACATTCCCGTTTCTCTTGGGCGAGCCTGCACCGCAGTAAGTACCATACTGCCCTGACACTCCCTCCCGGCAAGGACTGGAAACTGTTTTCACTAGAACTACAACCATGATAATATTTCTAATTTTAGGACCCTGAATTTTTAACTTGGAATGGATACCAACTCTCCAAAGATATCTGCAAAACATCTACTGTTGTTTACACCTAGGGTTACCAGATATGTGGTACTCAAAAAGAGGACATGTTCAAGTAGCTGGCATTACAAAATAGGACACTTGCGAGAAAATGGCACAAAGAAGGCGGACACACAATTTCACAAAGGAAATATATAAAATCAGTATATTAAGCCGCAGGGCAGATATAAATATATTACATGTGAAATTGTATCCAAAAATCGGTTTCATACAGTGTTTAAGTAATACAACATTTTTTTTTGCAGCCAGATAAAGTGGTAATCGTGTTCACTCCGAATGTGAAAGTCAATTCTATTTAGTTTGCAAACAATACAGAATATTTTGCCAGTAAATAGTACATAAGTATAAGTGGTCGATAATAGCCGTTTTAAAGACAGCGTCATGACAGGGAGCCCGGGAGCCAGAAGCTTGTTATGTAAATGCAAACTTCATGCATTTGCATTCAACTTCGACAGCGGCCATCTTGGCAGACATTACCAAAATTTGTCAAAATGTGCCAAAATTCCCAAAATTTTTAAATATTTATTTTTTCAAAATTAATTTTTAAAAAAATATTATTTTAAAATAATGCTTTCAAAAGTTCTCAACATTTTAAAAGTTTAAAAATGTATTGAATATTTCAAAAGTTAAAAAAAATTCTTAACATTTCAAAAGTTCAAAAAAAATTTCTCTCGGAAATTCCCTGGCTGCTGTGTTTGTTTCTCCTGTGTGTCCATAAGACAATGCCCAGACTTTATGAAATAGCGGCTCCTAAGAGAGACGTCCGCCATGACATAGCCTCGGGCTATGGGACTTCACACTCTTGCATTCACCGGAGAGGGGTGCCGTGGTGGAGCAGTGGATAGAGCACATGTTAAACGTCACGCTCTTGCATTCCAAGGGGAAGGGTGCCATGGTGATGCAATGGATAGACGACATGTTAATCTTCACACTCTCACATTCCATAGCAAGGGGTGCTGTGGTGATGCAATGGATAGAGCACATGTTAAAACTTCATGCTCTTGCATTCACAGGGGAGAGCAGGTGTGTCCCAAGAGAGACATCCGCCATTGGACATTGCGAGATGTTATGACATTTGGAATGGGAGGCCACCGTTATGTAGCGGATAGATCGCATGTAAAAACGTAATCCTCTTGCATTCTGTTGCTGCAGGGGGTGCCGCAGTGACGGAATGGATAGATGACATGTTAAATATAATGCTGACATTCCATTTCGATAGGGGGCTGCGGTAGCGTAGTGAACAGAGAGTGCATGTAAAAAACTTTGCGCTCCTGTATTCACAAGGGAGGGCAGGTGTGTCCCAAGAGAGATGCCCGCCATGCCTCCTTGGCATAGCTTCGAGCAGATGGCTCCTTACAGCAACACCCACTCTGGGGGTGCTGCAGTGATGCAGTGGATAGGGCGCAAGTTAAACGTCACATGAATACACATATATATGCCTAAGCCTTGCATGTTTAAATAATAATAATCGTTAAAGCTCCCCTGGACCCCCGCCTCCTCGAGAGAAAAAAAATATATACGTTTTACCATCACTGCGGTTGAAAGATATATATATATATATATATTTATACATAACAGTTGAATATTTAATCGTAGACAGGCGGTGCGTGCTGTACGCAAAAAAAAGAAGTCATGCAGCATACTTACATACATGTGTGTGCACATCCAAAGACCAAAGTGGCAGACTGCATCACACACACACCGTACATAACAGAGATCACCCAGGGTCGCGAAAGGTGAAAAAAACTCACATAAATATTACTGATTAACCGATTCGCATATAAGTTCGATGGAGATTGTACTACAGTCAACCACACTTCCTGTCCGCATCAGTGATGTCGAAGAATATGAAACCAACATCTTTAAATTACGTCATGGAAAGTTATTACTGGGCACAGTACGAGGGATCATAGCGGGACTGAGCTATTGCGGTAAGACATGAGTTCATGTCAGCCTCCTAGAGGAACCAAACGGTTTTCGGTTCGAAAACGTTTACCTATACCCGTAATCTCTTAATCAGCCAAAGTACTTACGGCTTTCGCAAATACTACAAGCCAATGCTGGACTTCGTTATTTTCCATTTAGTGACAATGATGCCATTGTGCAGCCAAGCAAGGCCTTACCGAACTAGGTGTTCATTTTCGACGACGTAGCATGTGAGAAACAGGCGACTATTCAGCAGTATTTCAGCATGGGACACCATGTAGCAGTGGATTATATTTACCTATTCCAAAAGTATTCACAAATCCCTAAACAGCTTCTACGTGACAATGCTAATATCCTAGTCCTATTTTGCATGGATGACTTGAATTTATGCCACGTCTACTCGGACCAAATTAACACCGATATGACATTCAACAGATTTAAAGAAATAGGTTCATGTTGCAAGCGTGAACCTCACAGTTTCCTAGTGATAGCATAGGAGATTCCACTTGATAAGGGACGGTACCATAGGGGTTTGGATCAGTTCTTTATAGTTCATCAGTAAAGTATGAGTTACTCAGTATCCAAGTTCGGCATAGCAGCCTGAAGCGGATGCGGGAAAGTTGTATTCTATCGTCTATCGATGGGAACTGTAGTCATTATTGGCAGGTATGGCACGAATCACAGCTTTAGAGACAGCTCTGAGCGGTGTGGGAGAGCATATAGCCAACAGAGATCATACGCCGTGTCAAGTGAATTACGCCCATTGGCCGATGACGTTAAGAAACTGTCTGCGCTGGGTGGGAAGCTGGCCACCGTGGAAGGTCGTCACTTCGACACTAATATACTTACCACTAACATGGATTTGCGACTCGGTACATTAATCGAAAATGTATCCCACCTGACCGCTTTTACTACCGGGGACACACTCGAAGCCATGGAAGGTAGGCTGTCTGACAACCCGAACATACTGTCTACGAATATCGAGGCCCAGCTTCACAAATTATCCGAAGATATACTGAAACTGAACGCATTAGGGGGTAGAATTTCGGTTGTGGAGAAGAAAATCCCCGATGTGAGAGAGTAAGTTAGCACTATAGTCGTCACCTCGTCACCTCGTCACCATGTCACCATGGATGGCCGTCTGTTCGCCAACACGAATGTAGAGTCTACCAAGCTCGACGCCCAACTGCTCAAATTATCTGATGTACAGAAACTCAGTGCGTTAGGCGGTGGGTTTCAGATATGGAGAAGAAAATTAATGATGTGAGTGCACAAGTTAGCAGTCTCGCTCCTAAACTAGACAGTCATCTAAATGACAAGGCCACGAGCGGCATCATGCTGGATACAATAAGTAAGAAGTTAGAATCGAACCTCGATGCCATCAGTATGTTGTCCGTTACAGTGACTACACATTTCCAGACGTTAACTAATAACATGCGAAACATAGTGGGAAGCAAACTACCTGCAGTGGAAGCATAGCTGGTAGATTTAGGCAAACGCGATCCTCACAGCAACTTACGATCCTCACAGCAACATTGAGAGATAATCTGCTTATAGCGAACGATAGTGCATACAAGCTTAGTGGTGTGGACGCCAAGCTGACAGCAGTCGAGACGAAGCTCGAACAGTTCGACATTAAGGGGTTCACAAGCCTTAACGCGAAACTAGGCGATCACCTTAATGCGTCAGGTTCGGCTTCGCTAAACACATTACGTATGCAGCTGGAGAGCGTAGGTAACTTAGATACAACTATGTGCGATATTCGAAGGGATGACTAATAAACATATTACAAATATGCTCGAAGAATTAGACAGCAGTAACCGAATGTTGAGTACGGGACTGTTTGATATCGAGGAACTTATCCGTCACCGAATTGTGCGAAATTTAAATGATATGCGCGCGGGCAATGAAAAATGGATGCACTGTGAGCACGTGCGTACTGCCGTTCTCCAGAAACTTAATACTTTCGAAGATAAAATCGTCAATTTGATTGTGCATAGAGCCATTGTCTAATATATATATATATATATATATATATATATATATATATATATATAANAATAAATTTCATTGCGCATAGAGCCATTGTCTAATAAATAAATATATATATAGTACGAACAAGTCACTACAAATGTTAGTATAATGTCTGCAGCCGCCGAGAATTTACTCTGTGTCATTGCAAGTGTGCATGATACGTACCTACAAGCCAAGTGTGTGTGTAAGGAGCGCGATGGAGTATTGGAAGAAGCCTTCTGCCCGATCACATCCCGGCTGGATACTTTACAGGGGCAAACTGTTCCCCCTGTCGGTAGTGTGAAGACTGACCCGGACATCGAACTAAAGCCACTTCTGGAGGGCGGCAACGTCGATGATGATGTATCTTTGGCTGAACTGAAACGTAAGAAAAAGGAAGGTTCCCACCCGGGCACTGTTCGTAATTATCTCACTTCATATATGACTCGTTTTAGTGACGTGATTTATGGTGTATATAGGTGGAATAAAAAATGGAATCTGGGTAACATGCAAGTATTTTTTTAACCCAATGATTACATACAGATTGACAATGAATTCAGATGCGCGTCGCCAGGCCTCTGCGAGCTGCTATTCAAATGCGGACCTGGCAAGTTTTCACGAGAAGCTCTACACCAATACCAAAAATTACTTAAACTCACAAGCGTGCATTTAACTGATAATGACATAACTACCAATACATATAAGGATGAGTCCCACCCGAAATTCGACATTATTGCCGAGTTGTTTCCCGACATAGGCCTAGCTAGTGGCTCTGGACTGACTTCGAAGCTTGATGGGGGCAGCCAGCTCGAGTATGTGTACTGGGACGATGTCAACGAGCTTGTAGCACGACTTCGACTAATCGTAGCATCTCAACAGGCAGGTAATCCTTCGCACACGAATGAGATTGTGAATATTGTGGAGGAATTGCCAGAAAGCAGATACATGTACTGAAAATGTCTCGTGCTGCGATTGCAGCCGAGCTGCACTGGCCAGCACAAAGAAATTTCTGCAGAAGGAGAGTAGTCGTCTTTGGACTTGACGATTTGTATCAAGCCGACCTGGTGGAAATGATTCCGTATGCATCTATTAATAAGGGCTATATACATGCTAACCATAATTAACTGTTTCAGCAAATACAAATGGGCTGTCCCAGTACGCCGGAAAAGTGGGGCGGACGATGCTAATGCTATGAAAATGGTATTAAACGATAGGGGGGCACCTAAGAATATGCAGACTGATTTAGGTAGGGAATTTTACAATAAGGCTTTCTGTGCACTAATGGATGTGAATAAAATTAACCACTACAGCACGCACTGGGATAAAAAACCTTTTATTATAGAGCGATTTAACCGAACGTTAAAATCTGATATGTAGTGTGAATGCTCGGCGCGCAGTAGATATGCGTGGCTGGATATGTTACCTCATCTAATTACCAAATACAATGCTAGTACAATTAGTATGCGGCCGGTGGACACTAAAGACGACGAAGCTTTGTAGGCGATGGTGATTAAAAACGATAAGAAAGTGGATAGGCGAAGGTGAAGGTGGGAGACTATGTCCGCATTTCACGAATTAAACCCCGATTTGATAAATCTTATACGCCCAATTGGTCTGTTGAACTAAACAGGTTTGTCAATATTCAGCATTACGAACCGCGGAAAAATGAATTGTAAGATGTAAATGGTGAGGGGGTGAAAGGACAGTTCTATAGTGAGGAGATAATGCAAACTAAATATCCCAACACTTATTTGGTCAAGAAGGTATTACAACGCACATATTCGTAAAGTGGTTAGGATTTCACTCCAAGTATAATATCTGGATATTAAAATCAGAACTGAGTAAAATATAATGTTTCTACACTTGTGTGTTAAGTACCATAACGAATCTGGGGTAAATAATCACAGTCAATTGAAATACGTTGCATCTCCATGCTATAAATCTCGTGTCGCCGCCTTGCAACAGGCATACACGACAGCGGAAAGGGACCTTGCCAAACGCAGTGCCAGTGTCGCCGCCGCCGCCCGGTCTAACCGACCTTGGCATGCAAGGTAGAGTGGGGCATTGAAAAACACAGGGCCGCCGCAGCCTGGGATGTTGGCATCCTTCGTGTGGCGACACACACAGACCAGGTCTCATGTGGGAAGAGGGTGGATAGCATGGAAAGGGGGAGACAGGGAGCACTGGTCTGACCGACCTCGGCATGCAAGGGGGGCGACTGGCCGCAGTTACACGTGGCGACACACAGGCCACATCTAATGCGTGGGAAGATGGGGGAAGGGAGAGAGGCAGGGAGCAGACGAAGCGCAGAAAGTTGCGCCCCAAGACACGTGTGTTGACCAAAGAACATGTACTATACTGACCCAGGTTCATAGCCAGCCTCTATGACAAAACGTATAAAGAATTTACAAAATGCAATTTAACAGTTATTTTCTAGGTATGCATCGTACGAGCAAGGCCGCCAAGAAAGGACGAGGGCTGGTAAATTCGCTAATAAGTTAGCTTCCATTAGAGGTACATATTCCGGGTTATAACTATTGTGGGCCCGGCAAACGTCTGGAGAGAAGATTAAAGCATGGCGACATGCCAATGAATGTGTTAGACAGCGCATGCAAGGAACACGATATTGCTTAGGCTACCAGTAATAAGTTAGAAGATAGACACGAGACCGGTACAATTCTCGTGGATAAAGCAAAGTCAATAGTCTGTTCTTCAAAGTCCAAGCTCGGCGAACTCCTAGCAGCGTGGGGGGTGTCTAAAATTATGAAAAGTAAGGTTAAGTGCAGCATGGGATTGAAATTTGGAAGAACGATAAAGATACGTACTGGCAGGAAACCATGTAGAGTAAAGCTAGGTGGAATTCTGCCATTTATCTTGCTGGCACTTGGAGTACTCGGTAGTCTTATCGGAGGTGCCAGTGGCATTGCCAGAGCCATTAATACGGCCAAAGAGGAAAACAAACACTTGACTGAGACTTTGAAATACACTAGCGCTTGCCAAAAACAGACGCGGGCTGTACCTACATCCCTACAAACCAGTGGCGGAGGAAGGAGGTAGGAAGGGAACATGCCAGCGCAAAATAACGAGGCGATCTTAAGGGGGCTGCCAGCCCACCCGCTAACCAACTTTGAAATACATAAATATGCACGAAAATTAAAAATTAGTAATTTCCGGGGAGTGTTCATGCGAGATCGACTACCACCTCGCGTGCGTCGGGTCGAGTGTGGAATAGTAAACTTGGATAGAAGCACTAGCTCGGGAACTCATTGGACTGCATATAAAAAGAATGGCAATACGGTCCACTACTTTGATAGTTATGGAAACTTAAGAACCCCACGAGAACTGAAAACGTATTTTAGATGGGCACGAATATATTATAATCACGGAGCAGAGCAATGGCCGCGAGAATGGAACTGCGGACAACTTTGTCTGAGCTTCCTCATAAGACAGATAACTAATGTGTAGACGCTAGTTGTGTCCGCAGTCATGTCTGTAACCTTGATCGTGTCGGGCAACAGTTCGGAATTGCGTTCCGTGCACTTCCCACCACACGCCCTGAAGGGTGATAAATTTTCAAACTTACTTCTCGGAACCGAACATAGATGAACATATGTTCGTTATGTTAAGGGAGGAGTGAAGAGAGGGGAGGTGCACATACCCACATGTTCGTATGAGATCGAAGCTATAGGCGAGTACCTTAAACGTGAGCTGGGACAGGACATGACGTTAGTTCTGTGCGGTAATGCAAATACCCTGCACAGCGAGATGTTGTGTAGTGCACAGATAGACTTCATGCAAAGCGATACGCTAGCCTCAATGCTCGGTTTCGAGAATGCCAAATACGAGGCCAATAATACACACGAATCTACGCTACCGGTACAAATTTTCCCAGTGAATGCAATAAGAATAAACTGCAATTTGGTTAGTGGTTATTATCTCAGCGGTAAGCCCAGCCAGACACTGCACGAATTTTCAGCGATGGTGCGACCCAGATTTAAGCTCGTCAATGTACCGAAAACACCCATTTATGTTCTGGTCGTGACGAAGAATGTACAGGAAGTCATAGTATCTATAGCGGACCAAGAGAGTCGTTTGACTAATTTTCGAGGCGAGGTGATAACGGTTCGCTTACATTTAAGGAAATATGGGACTGAAAATTAAACGTGCGAATGCAATAAAAGTCGCTTACGGTACCAAATCTAAAGTCAGTACGAGTCGAGCACGCAGAGTGCTAACATCTGAAAATGCGCGTTTCCAGATGTGCTAACATCTGAAAATGCGCGTTTCCTTAGAAGATTGGGACTGACGACCACATATGGCCATAGAAATATTAAATGTGGGGAGCCGGCAGGTTTCGAAGATGCGATCACCAAGGCGGAAATACAGACCTACTCTCCCTATCTGCCAGGCCCCTACGTACCCTCGTCCAAGGTACGGATTTCTGTGCAAAACCAAGATATATACATGGCTCCAAGTAATTCATATTTGCGCTTCCGGGGAACACTGACAAAGCCAGGTAATGCTCTTCCCGCAATGACTAAAATCATTAGAAATGGTATACTTCACATGATAAGTATAATCGCGTATGAACTGAAAAGGTGCGAGGTAGACACCACGTGATATGTTGGTATCATGGCCACCATAAAGAACTATCTGTCATTAATGCATAATCAATTGCACGCCACCAAAATGGCGGGCTGGGGAATCGAGGAGGACTTCAAGATCCCTGTCTATGCCTGCGGTAAATTTGAAGTACGTATTTCACTAGCTATGCTGTTGGGGTTCGCGGAAGATTACAAGCATGTAATTATTAATTCAAAGCAAGAGTTAGTTATTCACATGGCGAACACGCAAGCGAAAACGCTCCGGGACACTGGTGCAGAAGCTACAACGCTCGCAATATGCTCTATTGACTGGTTATTACTTCACGTACACGTTAACATGTCTGAACACATAAAATTATTTAAATATGTTGAAAAAGGAAGGAAAGTAGATATTGCTTTTCGTACATGGAGTTTAGAAATGTACCCGAGTATTCCTGCATCCACGAGCGTAAACTGGAATGTTAAAACTAGTTTCACGAGTGAAAAACCGAGATATATAATTGTTGCCTTTCAGACTAGCAGGCGAAATGTCACCAACACAGACTGTTAGAAAATTCGATCATGCCAATATTAAAAACGTTAAAATTTTCTTAAACTCCGAAGATTACCCGTATGGCGATTTAAACATCGATTTTATAAGCGGTACATATATGGTCCTTTATCAAATGTACGCGGACTTCCAGAGGTGTTACTACGGACAAACGCAGGCACCCACACACGAACTTAACCCTTTTCTGAACGCAGCCCCCCTACTGATATTTGACGTTAGTAAACAGGATGATAGAATTAAATCGGACGTGGTAGACTATAGGGCTGAAATAACCGCAGCAGTGGATTTTCCAGCCATCACTCAGGCCTACGCATTAGTACTTCACGACAGACTAATAACGTACAATGTGCGAGACAGGATAGTTAGAGTACTGACGTAAGTGTCGACTATACTTCAGTCACTCCCCAACCGGCATAATGTACGTGAACTTTCAGGGATTCGTCTCACAGCGTGGGTTCATTATTAAGCGTATCTGTGTGGCGTATGTCGACGGGCGCATAGAAACATGTACGTTCTTACCGCAATTTCCATGGCATGAACTAGACGTAAAAAACCAAAGTAACAAATATATGGCTGGAACAATACTATCAGAGTATCAATTGGAGGGTGGGTGATGTAGAATATGATACAGTTCACAATGAACTTAGCTCAATGTAAAACGACAGCGAGATGGTCTTCGTAGCCGGGCCGGAGCAGAAGCGTCATTTAAGCACCTATTGCACCACGAAAATAAAAATTTGTGATCTCCAAACGGAGGCTGGCTGTCCTTCGTTTCGAAGGTGGCAAAAACGATATGTAAAAAAAATTATCCATGTGTGTGCTGCTTGCAGCCGCTGCCTCGAGTGTCCTTGCCTGAATGCTCTGTTGTTAAAAGGCTGTGTGGGTCAAATTCTTTTCAAAAACAACACCACCGGGACCAATATAAATAGGTCAGCCTGCGATGAGGTAAACTATAGTACTGATCCTGTATCTGCAGCAGCAATGGAAGGTCTACTCGCCAAGCTGAACGGGACCGGGCAGCATAAGTAGTTGTCAGATCTTGCCATAGGTTAGCTGTGCATCGCCTCCAATTTCCGACGGACTGAGACCGCATACAGCATGTGTGTAACCTGCATGTTGGACGAAAAGTTACGCATTAGGCTGCCTACTCTGTACGTACAACTCATCACCGATGCAGATATGGCCAAACTTAATATGTCCACAGTCAGGTTTAGCTATGCGGGCATTAAGCCAATTGACCATGGATGGTCAATGCATGCCATAGAATTCTCTTAAAGACGCTCCTAGTGCATATATATATTCTGTCATGCACATAACCCACCATCTCGGAATTTATTTTGTCTCGCATATCATATATATATTTCACATAGTGTTCAACCCCCCGCCGCCACTGAATTTATTTTTTGTTTTGTGGACGCCTTTCCTAGTATGTAATAATGCACATAACATTCAACCTGCTAGTCTCGTATGAGGGCGAAGTCACGGTAGGATACAGGCGAGTTCACTTCAAACCTCCGGGGCAGCCTGCCCAGGTAGAATGTTGTACCGGACTCGAACACTGGGAATGTAGTGTCGATGATAGTTTTCTCTCAGTACCGTGTAATGTAAAGTCATGTAACGCTGTTCTCACTCAGTACTCTGTTAACGCAAGCAGGCGAAGAGTATATACGCCAGGTTTGGTTTACTCCTGCAATAGCTTATGAACTTTGCGATGCTACCACTGCCAGTGTAATTACCAGCTGGACCAAATGCTGTACAGGCGACCGTCATACAACCTTTATTAAGCGAGGTAAAATTACGTGGAATACTATGTGTTCACCGTTTACATGCGAGGCGTAACTGGCTACAATATAAGAAGGGACATGTGTTTTAACTAGTCGCAGTAGACATTTGTTTATCATTCAGAAGAGAACTACCACAGCCATGTGTAATACGTTTAACTTACATGACTGTGTGATGTTTCTGCTGGAAGATGTGAACTTGCATGTGAGTTACTTTATTGGTTATAGAAGAGTGGTGTTTAAATCTGAGCTGGGACACGAGCAAGTGCAGATCTGTGACGGTGACAACCATTTGTGGGGATATCACGACACCTGGAACAACTTCTACTGGGACATTCAGCCCTGCTACAAGTGCGAACAGTGCGCCATTTTCAATCTCCAGCCAAACAGCGAGGTACCTGAAAATGGCAGCATACTCGCAACACGTGCCGACATTGAAGATATTACAGAACTACGTCATGAACAGCACCATGGGAGCAAGAAATTGAACTATGTCCTGCATGATGTAGATACCAGCTCGAACTACTGCTGGACCGAAGAGTGTACAGGACACATACATACGACCACGCTGGTAGACTGTGGCAGCAAATGGACTCTACCATGCGCTGCTAAGGTATGTTGTGTCTTCAATTGAAACAAGTACTTCNTATAAGTAAAGCATAAAAACTATTTCTACATCATGAAGAGTAAAGACAGTACAGCGATGGTCAAGAGCGCACTGAAATGTCGCAGCAAGTGCAAATGCTGTCAGGTTGTGTACGATCTTATTACACGCCTTCTACAGCTATTGGTCAAAGCTCATGTCGACCCACTGTAGGTGCTATAAAAACGGCCTGTTTTCCTACCAGTCGACTTCAGTGAGCTCAAGATGAATGTACCGTTTCGTCCTGAGACCGCCTATCGCAGTGTGACGCCTGGGGACGGCGCCATTACCTATGAACTTGCTGCTGCTGGAGATACAGCCACCACCACAGAGGCGAGAACGTACAGTGAACAGTTTGACGGTATAGCACATTGGTTGCTCGCCCATAATCCTACATCATACGAGCATTGTCAGAAANTTGACGGTATAGCACATTGGTTGCTCGCCCATAATCCTACATCATACGAGCATTGTCAGAAAATGACAGACTGTAATTTATCACTGAGGTGCGTCGTTCACAATATGCTCACAGACACTCCCTTGCCTTGTGGTGCAGACAAGGTGATTACACATGCTTTGTTGCACGATGCAATTCGTGTTCACCTTCCCGACTGCGTGCTGCTGCCAGAATCTCAAGTTCCTGTCAACTCTGCTGCTGCAGTGATTGAGGAGGTCGCCCAGCTGCCTGATGTCACCACCACCAAACGTAAGAAGAAGGATGCTGCTGCTGATGTTAAGGGTCCCCGTCGCCGAGCACCACGTCCTAGCTGTAAGAAGAAGACGTCTGCCACCGCCTGCCTGAATTACGGGAATTCTTCACTACATGACGTGAGACTTTTAACGGTTGCAGAGCGGAAAACTTTACTGCAACTGCTCTTCAATACGATGCTTGCAAAGGTGTAGTGAAAATTGTATGCACTTGTTTTAACACAAAAAATTGCTTTAAAACAAAATGTACATTGCTTGTGCAATATATGTATCCCTGCTTTAATTGTATACAAAAATAGGTTTGTAGGGTTTTTTTTAATTTATTTCTGCTGTGAGCATATGCTTATCGTGGGTTATCTTATGTTTTTTGTTTGAAAGAGGAATTTTAATATACATATATATATATATATATTTATTTCTTAGGCATAATACTTGATGTTAAATCATCATGCTATAATCTGCATGAACTTTTTTTTTCTGGTTCTACTTTATAGAAAATGCAATTTCAATACTTCTTGTGAGAGAGAGACTTTATGTGTGTAATCAAACCATATAAGTAATATGTATTATTTCATGTGACTATATATATATATATATAT
>NQII01004523.1:0-22177 GCA_002778355.1 Clitarchus hookeri
ATTAAACTATGAAGAAGTCAAAGGAAGGAAATGTCCCCGATGGATACATTACTCAAATAATTCTCAACAACCGTTTCGTCTGAGAAAACGATCCAATAAATAACCACAGTGAGAAAAACTATTTAAATCTGAAAAGTTTCTAATGTCGGAATGGAATCGTCACTAACCTATCGTATGAATAAGTGTCTTTTTGGGCTTCCACGAATGTCGCACACTGACTCAAAATATGCGAACCCTCTCAATATTATTGAAAAATATCAGCCGTATTATAACGATCAGCCGACTTATAACGCATATTAAAATGAAATAAGCTGTAATTAGATCAAAAGCGAATTAACACATTTAAGAAATAAAAATGTACGTTAAGATACATTTCGACGATTTTATACTGCAATTGCATCACACGAAGTTGGCATGTAAGTGTAGCTTAGTAGCACCATGTTTCTGAAAAAAAAATTAATAAATGCTTAAAATTAAAAATTAAATTGCAGCTGCAACTGTTTTATAGGGCCACTGAGTTATCTCTCTTATACTACTGTGGCGCGCACTCAACGTTGAAATAACGCAACGGTTTGAGCTTTTTCCTAATGCGGTATGTTCTCTCGAATGTTCTAGTCGTCGTCACGTTTGGGGTGACTGTTCGGGACGTATATCTTGAGTGGAATGTACTGTAACTCGCCGATCATTACAACGTCATGTTGCATTCCAGTAAATCGCTATACATTGGACTGGACAGCGTTAACTTGCTCAGGGAGAGTGATGAGGAATCCAACGAGGATACTACCATAATTGAAAGTAACCATAGACATTTTTAAGTGCCCGCAAGGAATTGTCGCGAAGGTATCCTGATTTATTTCCGACCGTTTAATTGCTTCGCACAACCTCCCCACACTGCGCCTTCCCTGTGTAAAAAGTTTCTCTGGCCTCCCGCGAGAGTTCGGCACTCACGTTTCGAGGTTAACAAAGCAATATGTACTGGCCTCTCGAAGGCCTGCGGCCCCAACTCCCGTCTCTCTGTTATCTGCCGCGTCCTGGCGGCCACAGCTACCTCCTCGCCGCTCGGGTTGACCCGAGGATACCGGAAGTGTGTCCTCTCGTAGCCAACCAGAGAGGCGGAACCTCTAAGCCCCACCTACACCGTCTGCGATCCTTCCGCGGGCACAAATTTATTTATAAATGAATATCACATAGTTTTCTCTGAGGAATGGCTCTAAACAACTAATTAACATTACCCAAAATACCATAACTCTATAAAAATAACAATTATACAATTGTGGCGTCGCCATTTACGCTTGTCACAGAACCACAGGGGATTGCCTACCACGGTACAGACGGGATCTGGCTGAGGCATTAGCGCACTATTTTGGCTTACAGTATAAATACGGATGCTTTCTTCCACCTTTCTCCTTACCTTGTCTCCCAGTTACGCCACGCCTAAATATATAATTATTCAGATATAGGTAGGTACTTCTTGCATTACTACAACATTTTATTCATAGAAAAAATATTTGTGCTGTGCTGATTGTGGATAAGGAGGGGGAAGTTTTGTTTCGTCTGTCTAAACTTTCCGCTTGCCGAGGGCGTGTTCAGAATCCTGGTATCACTTTGGTTGTGATATGCAACAAGTGTCATACATCATCTGTCTCCAAATTTTTCTTAAATGTCCATCGAAATAAAACATTTAAACTAACTTCTGATTTCAGTCCTCAAATGCAATCAAAGTGTGACACTATGTACCCTGTAATTTGAAGCGCGCGTCAGTAAATCAAAATTATATAATTTCACTAACGCAGGTTTTAACATTTCACCTATGAAGCTCGCTGTCTCCCTATCTCTCTCATTCAATAACGCACTAATTCACACACGCACACACACACGCATACGTAAAAAAATGAAACTAAAATCGTGGTAGGTAAATTAAGCCTTGTAATCACTAGAATTATATTTTATCAAACAATCGTACATTTTCTCTAATGCACAAGCATTACTTTAATATAAGGTATACTGGAATAAATTAGGGTTTTCCGTTTGGTTCGAAAGATAGCATTTGCACCTTTTGAAAAAATGACGCTATAGTCACAGTGAGCGACATGCTCACTTTACTGTACGTGCTCAGCGATTTCCTGTTTGAGAGCTTCCCCTATCACTCTCGACATGACTCGCTGGCGTTAATGTGGCAACCTCATCGGATCTCTCGGTGCATACATGTTGGACGTACATCGGGCTGCATAGGCCGATAAGGCAATAAACTAAACTACAAAGTGATTTGTGGATATGACAATATGCTTAAATCAAGCAGGGTGTTAGGAAAAATGATTAAATTACAGTTCATTTGA
Source organism: Clitarchus hookeri (assembly GCA_002778355.1). Classification (NCBI taxonomy): domain Eukaryota; kingdom Metazoa; phylum Arthropoda; class Insecta; order Phasmatodea; family Phasmatidae; genus Clitarchus; species Clitarchus hookeri. The sequence goes on from NQII01004523.1 coordinate 2,337, forward strand.
AATTGTAATTACAATCTTTATAAACATACTATTACCTGGAAGCCTGAGGGGCGTATCTGAGTTCGTGAAGGTTGGAGGTCTTAATAAAAATAAAATAAATAATTTTGATTTTTAATTTATTCACACAGGTATTATTTACAGCATTAAATTATTTGTCTCCACTATTACTCTTTTTATTTCACAGTGAGCGCAATATTTAATGTCTATTTCAACTCTCATTGACATCCTTCTTTATGCCTCTGTTTTGTTGTTGTCAATTAACTCATACTCATCGTTAACACACGTTCAGTCCATCAGTTGCCGTCGTCTGTGATGTCTTTCACTCACGCATCCAGTCCAATAGTCCCGCCTTCAGTCGTCCTCTTCACTGCTCTGATGTTCGCAGTCGCGAAATTTTCCTCCCGCTGGTCAATTGTCTCGCCGCGAGCTTCACTTCTCGCTAGTCGTCTATCGCTGAAACTCAACCATTCAACAACTGCCAGCTCCGAGGCCCGATGCGTGTTTTACAGACGCTGGCCTTGACCTGGAAGGTTCGCCACATCCCGAGCCTAGCTTAGAGACACGAGGTCAGTAATCCAGATCGTTCTTCAGATGTCTCAAAGACACCCGATACCCAAGGTCGGGAGTGGCACGTGCCCTCCCAGGCGTAACAGCCACGCTTTGTAACACGTTCCTTTGTGAAAACGTCGCCGCGTCCCCAGTTGCAACTGATAGCGCGCACGTCAATAAATTATCTAAGGACAGTCCTTCACTTCCACTTGCTCGTGCGGGTCAAAGCAGCGACCGCGTAACAGAACTTCAAGTTTCATTCAGAATCACAGTCCACGCTTGAAATTTGTGTGACATCGTCATTCGTAAATTTGACATTATTTTTCAGTACTTAACATGTATATGGCACACTGCTCCGATTGTACAAACGTGTTGTATTTATATCAGAAAAAGTAATTTTTTATAAAAAATGCCCAAATTTTTCCATTGAGTATTTTCTTAATTTTCAGGAGATTTTTTTATTTACACATTTAATTTAAAATAGAAATTCAAAGCTGCCGCGGCTAACACTTCTAACTAAGGAAAGCCCTATTTTATTTTGTACTTCAACCTAGATGATCAGTACGGAGACGTTATTCGTGATCTAAAATATTCGTTACACGGTATGTCTACGAGGAGTGCCTGGAGTTTTTAAAACTGTTGTTAGAATAGCTCACTTGTAAACGTCACCATGGTACTTGTGGCGGTAAACTGAACACTTTTGAAAGCCGTGCTAAATATCTAGTTTTATTCAAAGCGTGTTATTCTTACGCCATATGTAAATTTTACATGGCTACGAACCTGATCACGTTATTCATGCGTCTATCAAATGAAACAACAAAATTATAAAAAAATTGAAGAGTTTAAATTTTTTTTTAATTTTTACACTTACATGCATTAAAAATAATACAATGAAAAATAAGTAATTTCTGTATTCACAAATATTTACCTTAAACTTTTAATTCAAAGTTAAAACTTGGAACATAATATATGACTAACCTATATTATCATTGCTGTAGGCTGATTTTTATGATGGAAAGCCACAAGTGACACGTCAGATTGAAGCTGCATCTTGAGGGCTGTTTTTCTCGGCGTGGTGTTCAGGGTGTTGCCAAGCATTATGTAGTTTCTTGGTGGCTTAATTGTCCGGGATATTGTGCCACCGGGTGTGGTGATCCGCTAGCGCTTCGGTACGAAGTTTTACAAACTATAAGTGCTGCAATGTTGGATTCTTCACCTGTCCTGGATACTGAAACGTCACTGCCGTTAGCTTAACTCGTCCTTGTTGGCACGATTCAATATGATACCTCATGGATGTTAGTTGCGTAAAACCCGGTTGTAAATCTCACACTCCTCTGAAGGGGAACCTATTCTGATTCCTATGCCGCCCCTTCCCCCATTGGAAAAATCCTGGTGACCACCATAGTGTAGATAGGAACAAGGCTGGGTAGAACTGAAGGCCTACGATATCCACTTTTCAATATCGTTTCGAACCGAGTTGACAGTATTGTTATCATTGCTATAAATCACTGCCACGAAGTGTTGAAAATCGATGGCACTGTAGGGCTATTTCAAATTTCGCTTACATAATTATATCGGAAATATCAATTATATGTTGGTATACTAAATATCACTCAAACTGGTATCGCAAAAATTGACGTCGATAACATCGGTTATATTGATGTCGCAAATATCGGTCATATTAATATCACAAATATCGACATTGCAAATATTGTTCGTACTGACATTTCAAATACCGGAATCTGAATACATGTAAGTATGAAAGGCACGCCCCAACATGGCCGACATCGCAAAATCACGGGCACCGGAAAATCGTTAACATTGCATATCGTTAATATCGTGACATGTGATAAGTTACTCCACGTTTGAAATTAAGGCGGTTTCAATATTTAAAATAATATATTGTTTCGTGGTCGATATATCGCCATATGGCACAGTCCTTCATAACTATTGTTTCGCGGTCGTTTATCGGCGTATTTCCCATCCCTTCAAAAATTGTTTCGTGGTCGATGTGCGGTAGTATCGCTCGCACAGCGCTGAGGGCGGTGATATGCGGAGCGTTCGTGCGTCGCGGCGCGGCGTCCACCTGTGTTCTCTGATAGGTGATTGGACGCGTCAGGTAGGTGCGGGCGGGCGCCTGCCCGTCAGCCGCAGGGCAATTTGACAAGGAAGCGTGCGGAGGGCGGTGTGGGGAAGGGGTTGGTGGCACGGGTGTTTATGGCCACGACGGCCCGCGCCGTCATGTCGCTATGCTGATTGGCGGCGGGTAATCTCGTTTGCAGGCGACGGCGGGCTGGCGAGGGATGGTGGGTGGCTGGTGGGACGGCGCGGGGAAGCTCGAGGGACAGACAGGTAATGGACGGCCCCGTTGGTCCGTCGACACGTGGAGGGAAGGGAGGCGCCACCCCTCCCTTGCCAAGGGCTCCGGTGCCATGTTAACTGCATTAAGGCCCTCTCCTCAAATACCTGATTGACGGGCAAATTGTTGCCATAACCTCGTTTCCTCACGCAGTGTGCAAGGCATTTTCCGACGTCGGCGACGAGCGATACACAGGCTCAGGTGCTACTGCAGGAAGACAAACATCAGGGTTAAAGTATTACGAGAGCTCAGTGAAACTACGAGTACAGACAGCTTTAATGCATTTTCAACTGCAAAAGTTTTGTAAATAATAAAACGTTAAGGAACTACAAAATTAACACGTATTGTTACGCGCTCGCTTTTCCGCAATTTCGCACGAGTGAGTGGAAGTGAAGGACAAAGTAGTTGTATGACAGCGGCGGCGGCAAGTAAATGGAATGTTTTGAATTACAGGCAAGCGAACCACGTATCTGTTACAAAATGTGAGCCGACACGATAATCCATTTTGCGGCACGTGCTGCTAACCCTGGTTGTATTGGTTTTCTGCTTTTGTCTGAAGAATTTTCTAGTGGTTTGTTGCCCTAGTGTCACTTCGCTAGAATCGAGGTGTGGCGAACCTTCCATGCCAAGGCCAGTGGCTATAAAAAGAGCGTCGGGCCTTCGAGCCGGCAGTTGTTGAATGGATGAATTTCAGCGATGGAGTACAAGCGAGAAGAGAAGCGCGCGGCGAAAGAAGTGACACGCGGGAGGAAAATCTGCAACTGCGAAAATCATAGCAGTGAAGAGTACGTCTGCAGGCTGGAATATTGGACTGGATTCGCGAGTGAAAGACATTAAAAATTATGGCAACAGATAGACTGCGTGTTTGTTAATGATGAGTATGAGTTAATTGACAGCAACCAAACAGAGACATAAGGCAGGGCGTTAAATAGAGTTGAAATATGCGTTAAATATTGGGCTCACTGCGAAATAAAAAGAGTAATAATGGAGACACATAATGTAATGCTGTAAATAATACCTGTGTGAATAAATTAAAAATCAAATTTAGTTATTTTATTTTTACTAAGACCTCCATCTCTCACGAACTCAGATACGCCCCTCAGGCATTCCTTTAACAGCATTTATGGGCAATACCAATGTGGTCAGAAATGGATACACCTAATGAAGAAAACGGAATCATATAAGAATTATACGTATGTTGTTCTAATATAAGCAACATATAATTTCCTTCATTGATTTCAAGAAAGCATATGACTCGATTGATAGAGAATCACTAATATCAGTAATAGAAGAACTGGGTTTGGATAAGAAAACAACTAACATAATAAAAGCCACTATTACAAACACATTTTCAAAAGTTAAATTCATGGGTGAAGTATCGGACCCATTTGAAATAAAAACAGGAGTAAGGCAAGGGAATGGACTTTCTCCATTACTGTTTAATTGTGCACTTGAGAAAGTAGTCAGAGAATGGAACAAAAATATAAAGAGTGGAATAAGACTGGGTTGCAAAAAGAAGAATCTCAAAATCAATTGCATTGCCTTTGCGGATGATATGGCTCTTATTGCTGAAACAATGGAGGAAGCAAAACAACAAATCCTTGAACTAAAAAAACAAGCAGCTAAAATAGGTCTTACTATTTCCTTTGGAAAAACTAAAATCATGACAAACATCAAACACCCAAATAAATACTTAAAAGTCCAAGAAGAGAAAATAGAAATAGTGAAAGAATTTAAATATCTGGGGGAATGGATTAGTTGGAATGCAGCAGAACGCAAGACAATAGAATCCAGAAAAAATAAGATGGAGTTGGCCTTCCAATTGACAAGAGAGACATACAACAAGAAATCTCTTTCATGGGGGTCCAAAATTAAACATTACAAAACAGTGGTCAAGCCAGAAGCATTGTATGCAGCAGAAACTCTAACCTTGAATCGCATAGGTCAGTTGGAACAATTAGAAATAAAAGAAAGAAAAATTTTAAGAAAGATCATAGGAACAAAATTTCAGGACAATAATATAGTATACGCCAAGAATAAAACGCTATACAAGAAAATTGAAAAACTCTCAGATACTATGAGCAAAAGGAGACTAAAGTTTTACGGACATCTTCTCAGAATGAATTCTAATAGATTAACTAAACAAATTTTTGATTTCTTCCGTAACCGCAAAACGAAGCCTAATTGGTTCACAGAAATTGAAAAAGACCTAAGAGAATTAAAAATTACAGAAAAGTCATTACTTGGTAGAACAGTACAGATAAAATTTAAAGACGAAGGGATAAGGTTACTAGAACAATCTAAAATAAGGTCGAAACCCATTATCTCAGATGAGGAGAGAAGAAGAAGATCTGAAAGAATGAAGAAGTACTGGGTGCAAAGGAAGGAGCAACACTCAAAGAAATGACTGTTTCATCGTACCCCAAAGAGGGTGAAACGAATATAATAATAATAAGCAACATATTTTTAAAATTAGTCATTCTTAAATCGCTATTTGAAATAAATTATACACATTATATATGGANGCTATTTGAAATAAATTATACACATTATATATGGAAATATTTTGGTTACATTTCTTTATGATCTAAATATTTATCACTTATCCTGCTAGTGACCGACTTCAAAATCATTACAATATACAGAATTTAATAAATGCGCGCAAAGAATCCTTCAGGCCCACTTTAGTTTATCGTTTCTGGTGTCGGAAAAATAAATGTTTCGATGTACACTGAAGAGCCAAAAAAACTGGTACACGTGCCTAATATCGTATAGGGTGTCCNTGTTTATGGCCACGACGGCCCGCGCCGTCATGTCGCTATGCTGATTGGCGGCGGGTAATCTCGTTTGCAGGCGACGGCGGGCTGGCGAGGGATGGTGGGTGGCTGGTGGGACGGCGCGGGGAAGCTCGAGGGACAGACAGGTAATGGACGGCCCCGTTGGTCCGTCGACACGTGGAGGGAAGGGAGGCGCCACCCCTCCCTTGCCAAGGGCTCCGGTGCCATGTTAACTGCATTAAGGCCCTCTCCTCAAATACCTGATTGACGGGCAAATTGTTGCCATAACCTCGTTTCCTCACGCAGTGTGCAAGGCATTTTCCGACGTCGGCGACGAGCGATACACAGGCTCAGGTGCTACTGCAGGAAGACAAACATCAGGGTTAAAGTATTACGAGAGCTCAGTGAAACTACGAGTACAGACAGCTTTAATGCATTTTCAACTGCAAAAGTTTTGTAAATAATAAAACGTTAAGGAACTACAAAATTAACACGTATTGTTACGCGCTCGCTTTTCCGCAATTTCGCACGAGTGAGTGGAAGTGAAGGACAAAGTAGTTGTATGACAGCGACGGCGGCAAGTAAATGGAATGTTTTGAATTACAGGCAAGCGAACCACGTATATGTTACAAAATGTGAGCCGACACGATAATCCATTTTGCGGCACGTACTGCTGACCCTGGTTGTATTGGTTTTATGCTTTTGTCTGAAGAATTTTCTAGTGGTTTGTTGCCCTAGTGTCACTTCGTTAGAATCGAGGTGTGGCGAACCTTCCATGCCAAGGCCAGTGGCTATAAAAAGAGCGTCGGGCCTTCGAGCCGGCAGTTGTTGAATGGATGAATTTCAGCGATGGAGTACAAGCGAGAAGAGAAGCGCGCGGCGAAAGAAGTGACACGCGGGAGGAAAATCTGCAACTGCGAAAATCAGAGCAGTGAAGAGTACGTCTGCAGGCTGGAATATTGGACTGGATTCGCGAGTGAAAGACATTAAAAATTATGGCAACAGATAGACTGCGTGTTTGTTAATGATGAGTATGAGTTAATTGACAGCAACCAAACAGAGACATAAGGCAGGGCGTTAAATAGAGTTGAAATATGCGTTAAATATTGGGCTCACTGTGAAATAAAAAGAGTAATAGTGGAGACACATAATGTAATGCTGTAAATAATACCTGTGTGAATAAATTAAAAATCTAATTTAGTTCTTTTATTTTTACTAAGACCTCCATCTCTCACGAACTCAGATACGCCCCTCAGGCATTCCTTTAACAGCATTTATGGGCAATACCAATGTGGTCAGAAATGGATACACCTAATGAATAAAACGGAATCATATAAGAATTATACGTATGTTGTTCTAATATAAGCAACATATAATTTCCTTCATTGATTTCAAGAAAGCATATGACTCGATTGATAGAGAATCACTAATATCAGTAATAGAAGAACTGGGTTTGGATAAGAAAACAACTAACATAATAAAAGCCACTATTACAAACACATTTTCAAAAGTTAAATTCATGGGTGAAGTATCGGACCCATTTGAAATAAAAACAGGAGTAAGGCAAGGGGATGGACTTTCTCCATTATTGTTTAATTGTGCACTTGAGAAAGTAGTCAGAGAATGGAACAAAAATATAAAATGTGGAATAAGACTGGGTTGCAAAAAGAAGAATCTCAAAATCAATTGCATTGCCTTTGCGGATGATATGGTTCTTATTGCTGAAACAATGGAGGAAGCAAAACAACAAATCCTTGAACTAAAAAAACAAGCAGCTAAAATAGGTCTTACTATTTCCTTTGAAAAAACTAAAATCATGACAAACATCAAACACCCAAATAAATACTTAAAAGTCCAAGAAGAGAAAATAGAAATAGTGAAAGAATTTAAATATCTGGGGGAATGGATTAGTTGGAATGCAGCAGAACGCAAGGCAATAGAATCCAGAAAAAATAAGATGGAGTTGGCCTTCCAATTGACAAGAGAGACATACAACAAGAAATCTCTTTCATGGGGGTCCAAAATTAAACATTACAAAACAGTGGTCAAGCCAGAAGAATTTTATGCAGCAGAAACTCTAACCTTGAATCGCATAGGTCAGTTGGAACAATTAGAAATAAAAGAAAGAAAAATTTTAAGAAAGATCATAGGAAAAAAATTTCAGGACAATAATAAAGTATATGTCAAGAATGAAACGCTATACAAGAAAATTGAAAAACTCTCAGATACTATGCGTAAAAGGAGACTAAAGTTTTACGGACATCTTCTCAGAATGAATTCTAATAGGTTAACTAAACAAATTTTTGATTTCTTCCGTAACCGCAAAACGAAGCCTAATTGGTTCACAGAAATTGAAAAAGACCTAAGAGAATTAAAAATTACAGAAAAGTCATTACTTGATAGAACAGTACAGATAAAATTTAAAGACGAAGGGATAAGGTTACAAGAAAAATCTAAAATAAGGTCGAAACCCATTATCTCAGATGAGGAGAGAAGAAGAAGATCTGAAAGAATGAAGAAGTACTGGGTGCAAAGGAAGGAGCAACACTCAAAGAAATGACTGTTTCATCGTACCCTAAAGAGGGTGAAACGAATATAATAATAATAAGCAACATATTTTTAAAATTAGTCATTCTTAAATCTCTATTTGAGATAAATTATACACATTATATATGGAAATATTTTGGTTACATTTCTTAATGATCTAAATATTTATCTCTTATCCTGCTAGTGACCGACTTCAAAATCATTACAATATACAGAATTTAATAAATGCGCGCAAAGAATCCTTCAGGCCCACTTTAGTTTATCGTTTCTGGTGTCGCAAAAATAAATGTTTCGATGTACACTGAAGAGCCAAAAAAACTGGTACACGTGCCTAATATCGTATAGGGTGTCCCCACGAGCACACAGAAGTGCCACAAGACGACGTGGCATGAACTCGATTAATGTCTGAAGGTATGCAGGAAGCAGGGCAGTCCACAAATCCATAGGAGTGCGAGGTGGTGGAGATCTCTTGTGAACAGCAGGTTGCAAGGCATCCCATATATGCTCAATAATGTTCATGTCTGGTGATTTAGGTGGCCAATGGAAGTGACTAACGCCAGAAGAGTGTTTCTGGAGCCACTCGGTAGGAACTCTCGGCGTGTGGGGTGTCGCATTGTCCTGCTGGAATTGTCCACGTCCGCCGGAATGCACAATGGACATGAATGGGTGCAGGTGATCGTACAGGATGCTTATGTATCTGTCACCTGTCAGAGCCGTATCTAGACGTATCAGGGGTCCCATTTCTAGCCAACTGCACACGCCCCATACCATGGCATGTAGGGTTCATGGATTCATGAGAATGTCTCTACACCCGTACACGTCCATCCACCCGATACAATTGGAAACGAGACTCGTGAAACCAGGCAACGTGTTTCCGGTCATCAACAGTCCAATGGCGGTGTTGGCGGGCCCAGGTGAGGCGTAAAACTTTGTGTCGTGCAGTCAACAACGGTACATGAGTGGGTCTTCGGCTCCGAAAGCCCATATCAATGATGGTCCGTTGAATAGTACGCACGATGGCACTTGATGATGCCCCAGCATTGAAATCTGCGCCAATTTGAAAAAGGGTTGCACGTCTGTCACGTTTAATGATTCTCATCAGTCGTCGTTTGTCCCGTTCGTTCACGATCTTTTTCCGGCAGCAGCGATGTCGACCATTTGATGTTTTACCGGATTCCCGATATTCACGGTACCCTCGTGAAATGGTCGTACGCGAAAATACAAATGTCATCGCTACCTCGGAAATGCTATGTCCCATCTCTCGTGCGCCGACTATAACACCGCTTTGAAACTTACTTTAATCTTTATAACCTGCCATTGTAGCAGGAGTAACCGATCTAGAAACTTTGTCAGACGCATGTTGTCTTATATAGGCGCTGCCGACCGCATCGCGTTACTCTGATTGGTTCCATACCTCTGTTATTTGCATACGCACGCCTATACCAGTTTTTTTTTGGCTCTCCGGTGTATGTTGCACTTACATGCTCTCAGCACTTGTTTCGCTAAAACAACCATTGGCACAGCTTTTGCGTTCGGTTATACTAACGCGAACCGCTCATAACCTAGCAGTGGGGCACATGTTACGAATCAGTTACCCACATGGAATATTACCGGGCATTGAGCCTTCCAGTGTACGATAGAGATCAAAAACTTCCTTAATGTACGTTGTGTACATAATTCTCTACACTAGGTCTCAATGGGTTATAGTACTTATGAGCAATGGTTATTATAGTTTTGTATTGTATAAATAATAACCCGTTTAGTTGTGTTTTTGAAGCGGGGAAAGGGAGAGACATCACATGATGCGTGATCAGGTGAGTGTGAAGGGTGTGGCAACATGGTGACCTGTTGCCTTGCCAGTTCCTCTTGGACAAGCACAGAGCGATGTTGCCAGTTCCTCCTAACCCACGGCTCAGGACGCTCACGACTAATTGCATCGAGTATACGGCGAGGGATCTTCACTTAACTGGTCATGTTTACAGTTGCTTCTTGAGTGATGAATTCCACGTGGACAATGCCCAGAGTCGAAGAACTGTTCAAGCATCACCTTGACTTTTGACCTGTCTTGTCGATGTTTTTTTTTTCCCCATCGTGGTGATGGTGGCAATTTCCAGGTGGCCGTTTATAGCTTCACTTGCGGAACGTGCACAAAACACCACGTTTCTTCCCCTGTTATACTTTTAAGAAACGACCCACAGTTGTCAGTACTAATGGTCAGATTACCGCAAATGGTGATGCGATCGTCACGTTGGTCTTGCGTCAGGAAGCGTGGCACATTGTGCTGTGTAACACGCGACATGTTCAGGTCATCCGGCAGAATTTTGTGACACGTTCCACGGCTAATCTCTACTACTGCTGTGATATCGTCTACCGTTTGGGAACTGGTGGTAAGCACAAACGTTGCAACTTCTTCGACCTTGTGGTCAGTTCGGCTCTTTCGTAGCCGACCAGTACGCTCATCCTCCTACAAAGTGCATCTCCCCTACGCCAAGCGTTACTAGCACTGAAACACAGCACTGCAGCCCATGCATCATCGCCGCACACGCGTTTCATAATCTGAAACGTTTAGCTAGCGGATTTGCTTAACTTTTGGCAGAATTGAANGCATCATCGCCGCACACGCGTTTCATAATCTGAAACGTTTAGCTAGCGGATTTGCTTAACTTTTGGCAGAATTGAACATTTTCCCTTTTCTCATACTGCTATAGTGAGCGGCGACAGCTCCGGCACTGTCTTGAAGAGACAGCAGAGGTTGAGTAGTGCCTCGGCCAGACCACGGGGTCCTCTGGGTGTGAGGGTCCGTGATGGGTGTGGGAGGTGAGCGGGCGGCGCATCTCAGTGTCAATTTAGGGCTTGGAGCTGGCCACCTGAGATGTTAGCTGAATGCACCTCCTCGTTGATTGAGTGTATCACAATCCTTGTCCATAGGGGCTCGCTGGCGATGATGTTACACTGCTACGGAGGTCGGGCACACCCATCTGGCNTCCTCGTTGATTGAGTGTATCACAATCCTTGTCCATAGGGGCTCGCTGGCGATGATGTTACACTGCTACGGAGGTCGGGCACACCCATCTGGCGAGCTTTCCCGCATGGCGACCTAGGAAGCGGCTTTGCTGTAGTGTCATATACCTGCTCATACTGTGATATCCTCGTGTTCCGCTGCTCGCACTCAACTACCCTTCACAACTGAGGCCGTCGTTCTGCTTACACTGTATCGTCTGCAGGCAACTTTCCGTGGTGCAACCTGTCTGCTAGATACGTTAAAGGTCACAATTCTACTCGCTTGTTTCTTTGGCGCTGAACGGTACTCGCTCATTATTCAGAACCCAACTCGTTCGAAACTTTGGTACGAACATCCGAGACTCGCGGTTGTACACGGCGCATTTGAACGGACTGGGCAGTGAGAATCGACATGTTCGAACTCGCTTATTTGACCAGTAGACCATTCTCCCCCTTGCTTGCGCGACGTGGCCACGACATGCGCACTCATCGCAAATGTACGCAACGTACATGGATCAACGGTCCTATGAGTGCACCTACATAAACCACTTAAAGCTCTTCGTTCACGTTAAAGCTTTAATGCGCAAGGCACAGGCCACTTATAGGATGATTATAAAATACCTACGTGACTTTACTATGTATATCCTCAGTGTGGGCGCAGCGTGGCAACGCTGCCGCAGTTACGAGCGACGTGAGAGAGCGGTCGAACTGGACAGTCCGCTCGTTCGCTGCTCATAGTAATCTGATCGGTCTGAACTTCAGTGTGTTCAAATCACCAAATGCAGTGTGAGCTACCGAAGTGATTTTTTTTATAAGCTAGTCTTTCCGTATCGTTTTCGAGCACTCGAACTCACCTAAAAATGCCGCTCATCCACGTCCATTGTCCACGTCAAGAAATGGNATGTATAGCCTCAGTGTGGGCGCAGCGTGGCAACGCTGCCGCAGTTACGAGCGACGTGAGAGAGCGGTCGAACTGCACAGTCCGCTCGTTCGCTGCTCATAGTAATCTGATCGGTCTGAACTTCAGTGTGTTCAAATCACCAAATGCAGTATGAGCTACCGAAGTGATTTTTTTAACAAGCGAGTCTCTCCGTATCGTTTTCGAGCACTCGAACTCACCTAAAAATGCCGCTCATCCACGTCCATTGTCCACGTCAAGAAATGGTAGAAATTATTAGTCGAAACTCACTCGTCGCACATATATGCTGTCTGCTGTACTACACCACAACGACACTATGCGGCCAGTCCACCAACTTATTGACCGCCGCCGTGCTGCGTGTCTGCTTACACTCGGGGCGCCAGTCTACGAACTTATTGACTGGTAACCCTTCACGGTTACTTCCGATTTTTCTGAAACCCTGCTAAAGTTCTGATTCCAGGGTATGCCTCCGCCTCATGCAAACAAAGCCTAACCAAGTATAGAAAATCACACCATTCGTGCGTACTCTTGTGTAATAATATTTTGGGTAATAACTATTTAATACTAGGCATTATCAGTAGACACATTTTCTCACTGTTCTTATTCATATTAAATTTAAATTAAATAATAGAAGTTATACATAAGATATTAATAAAATTCCATTTAAACGAAAATGTAGGTAATTTAATGGTGTTTTACGTCAACACGTGTATAAAACGCTTGTGATTCATACAATTATTAGAAAACAACCAAACACGTCATACAAGGGGTGATTCTTCAAATATTTCGTTCAAAAAGGGCGAATAAACAGCGAATAGACTATATTAATAAACGTACTTGTTAAGACGCTAGTAAACACAACAGCAGCAATTGATTTAATTTCTAGTTTTATTTACTGTTCTATCTCTTTCACATGAAGGCTGCCTTGATGTAGCAATTTTTTGCGTACCGCAATTTAATATATATAAATAAGTACGCGTAGCAATATCCCGATGTATTAAAGTTCATACGGAATGGATGCATCTAAATATCCCGACTCAGTAGCTCGGGGGAGTGTAACTCATATCATAAACTAGTGCAATACGTACGAATACTATGTTGCGGACGTTTAAAGATACCGATGAAGAAAGTACGTTCAAAATTACGCACGTTTCCAGACCGACATAGTTATTCCCAGTTTTCGAAGTGTATGTAACTGCTTGCGTAATGAATGTTAAAATAAGTTTTAATTTTGCGTAGCGCGATTTTACACAGAAATAAGTTATTTCTCTGGCAACTATACTTTAATGTTACGCTCTTCTCTAAACTACTTGATATCTGTGTTCACATTCTGTCTCATGCTGCTGATTCGACATCTCTTTACCACACGGGCGAGACAAGTTAAGACATAGCAGTTACCGAGTGCCTCAAAATAAAGCTCAAGAAAGTGGGTTATAAATTGTCCTTAAAAACTGCTGCCGCCTCTCCCAAATGCGGATTTAGTTTTTATCCAACTCTCCGACGAACAGTTAGGCTCATGAGATTACTTTCATGTCTGTGTGTGCTTTTATGTTTGTTTGGGTCTCCCTCCTATGCAATTTAGAACATATTAACCTTATTTCACTAAAATCAGTATTGTATTCGACCACCCTGCGTGTTTATTTTCAAAATGGCTGCCCTTCTAAAATGTAGATTGCCTTATAGAGGTATGTTATTGACCCGCCATTTTGGAAGATATCACTATATGAAAATATAAATCTTTTACGTACATGAGGTCTCAGAAAATACTCAATAGATTCCCGCCAAATTTGTCAAGTAACTAATTAATGGCTCGAGTCAATCACCTTTGCAGAAATTATTCGTTTTCGCATCATAATTTCAGATTCATAGTAATTGCTGACAATGTACGATAGTAAAAAATTTGCATTTTATGAGTTGTTTATTATTTTTTAGCGTAATTTTAATTGTGTGTTATACGCTTGTCATAAAATGTCGAGAACATATTTATATTATATTGATAAGTGATTTAATTTTTACAGCATGCACATAACACACAACTTAAATTACGTAAAAATATATTAAACAACTCGCAAAATGTAAAGTTTCTATAATCTTACATTGTCAGTAATTACTATGAATCAGGAATTATGACGCGAAAACGAAGAATTTCTACAAAAGTTGTGAAGCATAGCCTTAAATTGGTCTACGTGGCGAAACAGATTTTCTGTCAAGACGTAACATCACTGTAACCTTATAATGCTCCCATCGTTAAAAAAAAACGCTTTAACCTGTGGATGGATTTATTATGGAAGTTTTCCATCTGAACACTTGTACTACCTGTTGTGGGAGTTAGTCTTGTTTTATTTTAGTTATTGACTGACGTTGTGCATTACTGCAGGCCACCAGGTGAACGGATTTATGGTAATTTTGAAGCGGAGTGAAGTAGAGATAACTGTGAACAGAAATTAGCAAACTTAGAACTGTGTAATTGAATGTTCGTTCTACGGGTCTGAATACCACCTTTAACATACGTCATCATGCTTCTTAAGTGAACACAAATTGTGACTTTATTAATACTTCTAATTTGGGAGTTATTTTATTGTCATTCGTCAACAACTGTAGGTGATACAATTATTCGCTAATAAAAATTATTACTTTAAAGGTTTTAGGTATCATATCAGTATGAGTTTTAAAAGAAAGGAACATGAAATTCCGTTTATGTTCGGAAGGATATCAGAGAGTTGACCAATAGGTAAAGAAATATGATCAATAATAAACAATCTAAACGACCTTAAATTGACCTGGGGTATCTTTTAAATAACAATGCACAACTGAAACCTTCACATTGGAGTTACTGGTTTGAATAAACAATTTGGTATTACATTTAATTTTCAGTTTTCGGTACTTTTACTACTGTACAGACCTAAAGAAAATAATTTTTATTTTATCGTTTATAATTGTGTGAAGTAATTTTTTTATTTCGTTAATCCTAGAAAGTTTTACAGTTCACTCCTGTATCCGATTTATTATTCATGTCACAATATACCTACTAAAAAGTTTTCATTTTCTACAATTTCAAGCTATTAGTAAATTAGCAAAATGAAAAAACATATTTATAATAAACATAGTAATTAATTTATAATACATGGGCAAAATTGATAATACGTAACAATGGAAAGAAATCTGTTAACTGTAAACAATCTTAAGTTGGTTATATACTTTTAATTTTGATTCAAATAAGATTCCTCAAAATTGCCTTTAGTTTTTTTTTACGTGATTAGAAGTTTACTTGGTGTCTTAAAATTTGAGGCCGGGTACCGTGATATTTTCCTACTAGTCCCTTTGTTTGAGGTAGAATGAGACGAAATACGTTGCAGACGAATATATATTCATTGATATAATCTAGATCGAGAGGCATGGAACAAATACAATAAATAAACTGTTAATATGGTTCCCCCAAATTATTTAATTTTACAAATGAATTTGAGAGGATAAGAATCATAATCATGGGGATAACATACGTTTCATTTAAATGTTCATGAGATTACAGGTGGTGAGAAATCACCGATGTGAAAGCAACACAGACAAAGCCTACTGTGCAATCAACATCAAAATTAAAACATGAAACCAAGCACAATAAAAACGACATGCTCGTGTATTGTATATAGCCCATTCACGGTTACTTCAC
This sequence comes from Clitarchus hookeri, assembly GCA_002778355.1. Taxonomy (NCBI): domain Eukaryota; kingdom Metazoa; phylum Arthropoda; class Insecta; order Phasmatodea; family Phasmatidae; genus Clitarchus; species Clitarchus hookeri. The sequence goes on from NQII01004523.1 coordinate 18,155, forward strand.
ACCTTTCTAAATCCCTGCTGAAGTTATACTTCCAGAATATTCCTCCGCCTAGTGAAAACAAAGCTTATTCGAGTCTAACGCACCGCATTCGTGCGCACTCAATGTAATATAATTTTGCATAAGAACTATTTCTTACTAGGCATTACTAAAACACCTATTTTCTACGTGTTTTTATTCATATTATTTATAAATTAAATATTACAATTTGTAGAACAAACATAAGTGAAAGTTCAGTTTAACCAGAAATAAGATATTTATATGTTAACACAAGTATAAAACGTTTGTGATAGGGTACACGACATATATAGGAAACAACCAAAGAGTCATTACACGACGTGTTTTTTTTTCAAATGGTTGATTCAAAAGGTGTATAGACTATATTTACACGATGCGCATGTAGCAAATATTCTGTTAAAGTATGAAACTAATTATTTTAATTTGCGAAGTCGCAAGAGCACAGAACCTCCGACTTCGAGTTTCTTTGGTAAGGATTGGTTTTTTTCTAGTCGAGCTGCCGGATCCTGGACCGAACTGGTGTGACGGCAATAAAGTACTACAAAGTTAAATTTAACTGGAAATCTTGTTTTGGTGCTTTCTGCGAATAAACGTGCGGGCGCAAACTCAATACGGAGCAAAAAAAAATTCCAATGTTTTTCCGGAGATAATAAAAAAAGAGACACCTGCGGGACAAAGCATTTTGAGCGACACTCATTCGTGTAGTATCAGGTTGCGCGGTCGCGGCTAGGTTACAGTCACAAAGAAAAATGAATCGTGCCACTTTTTTTTCCCCGCTCCACTGCACGCGCCGGTGCCGCGAAACATTAAACTTGGACAACCGAAGTTACATACTCACATACTCGGTTTGTTTGCCTTTTGTCCTCGAATCATATTTACCTTTGGCGGTGGCTGAAAAATACGCTGCAACCGAGTAACTGACCAGGCCAGTGCCGGCTTAGGTTCAAGGGTCGCCAGCAATTTATTTTAGATGATACAGTTTGTATACTGAAGTAATACAGGATCTGGTACGATTATACAAAAGAGGAATATCATTAGTCAAATACGAATTAGAATTTTTTTTTATTAACCATTAACTTCCAACACCTCAGTATAACCTACAATGACCAACAACATTGCAATTGCATTCACAGAAAAAAATACACGACGCGGGTGGTATTCTTAAACAATTCGTTTGCGATCCCGCAAACTCCTCGCGTACAAAAAGGGAGACAGTCTCTAAAGGGTCTCTTAAATACCTCGCGAACTGAACTTGAAATTCATGAACGAAGTCTGTGAGTCCCTCTTTCGCGAGGCGTTTGTGAGTCCGATGATTTTCTGAGCCCTGTGTGGAAGGGCTCAAAATGCAAAGCACGTTTCCAGCTATCGGCAGTTAAGGACAAGGTTTCAACTTAAATAGATTCGCCGAAGAGCACATGCATTGTTGAAAAATACCCGTAAATTAACGTGTGTGGTACAAAAGTCGGTACTAACTAAAAATGAAACATAAACGTGCTTATGAAATATTTAACCATTTTTAATATATTTTCAGCCGACACATTAATCTCTCTACCATGTCGTGAAATGGTAAAACTGACACTATAAAATAAAAAAAAACGAATACGAAAACTTACAACAAGTGGGGATATGAATGGTTATAAAAAACATTATTTAGTAAACATTATGCTAGGTTAGTAAGATGTGTTTGTTCGTCTTGTGGTTATCATAGCAGGCTTCTGATATTTTAATGGATGTTCAAATCCCGAACCAAAAAGAGATTTTTAAAATTTTTAACATTATATTCCTTGTAACTCAAACACTACTGAACCTATATCATTTTCCTCCAAAAAAACTTTATTACCTGCACAAGCAACGAAAATCAATTTGAGATTTTAGAGATAATTCCACGGAATTCGTGGAAAGTTACTTCCTAGAAAAAAATAGTTTTCATAGGCATATAAAGATGTATGATACTAGTTATATTCCTAATTTCGCCGAGATTTTTTAAACATTTTTACATGGCAGTCATTAAAAATAAGACTTATGCTGCACAAAACCAACTGTAACCAGCACGAAATTAAGTCTATAATCGTCCAAGAATCTCGTTTTCCTGCCAAAACAAGATGCGCACCGAATGTGGCTCGCGTCTCCATCGCAAAATTGACTATGAATACCAACCTGGATATAAGCGGCACCAATAACAGGCACATGCAGGGTTACGCATTCTCATACCCACCACTCACGACTCACTAGCAATATAAATATTTTCGACACACGCCCCCTATACAATACACAGGTAAATGGGTTCAAGTTGATGATCTGTATAATATTACACAGTGATTTACACTATACAAAGACGGCACAAAGGACAGTCAGATTATACCAATTTCGAATCAAACTACATAATTTGGCAGCCCTGTTCGGTTTGGTGCTTCACAGAGTCTCAGAGTAGATAAGTACACAACGACGATACGGCATTGCGGTTTCTTTGATGTGGTCGTACCCATCCTCTGATTGGCTGCGCGAGGCTCTGGGAACGAGTCTTGTGTCTGCAGAAGGTTTCCTATTGGTTGGGTTTCCGGCTGGCGGGTTGGTTACCAGGCGTTGATTGGTGAACGGCGTTCCAACACGTTAATGGCCAGTGACGCCATTTTGGTGGTGCGTGTCGCTGTAATTCGACGTACCAGCGCTGTTTCACCTGTGAATATTTATAACTCTGTAGTAGCGTGAACCAGTTTTAAATGAGTGTGGAAAGAAATAAAATAGTATGTTTTCCTGATTATGTTGAAGTTAAATGACTAATCGCCAGGTGAAACAGAAGCAATACTTAGGGGCAGTGATATTTCGCGAAAAGATTTCGAGACAAGATACAGTCCAAAGCACTGTGGGGCGTTCAGCTTCTTTGATTGGCTAAAAAATGTTCTGGCCCGTGTTAACCGTTTGCGCACGAATTACAAAGGTTCCGTGTCGGAGTTACTTAGTCCTGAGTGGCTTGGTCAAAGACGGACATGGCACCAGCAGCCAATTGAGGTATAACAACAGCTGAGGTGTGTATACAGTATTGAAGTCTACTGTGTTCTCCGATTTTTACGCGAAAAGTCACTGGCCCTAGCAATACTGCTTAGTGAGGGTTCTTACAGATTATTGGCTTATTTATTTTCGAAAATTGGTTACTGCAATATCTCCACTGGTGGAATATGGCTGAACGAACTAGGCCTACCTACAAATAGGTTCGTTGGTCGATTGTATGCCTCATATACCACGTATATATAGTTAGTTCGTTCGCTTTAATTTCTCAGGAAATCCTTACATAGTTTCCTAACTTTTACGAAAATTGTCTATTATAGATATTAACGATTTAGTTAACCTGCCACACACGTGCATAGGTTTCAAAATAGCAACAGTACAAATTATTAAATAATTCGTATCCTCTTTTATAGTGTCTTAAATTATTATTCTTGATTTGTTGGCAGAAGTCTTTAAAATATCAACTTGTACAGCATTTACAACTAAATGCAGCAGACATATTCGTGGTTGAAGAGGACTTCGAACATGACACTTCGGTGATTGAGTTGCCTTATTATTACTATTATTTCATTTCCAAAAATAGGTATGTTTTGAATACATCTGTGCGGGCATACATTACTTTTAATGCTCAGAAAAGTACACAGTAGACTAATGCATACGTCTTATCGGTTGCTTTTTTTGATGCTTACGTCTCTAATTCTAACTAACTGGGAACTCCTTATATACTTATCCAGATCAAGCTTATTTAAAAAACAAACGGCAACACCCGGAATTCCAAATTACGTATCTCTCGCTGTTCATACAACCAGCTACGTAGCGGAGGTCAGCGTTTTACAGATGCACGGCTTGAGAATTTAGTTCACGTCCACCGCTTATGAACACACGCTCATTTCATATTATTTTTTCCCCCCATTCACTACGGCCGTCTACCATCAGCCATCCTCTTCTTCAGGCCCTCCAGCTGACAAAAGCAACAACGCAGACTCCCCGACCCCCCCCCCC
>NQII01004523.1:28544-58347 GCA_002778355.1 Clitarchus hookeri
GGAAAGTGGACGGCTGGTGTATATATATACTTTCGGGCCGGGTCAGCAATCTGAGCTGACAACAAATAAAATTTCTAGAGGCAATAAAATGTCGTGGGTGGTGCGGGAGGAAACAAGAGAGGATTCGAGCGTTGAGTTTGCCATTGTTTACGTCACAACCAGATGATACGAGAGCAACGAAGATTCTCAAAGTCAGGATGAGACAATAGAGAACTCACTATAGTCTATTCGCGATTTATTCACACTTATTAAATCTAACCTTTGAAAAATCACCCCAAATATGACGTGTTTGGTTATTTCCTAAATATGCCACGCAACACAATCGTTTTATACTTTTTAATATAAAAGTGCCTTATTTTTAGTTAAATGGAACTTTTGTATATATTTGGTATATATATATATATATATTATATTATTATTTAATTCATAGTTAATTTCAAAAAATTCAGCGAGAAAACAGGTGTATTTGTAATGCCTAGTAAGAAATAGCTCTAATCCAAAATATTATTACACTGGTTGCTCACGAATGTGGTATGCTGTCTCTTTGGTGTAAATTTCTATACTCGGTTAAACTTTGTTGGTATTGGACGGAGGAATATATAGGAACTTTAACTTAAGCAGGGCTTCAGAAAAGTCGGAAGTTGCCGTGAACGAGTTGTAGCTGTTATGTGGTGAATTGTGCACGTTTAAAGCTAGAAATGTAAAATATTTTTATGCTTTAACATGAAAACTTCTTGGAAACCCAGCCGCCAAAAATACGTTTCGTAAGACTACACAAAGTTTTCTTGTAAAAAATACAATACACGTGTTTGTAAATAGACGTGTATTACAAGTTCAGAAGTAAAAGTAATTATTGTACTTCAGAAAACAACTTTGATGAATAAATAAAAAAGACGTGAAAATTTTATTAAATATATATTGACGAAAACAAAAGTATGCAGTACGTTTGCACCGAAACCCTAATATACATCTCCTATGTTAGAAACCTAAGTTTTGAATCAGACGACCAACTAGACGTACAAGTTTCAGAGCTCTTTTACTTGAAATATATAGATCCATACTAACTTAAGCAAGAACACGATGTCTTGGGAAGAACAAAGGCTAGTGACATTAAATTTCTGAAATTCAGATTGGTATTAAAAGTCTGCATACGGACTACATATATTCACAGCAGTTTTAAAAAACGGTATAATATATTGTGTTGTATGTACTGGGAATGAATCGGCAATGGCTAGTACCAAGGAACAATATTTTACGTTCGCCTAGAATGGATATATTTGTGCTGCTCTTAACATTGAGGTCTTGAGAGCCGATGAGGGTGAAGCGAGGTGAGTATGTAGGAACGCCGAAATGGAAGGGTGGGGGAGATCCTCGAGGAAACCCGCCGACCAGCAGTATCGTCCGGCACGATTCTCACGTGTGAAAATGTGAGAGCGACCCCACCAGAAATCGAGTGAGAGACGAGTAGTCTGACCACTATACCACCGCGGCCCCTCATCTGGAGTGATTTTGGAAACTATAGAAATACGAAATCAGGAAAACTGGGCCGAGGATCGAACCTAGATCTTCCCTAAAACGAGTACAGCGTTTTATCACTGCACAAAATAGCTCGGGATATGATATTTATAAGTCAGTAATTGGGAAATAATATGAGGGGTAAATTATAAAAGCAAACAGTGTTAAAAAACATTGTATGAAAGCGTCTTAATTAAAAAAATGTTGCCAATTTTATTTACAAGAATAACGTCCCATGTACCACTGTATCTTCGAAAGAAAAAAAATATTGCCAGACAGTTGCATGAGTGTGTCTGGTTCATGGGGGTTGACGACAGCCAAAGAGACAAGGACAGCATGCAGACGAAAAGAGGCAAACACAACACGTACGTCGCCACTACGTGGGTCAGAGGCGGTCGCACTTTGACATGAGCAAGCAGGCGGGCACGGGAGGGGTATAAGAGTTTCCTCCATGGATAAAAATAAATCCGGTCAAGGGTTCGGTCGCTGGTCTCGGGTGGCGAAGAGGGAGGACTTCTCATGCCTCCAGGGCGTGATATGAAGGTAGGAGCGAGGGAGGAGACAGTCGGCCGTGGTCAGGGTCGTCTATCAATGCGAGAGAGATACGAGAACCCTGTACGCGTGTGTCGTACAAGGTCTTGTGCTTGCCAGAGATACCGTAGGGGTGTCCTCGGGCAGAGCCCGCCTAACTGGAGCTTCTTTCCGCATTCGAGGCCGAGAAGCGCGGGAGCGATAAGGACGACACTACCACGCGCGTCAAGTGCCCCATCGCCACTAAGCGCAAGGCTCTGAACAGCTTTATAGTCGCTTTGCATGGAAAGTCTGCAGGAAGGTTCAACGCAGGGTTCTCGGGTAGTTTTGTATGTATCCGATGCGTATATTTTGATATACAGCATTAGAAAAGAGCCGTTTTGAGTACTCTGAAATAGTGTTTCTAACGTGGGTGACATTTTGAAAGTACTGTACCGCTCTTGTCTGAAATGTGTGTTCTTTTCGTAGAACAGCATATTGGAGGTAAGTTAAATAACTTCATGGAAAAGCCCGCACTTGAACCACTCTGCAACGTGCCAGGCACGCACGAGCCGGCTCGCGGCGTTCACCTTCCCTCCTATCACTGGCGGATTCACAAACCGCTTCTTCAATTGAAGAATACAAAACATGTAGCCGGTACTTGGCAGACGAGAATGTTCTGACGTCTCCAGACTCGGAATTCGGCGGTCGCCTGTTTTCAGACATAACTGTGGTTCGTCGCTCAACAACACACTAGTCACACATTTTTTACCGCAAACATTTTTCCCGTTTGGAAAATAGGCTTTACCAGTTGACGAGTCGAGGAACCACTAAACGCAACTGTAAAGAAAAAACACTGCAATCATTCTAGGCACATCACCTTATATATGTAAATAACTTAAATACCAGCAGAGCCGAAACTCCTGCCAACCTCATATATACCCATGTATACATGTATATATGCGCACATAGATATGTTTTTGTTTTCTACTAGCGTGACGAACTGCAATTCTCAATTCTCACATTCTGCCTTATTTCAAATTTTCAAATACATAACTATCCTCGCAAACTGGAAATTGTCTGCCNTTCTCAATTCTCACATTCTGCCTTATTTCAAATTTTCAAATACATAACTATCCTCGCAAACTGGAAATTGTCTGCCATGTTTATTTTATATTGAAAAACCTCTTAAAAGGCTCGGATACCCGTACAGTGGCTAGGCGGTATCGCTAACACAGAAGAAACCGCGGGGCGGTTCCTTTGATGTGGGCGTATCCGTTCTCAGATTGGCTGAGCGAGTCTCTCAGGACGGACTTTGCATCCGACTGGCTACTGCACGCTGTGAATGGTAAGGGGAAGTGCAGAGATTTGGACGGCTCTTAACATCGGGGTCTTGAGAGCCGATGAGGGTGAAGTGAGGTGGGTGTGGAGCAGTGCCGGAATGGAAGGGCGGGGGAAATGGGAGACCTCCGAGAATAACCGCCGATCAGCGGCATAGTCCGGCACGATTCCCACGTGCTAAATTCCGGGAGCTACCCCACTTGGTGCTCTGCAAAGTCGTGGCTCAATTATAAGCAGTAAAGTTGTAGCAAGTAAATAAATAATACATAATGTTATTACATGTTCTACCCTAGTAAGAGTTACAGCTGATGTTAACTGAGGTAATTGTATTCAAATGTGTAAATTAAAAATATATCTCGCTGAATATTACGTTCTCGGGCCAGTTTGACGAGCCNTCTCAATTCTCACATTCTGCCTTATTTCAAATTTTCAAATACATAACTATCCTCGCAAACTGGAAATTGTCTGCCGTGTTTATTTTATATTGAAAAACCCTCTTAAAAGGCTCGGATACCCGTACAGTGGCTAGGCGGTATCGCTAACACAGAAGAAACCGCGGGGCGGTTCCTTTGATGTGGGCGTATCCGTTCTCAGATTGGCTGAGCGAGTCTCTCAGGACGGACTTTGCATCCGACTGGCTACTGCACGCTGCGAATGGTAAGGGGAAGTGCAGAGATTTGGACGGCTCTTAACATCGGGGTCTTGAGAGCCGATGAGGGTGAAGTGAGGTGGGTGTGGAGCAGTGCCGGAATGGAAGGGCGGGGGAAATGGGAGACCTCCGAGAATAACCGCCGATCAGCGGCATAGTCCGGCACGATTCCCACGTGCTAAATTCCGGGAGCTACCCCACTTGGTGCTCTGCAAAGTCGTGTCTCAATTATAAGCAGTAAAGTTGTAGCAAGTAAATAAATAATACATAATGTTATTACATGTTCTACCCTAGTAAGAGTTACAGCTGATGTTAACTTAGGTAATTGTATTCAAATGTGTAAATTAAAAATATATCTCGCTGAATATTACGTTCTCGGGCCAGTTTGACGAGCCTGGCGGGCAGCTAACTGAATAGCCCTGCCATAGAGTATCGACATGTTCCCGGTTTTCGGCTACCCTCTGAAGCACTACTACTGTTTCGTTCCATAATTTTTTTGCTGAACGCTGTGATAAATAGATAAATACAGACATGCAGGACAAACCTGCTAAAGGGCCATTGATACAATACGCGCAATTACACCAGCCAGTATTTGGCTCTACTAATTGCATGGATTTTGGATTAAGTAGGTGGTTAGTTGCGCAGTCGTGGGGTGAGACACAAGGACATCAATAACGAAGTATAAAAAAAATCGAAAATTATCAGTCAAACAGTATGGACCTCATAACTGAATATTATTTGAGGAAATACTCTGAGATCATACATGACATTTCTTGAATTATAATTAATAGATTATTAAATGATTAAGTACGGCTTTGTGAAAGGCAGTTGGTTGGTCAGCTGCAACTTAAAAGTTAAGGTACGATGACGTCTTACCATGTAAGGTTAGGTTAGGTTAGGTTAAGTTAGGTTAGGTTAAGTTAGGATAAGTTGGGTTAGTTAGGAATAGTTGCGCAGATCTGGTTAAGCTGTCAGTCAAAGTGGAAGGGGATTACGCTTTCGACAAGCAGTTACATATTGTAATAACTTAAAGGTTCTTTTTTTTGTTTTTAATTTCCGCGTTGCCTGCGTTCTAGAAACGCCTGATAGTTAAATATTTCACAACTATCGTTCACGTAGTCTACCGTTTCACTATCGCGAGCCACTTGGAGGTCGACTGTTTTACTGAGGATTCTTTCCAATTACTCTCAAAGCAAATTCTGACCTATGAATTATTTTCCGAGTTTGAAGCCGAGAATTTCGGGTTACAGACATCAGGTGCTCCATCGCCCTATAAGCATAAGGCTTTGAACTGGCGAGCTGTGTTCTCGTCGTACTGCGTATACCTATGGGACTTTAACCGGTGGTACTATTATTTTTATTAGTGGAAAGTCTGTAATAAGGTTCAATGCAGGGGCATTGAGTAATTTTGTATACATCTTATGCGTATATTTTGCGAAAGACCACCTTGAAAAAGCGATTTTTAGCTATATTGGAGTGCTCTGAAAGGTGTTTCTAAAGTGTGTGATGTTTTGAAAGTACTAAACAGGTCTCGTCTGAAATGTGTGGTTCGTAAATAAGCCCATTAGACGCACTTTTAGTAATTTTTTAGAAACCGGGTATTTAAAACAGCCCAACTGTTGAAGCAACATGGTCAAATTTGATTTACGTATTTGTTTAGATTTGAATTTTCAACAAACCCACCGTTTTACATGAATCAAATACCTTGATTAACCTGAATAAGCTGCATTTGCATTAACACTTTCAGGTACATAATAAAATGTATAGACTGTTCACGGTTAACTCAGTACTTTTGAAAACCCTGCCTAAGATCTACTTGTATACACAATGCGTATTCTGCCACCATATGTAAAAATAACACTGCCATGAATCTCATATTTTTATTCACGCTTCGGTCTAGTGACACTGTCAAATCATTAGAATAGTGAACATTTTACATATGTTCTGATTTAACACCTAAATGAAAACAGAAAGCAAAATAAATAATTTAAGTATTCACAAATGTTTACGTCACACTTTTAATTCAACGATAATACATGGAACTACTTTCCCTCCGTCGTTACCAAGTTGACTGGGCGCGTGCCACGCGTCTACGGAATAAAGTCTCAATAAACGAATTATGTCTCAACTAGTTAAGAGTAAGTACAAGAATACACTCATTTAAAAAAAAAAATACTAATCACTCGAGTTTGCCCTCGCAGGGGCACGTAAGTGGGTACAGGCACAGGACATGGTAGTACGTATACAGAAAACATCAAAGTTGATCCAACACCAAGCATATATTCCAGGAGGCCAACACTTGTAGGATGCACTTATTATGGTGTTGGATTACCCTCAAAACGGAGACAGATTGCGATACGGTCAGGCACGAAGGCATACGGATGTCGGATGTTCTCCTGCCACAGGCCGGGCACTGTCCTGCACAACGCAGATGGGAACACATGTGTCGTTATGTCGATGCTGTGTGGCAACCTTCGCTGCACTTGCGCGATTCGTTCATGACGAACAATTTTTTTTTGCAAATGAGTGTACCTCAAAGCATTTACTTACATAAAAACCGTCCTAACCTCAAACACTACCCGGACCGTTTTCGATGTGGATATTGGCATAAAAGCAGTACAGTGGACACGAATAGTGGCTACTGCGCAGAGCACACGAGCGCTCTACCCCAGTTTCCCCTCTTACGGTTTGCTGAGAAGACGGGAATGGGTGAACCTCATTCTTGGTGCGCGCTTAGGTGGCCACACGAGGCCGTCCATCAGGCAGGCGGTGCCCGGGAAGGGGGAGTGGGGCTTGACCTGTTGTCGTGCCTCGCAGCACGTTGTGAGCCCACCTCCCTTCGCCCTTACCTCCAACCCATCGTTCATAACGCCCTGCAAACCACGCAGTTGGGATGCACAAAAGCCCGCCGCCGCAGGCAGGGCATCGAGCCCACACAATGCGCGGCGCCCGGAGGGAGAGGACCAGAACCCATTGTCTCTTCCGCTGTGTGGTCGCCGCAGTGTGCGCAACCCCCCTTCACCCTCCCCCCTCCAAGGTGTTGCAATACTGCAAGTCACCCCTCACCCTGTCCTTTCCATCACATTCTCTCTCTCGCTCACACACCCACTTCTCAAACACACGATGTGCGTTTACGTGATATTATCCTTGCCAACTTGTTTTTATTTCTCTCTTATTATAACTTCCTGTCAACGTTTAATATTAAAATTAAAACCTCATTTCATAAATAAAGATCTTACAGAATTCCTAAATTCAGAATGCACGGTTTTCAGTCTGCTTCGCGCGAGCGGTGCTAAGGAAATGAGCATTACTGTAAAAAAAAAAAAAACACTGAACCGATTTCGGCCAAACAAATTTTATGGACATCTACGCATTATACACAATCTGTAAATTGCCCAGTGCATGCATTTTTCCAATCGTACCAACCAATTTACGAAACATCCAAATTTCATCACCTAATTCCAATTTTAACGTTTTTTTTTAACGAGAATACAATACAGGTGCTTGGACAACCTTCATTACAGCTTTTTGATTTATAACACCTTCATGTACAGCAAAAGTCTTCCAACGTGTCACGAACATCAACTTGATTGATATAAGCAATAGAAGAGGACTGACAATGGTTTGTAGGTTATGACTGGTAATCTCGGTAGTAAATTATTGGAATTCTTTTTTTCGTAGGGCTTTTAATAGTCAGGCCCCTTCTCTGATGCTTGTATCAACTTGGAGTTCGTGACACAATAAGTTGGAAAACTTTTGCTGTTCATGAAGGTGTTATAAATCAAACAGCTCTATTTACTGTTGCTCAAGCACATGTATCGTATTCTCGTAAAAAAAAAAAAAACTAAAATTGGAATTAGTTGATGAAATACGGATGTGTCATAAATTGATCGATACTGCTGGAGATATGCATGTCTTGGGCCATTTAGAGATTGTGTATAATGCGTAGATGTCAATAAAATTTGTTTGGCCGAATTCGGTTCAGTGGTTTTCATTTTACAATAATACATCTACATTTCCTGTATCTCATGCGGGACTGAAAATAACAAATAATGAGTTAATATTTAAAACGGTTACAGATGCAACAAATACGACATGGGAAAAATATTGTTGTCTTAAAAATGTCTGTTAATATACGCCGTATTCTCTGACAGCCCTCGTTTTCAAATATTTAATGTAAAAAAGTGAACTACGGTGAAAAAAAAAAAACTCAAGCTAGAAGGTATAATAAATACCCTCTTAAGAGTCAGTGTCACCTTAAATATTGAATGTATTATTTATTTCTTCTTGGTTGAAATTTAGGAGGTTTTATTGAAAAGTGCGACATAGAAGCTTGGCTAATTACTTTACCCATAATTACACAAACCGTTTAATATATAAATTACTAACGCATATTTATGCAACAGTTAACTCAATTTTATACATTAAGGTATATATAATTCATTTTCACCGTTTAATGACAACCAGGAACACCTATTAACCATTAGGTACAAAAATTTGCACGGGAACATGAAATGTAATGCTTCTATAATGAAACATTTCCAGCAATGACCCTGATTCTTCTGTTGCGGCACTAAAACGGATAGTTTCTGTATGAGGGGTGATACAGCCTCTGAAGTGGCCNATGACCCTGATTCTTCTGTTGCGGCACTAAAACGGATAGTTTCTGTATGAGGGGTGATACAGCCTCTGAAGTGGCCTTGCGTGTAGAAGCTCAGGACAGATAAGGGTGACAATGGCATGTGCATCAAGTGCGCCATCGTTTCTAAGCACAAGGCTCCCAACTGAAGCGCGGTGTTCTCGTCGTGCTGCGTGCACCTACGGGACTTCAAGAGGAGACCTTATCGTTTGATCGGTGGGAAATCATAAGTAAGTTTCAATGCTGGGCACTTGATATACGCTTGTGTTTATCTGACGTCGATATTTTGAACACAGCGCTTTGAAAAAAACTGTTTGTTTAGCCATTTTGAAGTGCAATGAAATGGTGTGTTAATCTGCGTGAAGTCTTGAAAGTACCCAACAGGTTTCGTCTGAAGCGTGTGTTCTTTTCGTCGACCAGCACATTGGACGCATGTTTAATTATTTTGTGTTTTTCAAACACTGTGCAATCCAGTTCAAACGCCAGGTAGGTAAGCCCCTTAAGGTCTGTTATACCCAGGTTGGGAAGTAAACGAGATTCCTTATGGGAGAGCTAGGCACTATTCACACGGCGATACTCGAATCTCGGAACGACTGGGATACTCGGCGCCTAAGAGACGCGTCGATGTAATTAGGCGGCGGCACTCAGACGGGGATATTACAGTCGTGAACAGTTGGCAACAGCGCTACGCAGAGACTAGGAGACTCGGCGTGCCGGTATCCTAGTAGCTCAGTTGCGCTGTTTCCTTCACCGCGATCAGTGGACAAGTGCTCAATTTGAAGTTTGTGGCAGAAGTGGAAACATTTCCAGTGCTGTATAATTATAAGCTGAAGGGCTATTCAAAGAAAGATGTAACAGAAAAGGCGTGGAACGAAATAGCCAAGGAACTTCAGCTCTCAGGTGAGTTACCGTATGTATATACACTGCAGTGTAGTATAAAATGAAATACATTGTAGTGTGTAGTATAAAAACAAAATTCACAAAATTAAATTTAACTACCTAATTAATTTTATTACAAAAAAATAGTTACACGAAATAAATGTTGCTCACAATGTTAAAACCAACTATTAACTACACAAAATAACATTTGATAAACAATATCAAAGTAATTTTTTACAAAATAACTTTTTACTTCCTCAAATGCAGTTTTTCCACTGCCATGGAAGGGCAGCACGAGGTGTTAGAAAGTAGTTCGCTAAATAATTCCTTACTTCATTAGCAGTACACCAAGAATGCAGTGCTATGTCCCCTCTTGGATGAACAATGGTAGTAGGAGTTTCGGAGTTTTCTTGTGGTTCGTTACTGTTATATTGAATACCTTCACATTTACGAATGAAATTATGCAAAACGCCAACTGATTTTTTATATCAACCACTCCCTGCGTAGTTCGGGCGCGAATAGGACTGCTTAATACTTGAAATTTTTGTGTCATCATTCCAAAAGCACATTCTACATATTTTCTTCCTCTATTCAATCAGTAATTGAAAACTCTTTTAGTATTGTCAAGAGTTTTTTGGGGGTAAGGCCGCATCAAGTATCTTGACAAAGGAAATGCTTCATCTCCAACAAAATAGTAAGGGAAGTTACACTCATTGTCATCATCTGGTAATCTTGAGGGTGGCGGCAATTTTGGCATTCCATTTGTAACCCACTGTTTGATTGCGGATCCACGAAATATCCCTCCATCACTATTGCGGGCAGCGTAACAAGTTTCAATAATAGTAAAACAACCATCAGTATCACTGCATGCCATTAGTACTATGGGGTGGTACTGCTTATAATTAAAATTAGTAGAGCCTGTCCCTGGTAATTTTTCGATGCGGATGTGCTTCCCATCCAACGCTCCTAAACAATTGGGTAAATTCCACAGTGAATAAAAACGTTGAGAAATTTTTTTCCAGTGCTCTTCGTCTGGAATAGGTATGTAGGTATGATACAACACTTCTCACGTACGATGCTTATTACAGTACTCTGTCCTCTTGCGAAGTACTATGAGAGTGATGTAAAAGTACACCCTGTTTCCAGATACTTGGAATAGATAATGAATTTGTTGTATAATAACCCACACATCAGCTGAAAGTTAGCATGCAAGAACTTATGTTTCTTCATTATTTATGTTTAAATCATGGTTGATAATTCCTATTTATTTCTTTTTACAGTGAGCTAGTGTAAGGAGAAGTGGAAAAATCTGCGATCCGTATTTGTGCGTCACCTAAAGCCTGCAGCAAGCGGTTCAGGTGCAAACTAGAAAAATCGATATTATTTATTAGAGGCCATGAAGTCTACGCTTCCTTTCATTAGAACAGTGGGAACACCAGAAGGGAATTTGACTGAAGTAGCCAATGAGTCATTATCTACCTGTACTGTGTCACAACTGTTATCTGATGACTATTATAGAACACATGCCTGACTGATGAGGAGGAAGACGATACCACCATGGCCATATCATTATCGAAACCACTTCCTTCTGACGTTCACATTTTAACAAATTTGGTTGCCCAAGATGATCCGCACCAGACCTCTAAGCCCCTCAGCAGTTCAACATCGATAAGAAAACGCAAGCGAAATACGCTAACAGATCTGGACAAGTCATTCAAAGATTTCATGGATGCAAAAACAGGAACAATTATTTCTGAAATGAAAGATTCTAAAGGGGAAAAAATGTTTCTTCTGAGTTTGCTACCGGAAATTGAACCTCCGACAGACACTGAGATGCGGTTGTTCAGACGTCAGGTTATACGGCTCATTGTTGACATTACGGACAATCGAACGGACGGATTTCGAGTGCCCATGCAAGGAACCCACACACCTTCACAACATTCGTCATACCCGTCCTCCTCGCATTCATCACTACACGGGGACGAAGCTTCCCTCCATCAGGAAAGCCACATGTCACCAATGGATGAGCATGGACTGGCCACTTCTCTAAACTTTTTTTGAACTATAGCACTTCCTGATTTTGCAAAACATTATTTAAATTCTTTGTGTCATGTACTAACTAGATTATTCCCTTTTCTTTTTTAAACAGTGAATAAATGAAATTGCTAAAATGATTCTTACAATGCGATTTTTCACTTACCTCATTGTTACCAGAACTCATTCCTCAGTGCTCACACATTCCCTCGTGTTGGTGTGTCTATAATGAATAGCAGGAGCTATAACAAATAATCTACAATTCCTGTTCCTTTCGATATAAGGGTGTAACCATAATCTTCTCACTGTTCTCTTTCTGCGGCGGTAATAATAATACTGGATAATGATATCCTCATCACTAATATCACTGGACATTGTACAGTGAAGCACTCTGTATAAACGCACCTCTTCCACACCCGGCGGGAATTGAATACTTATTTCATTTTTGATAGGATACCCGCAACTTCAGTTGTGGCTGTGTGAGGATGACGGACAACCAGAGTCTTCGAGTCTCCAAGTATCCGTATCCCAGTCCTCGATTATCCGAGATTTGGGTATCACCGTGTGAGCAGTGCCTTAGGCAGTGGGAACATTTCCGCCGTGAGGTGTGCTCGTGTTCCAATGGAACCGCTTTTAAGCTAACGGTAAATGAAAACAAAATGTATTTATTTGTGCGTTAATGTTAGTGTTTGGCCCGAATTGTGATAAATACGTGCGACAACCAAACCATTAAGAGTCAACTTTGCTAGGCTGCAATTATTCACACCCTGCGTATTTACAACAGAAAACAGGGGGAAAAATACAAATGTTTTTGGCATAGAGCGTCCATAAAAAAGCTTAAACTAGTGAAAAAAGGAAATTTAAAGCGAAATAAATATAGCTGTCATCAAAATATATATTAAGATTCAGTGGTCACATTTAAATAAAGTACTTGTGTATGCCAACGTTTTACTATATCCAGTTAAATGACAGAATATTAAACCGTATTGACTGTATTCCGTTATATACACTGAAGAGACAAAAAAAAAACTGGTACACCTGCCTAATTCGTGTAGGGCCCCCGCGAGCACGCAGAAGTGCCGCAAGACGACGTGGCATGGACTCGAATAATGTCTGAAGGTATGCAGGAGGCAATTCAGACCACGAATCTTGCAGGGCAGTCCACAAATCCATAGGAGTGAGAGGCGATGGAGATCTCTTCTGAACAGCACGTTGCAAGGCATCCCAGATATGCGCAATAATCTTTATGTCTGGTTATTTAGGTGTCCAATGGAAGTGTCTAAAGTCAGAAGAGTGTTCTTGGAGCCACTCGGTTGCAACTCTCGACGTGTGGGGTGTCGCATTGTCCTGCTGGAATTGTCCACGTTTGTCGGAATGCACAATGGACATGAATGGGTGCAGGTGATCGGACAGGATGCTTACGTATCTGTCACCTGTCAGAGTCGTATCTAGACGTATCAGGGGTCCCATTTCAAGCCAACTGTACACGCCCCATACCATGACAGAGCCTCCATCAGCTTGAACAGTCCCCTCTTTACATGTAGGGTCCATGGATTCATGAATATGTCTCCATACCCGTACACGTCCATCCACCCAATACGATTGGAAACGAGAGTCGTCAGACCAGGCAACGTGTTTCCAGTCATCAATAGTCCAATGGCGGTGTTGGCGGGCCCAGGCGAGGCGTAAATCTTTATGTCGTTGTTACGAACTAGCTTTTCAGCCAATTCNATGTCGTTGTTACGAACTAGCTTTTCAGCCAATTCGTCCTTGAAGAGTATGTTAATGTGAGAGTATGCTGGGGGCGTAACTCAAATAATGACTCGTTAATTCGGTAGTGCAAAACAGTATCTGATGAATTTATTACAATTTACGGTTATACAATTATTATTTATATTAGCATTGACCGGGGGAACTTTACATTGAATTTAATATTATGTTTATTGTTACTTCACTCACGCCATTTTAAATAACCCTAACCGGAACGTCATCACCTTGTTAATGTTGCCGGAGGCTGATTCTAGGAGACGGTTAGCGACGGCCGGACACCCATCTTCCTGGTCTGCTTCGCTGGTAGGGTCGCCCAAAGGTCTAATGATGAATGACGACGACGAGACGGTTAACGACGGCCTATATCAAGCGCGCGGTTCGGCGGCCGCGCTCAGTGACCGGTGGAGGGGATTTCTGCAACTGTCGACGACCAAATGGTGGCGTTGCAATCCCGCTCGTTTATGTTTGAAGGTGTGATCAGGCAAGCCGTTCAGCTAAGGCCTGACCACACCGTAACATCGTGCAGTCAACAACGGTATACGAGTAGGCCTTATGCTCCGAAAGCCCATATAAATGATGGTCCGTTGAATAGTTCACACACTGCCACTTGTTGATGCCCCAGCATTGAAATCTGCGCCAATTTGAGAAAGGGTTACACATCTGTCACGTTTAATGATTCTCACCAGTCGTCGTTTGTCCCGTTCGTTCACGATCTTTTTCCGGCCGCAGCGATGTCGAACATTTGATGTTTTACCAGATTCCTGATATTCACAGTACCCTCGTGAAATGGTCGTACTCGAAAATCCAAATTTTATCGCTACCCCGGAGATGCTATGTCCCATCTCTCGTGATCCGACTATAACACCACGTTCAAACTCACTTAAATCTCGATAACCTGCTGTAGCAGGACTAACCGATCTAGAAACTTTGTCAGACGCATGTTGTCTTATATAAGCGCTGCCGACAGCATCGCGTTCTCTGATTGGTTCCGTACCTCTGTTATTTGCATACGCACTCCTATACAAGTTTTTTGGCTCTCCAGTGTAGTTTACTCGCGGTTTATTCACACCTTTTGAATAAAACCTTTAAAATCACCCCATGTGTGACGTACTTTATTGTTTTATAAATATGTCATGTATCACAAGCGTCTTATACTTGTGTTAACAGAAAATTGCCTTGTTATTGTATAAATTGAACTTTGACTTACATTTCATATATAAATTATAATATTTAATGTATAATTGATATGATTAAAACAGCAAGAAAATAGTTGTGTGTATTGCCTAGTAAGAAATGGTTCTCATGCAAAATATTATTACACTCAGTGCGCACGAATGCGGTGCATTGTCCCTTTGGTGTAAACTCCTAGACTCGGCTAAGCTTTGTTTGCATGTGGCGGAGGAATATCCTGGAAGTAGAACTTTAGCATGGCTTCAGAAAATTTAGAAGTAACCTAGAATATACTGTATTGCAAATAAAAAAAACTTTATTTTTACGTTGGTCCTAACAAAATACAGACCTTAATATTTTACACAACTATCGTTTGTTTTATGAAAGTGGCAAATATTCCATTTCTTAACAAACAAAGTGGATAATATCTGATATTCTGCAACTCCAGTGCTACCTGGCGGCGAACGTCTTAATTTGTCGAACTACTATCCATGAGCTTCCCAACCTGAGTAGAATTAATCTGAACTGCGTGCACTCCAGCCAGACACTGCAGCCGGAAGACTTCGGCGGTCTACGTTGAAACGGCACAGAGAGTGATTAGGAAGTTTCTAATTGGTTCAACAGCAGTTCGCACCGCAAGACCATCCATCAGTGTAAACAGTGGGGATGAACGGATGCTGCAGCGAGGGTGCGGACCAAACTTGTTTGAAGGGCGGGGAGAAGTGTCTGGTTGCCTAAGTCATTCAAACCTACTGTATGTAACGTACGTGAAGGTTATATTTGTTTAGCACTGCACACTGCAAGGTTTCAGTGAAGCCCTGTGACGTTACATCTACCAAAATATTATAGTCCGCTCGCGGTTGCTTGTTAACTTTTCTGAAGTCCTGCCGAAGTTCTACATTCAGGATATTGCCCGTCTGATGAAAAATAAGCTTGACTAAGTTACAGAAAATTTTACCAGATGGAAAACGCACTGCAATTGTGCACATTCAGTGTAATAATATGTAGCGTAGGGACTTTTTCTTACTAGTCATTTCCAACACACCGCTTTTCTCTCTGTTTTTATTCATACTTATAATTAATAAAATATGATTTACAGATAAAATAAAAGAAAAAGTTTGATTCAACAAAAAAATTAGGTAATTTTATGTTAACACAAGTAAAAATCGCTGGCGATACGTGGCATATTTAAGAAACAACCAGAAACGCCATACGTAAGGTATTTTTTTCAAATATATGACTATAATCTTGAAATTGGAATACGTTGGTTCTGCTCGTAGGCGTCATGAATTAGCGCAGTGTCAGTTGTGAAATAAACGAAAGCTCAGCCTCCCCATTATACACGATTCACTTATTATACTTGCTTCACTTATACCCCGACTGTTGTGAATGAATATTAGGCCCTACCATTTATGGTAATTATTTAGGGACATATTTGAGGTGTATGATGGTTTTAATTAAAGTCCCGTGGATAAATGATGCGCAAGCAGTCATACTGCTCTATATTATGACTAGGTCACATTGCTATCATTGAACGCATGTCCTAAATCATTGATTGTGTCACTGTGGTAACGAAACAAGATCTGTGTTAGCTTAAGTGCAGTTCCCGGAAGCTTTTTTGGTAAGCGGCGAGTGAGCTAAGTGCATTATAACTTATAAGTAATAATATTAATATTTCCAGTCAGAATGACTGTTGAACTTGAGACTGAAGAGGATATTCTAATTGTTTGTGCGGTTTCTCGAATTCTTGTGATGTTACTCCCCACTCAAGAGCCACCACCCATCAACTAAGGTGGCAGTCACTTTACAGCACTCATCAAAAATTGTCTTGTTTGCAAAGTATGAAATCAAAAATTAATTTGGGTTCGAAAGGTTTAAAGACTCCCTGCAGTGTTTATACAGAATGAGTATAAAATAATACCCCAATTTTGAAAGTCTATAATATCAAAACCAAACAACCTACAACCTTGATTGACCAATCAAATGAACCGTGGAACCGTCAAGTTTGTTTACCATACATTCATAAATGTTACCACCATGAGCGGCCCGAACGACATCTATGCGATAATCAAACTCGTTCCACGCTCTTGTCAGCATGTCAGTTACTCCGAGAGTCAGGAATGGAGAAAGGAATTTGCCACGGACTCTATTAAAAAACTGTCTCGGTATTCACCCGATGTAATCTCAGGAAACTTTGAAATACCGAAATCAATCACGAATCGAACCAGTGTTCTCCCGAGCATGAAACAGCTGTGTTACCACCGCGCCACTTCGTTCGTTGTGTGTATAAGTGTATAGAAAAGTTGAAATGAGGAAATAGTGTTCGCGTAGCTTTGAGGTCGGGAACATAGAGGAGGCAGTGGAGGGGAGGGCTCTCCCAAACGCTCGCTGCTGGTGGGGAGGGAGGAACCACGTGACACTGCGGGTGGTATAAATACTGAACTGAATAACGTCGCTTTCTACTACCACGCTTGCGAATACAGTCGACGCGGTTTACGTTTTTGCGACAGATAGTATGCACGCGCGGATCAGCTTTCACCTATCATTTCTCAGCTACTGTCGCTGTTGAACTGAACCCCCCCCCCCTTCCCCCNCGACGTGTTTCGGACTTCTGCGCACTATATACATACTCATTAGGATTTCATTTGTACTAGGGTGTGCAGTTAAATTTTTTTATTTTATCCTTTTAACGCTGGGTATAGAATATACTTTTGTTTGTTGTTTTTTGTTCTTGATTTTTTTTTAATTTCATGCAATATTAAAGTAACAATTTCAGTAACCGTGTCTTATATCTGAAGCGTGGAACACCTAGTAGGCTAAAGGAAAACTGCCGCCATATTGGTTTGTTGGTTCTTTTAACTTATTTATGCTTTTAAAAAATACATTTCGTAAAGTCACCTTATAGCCAACCTGCTATTGACCTTAAACAGCAGTACGAACATAATGGCTGAACAACGATTTTCTGCAGAATTGAAATTGTGACATAACTACGAGTTCGTAGTTCCCTTGCCTTATCTGTACTGTTGTGTAAGGTGAATAGGTAGTTGGCTTTAAGGGTTCTTTAAGAATGTTCTTTTTTTTAAACATATACAATATGGCGGGGGAAAGTTCCCCTTAATGCCTGCGCTGTTCAGAGTAGAAAACATCGTCCAATCAGGGAGGTACTTACATCTGGTAGATATCATTCGCTGTAGAGACTAAGGCTGTTTCTCAATTCTCAGTGCATACTTGTTAAATATATACATATTCGTACTTGCCATTGTGTGTACTTACGCTGAATATTGGGATGGGTTTTATCGGGCTGTACTTGACTCGTCGCACAACCTGGCGTAAATAACACGAACTACTAGAAAGTAAACCCGTGTTTTGTCATTCTGCGCTTACAACTATATAGTTTTTGCTGTAAATTCACGTTTTGTGTTCTATGCCAGTTGTCTTCGGTGGCGTTTATTTCTGTGGTGTTGTTTGGTGTTGTTCCAAAAAAATAACAATGATGAATTTGTCATGTGTAACAGGTAGGTTATTAAAAATGCAAAAACAATGTTGCACATTGGCCGCTTCGTAGAGCAATAACACGGCGGGTAAGTAGAACCACAAAATGTGCCCATCATAGGTTATCTACGTGACGTTTGAAAACAAATATGGCGACCACCGCATGTACGCAAATTTACCCTGAAAGTAAGCAACATTGTGTACTTGGCGAGTACAGACGCTGTGTGTACTATACTAGGAATTGGGATGGCGCTAGAATATACTAAGTCACGTCACAGGTGGAGCGAAGTATGAAAATGTATATACTTGAAGGGAATTGGGGTACAGCCTATATTCCGTAGTTTCATAAACACCTAATGCCAGTTGTATAAAGCTGAAACACATTTTAATTGTTCCCCGTGTATAGAGAGTCATACTCGTAGCATTGCAGTATCGAACAGAAAAAATGTGCTTGTTGCAACGCCTAACACGATATATTTATCTGTGACTGGAGATTTTGTATCTAATGTTAAACTACATTTTGTCATCTATGTTAATGGGCGGGTATCACTAAGGCTGAAGGAAGCAGCCTGCAAAATCACGGACGTTGGATACTGTGGTGGCGACTTGGCAAGATTAATTGGCCTCACAATAATCAAGACTACATAAGTGAAACAGCTGCTTATGCCACGATGTACAGCCGCTCACGCCAGCAAAATGGCGTCAATAGTCGAACTTTTGCAGTACGCAAAAGCCAGTCAGATGCAAGGCCCATGCCAAAGCTTAGCCCGGTCAATCAGAGAATGTGTACGCCCAACATCAAAGGAACCGCTACTCCAGCTCGTTACTGTGTATTACCAAGTCTGTGAGTTTGCGGTGCTTTGGAACTACCTCCTAGCGTGGCACGAAGGTAACGTAGTATCGCACACCCAACGATTAAAAAAATTAATCTGGTTGATACCGATAATCGAACCTGGACCCTGTGAGAAGTAACGATGCTATTCTCTACATCTCAAAAGGGCAATATTAAATGCAGCGTACCTATATATCAGATATTTTTTGAAAATGTGATGACTATTCGTTCATATACAGCATGTTAAACAATCTTTCTTTTTTAATATTTGCATACTTGTACACAGTTAGATGCGTGAACCATATTTAAAACATTGTACTTGAGTAAACTGACTAAAGCGGTCTTGATAACGAATTTGAACAATTTCGTTAAGATAAGCGTGTCAAAACTTAATTACAGCTTTACAATTTTTTTTGGGCAGGCGGAGAAAGTACGATTTTATACCGGCCGAGGCTCCTAAGGCAGACCCACTGAATAACACTGCAAATTTCAGTGATAGAAGAAAATATTAGAGACAAAAATTGCTTGGGTCCAAGACGACAATAATCAGAAAGTGATGATTACCCCGTATGTGGGAGAGCAGAGAAGATAAAAAGGTCAACTTTGTTACTTTAAATTGAATGATAATTTTTATTAACACCCTCCGTGCGTATGATTATGCAATAAATAATTCTTAACAGAACTTTCGATTGGCGTTGGATCGGTCGAACTGGAAACATGAAATGGCCTGCACATTCCCCAGACTCAACGCCTATGGCCTTTCGTCTGTGAGGAACATTAAAGCAATAGGTCTACAAAGACCCACTGGTGACTCCCAAAGATATGAAAGACCGTATAACACGATTGTTCTGCGATAATCTAGATGAAATTCGACGTGCGGTATAGTCCGCTCAGAATCGCCTTACAGTATGTATCAATGCACAAGATCACCAATTTGAACACCTGATATGATAACAAAATAACAAAGGATCCGTAGTCTGTGGCTGGTGTTTGTTTAAACAAACACCAGCCACAGGACGGCTACAGTCGCTACAGGACGGCACTACGTCGGCCCATTGTTCCGTGCGGCGGAGCAGTTTGCTTCGTCATTGTCTTCAGCGATCTTGTATGACCGGCAAATGCCATCGTATTTATTACATCTTCATACGCACTGTCGAGGGCTGTTAATAATAATTATCATTCCAATAAGATTAACGCGGTTGACCTTTGTATAGTCTTTACCCTTCCACGTACGGGGACATTATCACCATTAAGTTATTAGTGCCTTGGACTCAAGCAAATTTTGTCTGAAACATTTTCTTCTACCACTGTAATTGGAAGTGTTATTCATGTGGCCTGTCTTAGGTGCCTAATTCTCTTTTGTGCGAAAGTGCTTGCATCGCGCCTGCACTCTGCAAACAGGCGCTCCAAAGGCGTTGTGCGTATTGCCTACATGACATTTAGCAGGTGCTCTTCTTCCTGAATGGGTGCTTTGTAGAGCGACGTATTGGTTTGAAAGACTAGAAATATCGATTAATTCAATTTTTTATATAACAATGAAGATTCCATAATTAGTGATAAGATTGCGACAATGTCGAACGAAATTCAAAGAAGTTTATTACGGCCCATGGGTTTCCCGTGAATATTTCTGCGTTCACGGGTAATTTTTTTTTTCATATGTGGCAATTAAATAAAAGTAACAAACCTGATATTTGGCTTTTCCATGTTAAATTTGACCTATTCCGACAATATCTTTCGTTTGGAACCAAAATTTGTGAGGTAGTACATAGAAGTCGCGAAAAAATAATGCCCAGAAACTTTCGCCCACGCCCAAAATTTCCACCAGACGCTACGGGCGCCCACCAATGCCTCGCGCATGCACGGCCTTAACTCAAGGTCACGTGCGCATCCTAGTCGTGCACCTGATCGAACGAGGACACATTTATTCCAATTGTGTTACTAGTCGCGAAATTACGGCAAACGTTACATCGCCTTTGCAGTCCTGGTACCCCATGTTGTGTCGGCCTGATTATAAAAACGCATTCACGCCAAAACACACGCCATGTTTGGAAGCTATAGTCTTCTCACGGTTCCTTCCAAATTTTCTGAAGCCCTGCTTAAGTTCTACTTACAGGATATTCCTCCGCCTCATGCAAACAAGGCTGAACCAAGTCTAAAAAATTACGCCAAAGGGACAACGCACCGTAATCATGCGCACTCGGTGAAATCGTATTTTGCGTAAGAACTATTTCTTTCTGGGCATTACCAACTCTCCTAATTTCTCCCTGTTCTTATTCATACTAATTACGAACTAAGTATTATAATCTATAGATTTATATAAGTAAATGTTCAGTTAAACCAAGATTGAAGTATTTTTATGTTAACACAAATATATATCGTTTGCCATAGGCCTACATGACATATTTAAGACACAATCAAACACATCATACATGGGTTGAATTTTCAAAGGTTTGATTCAAAAAGTGCGATGAAACCGCGAGTTGACTATATCCTCGATTTCGGGCAGTTCCAACGGACGTTACTTACTTCGAACGATGGACTGGCATTTGTTGTGAACTCTCCTCTTTGTTCGCGCGTTCCCTTCACCGACCACGCCGCTAACATTTCGCTTGTGCCTCCTCCCTGGGTTCCGATGCATGTCATTTTCCCAGTCCACCCCTTATTTCGAATAGCTTCTCCCCATCGCCCTTTTCGGAATAGACCCCCTCCCCCCTACTCGCTAGTACCGGGCCTGCTCTGGGCCCGGCCGGGATCCCACACGGGGCTGCGCATGCGCGAGGCACCCACGTCACGTGACCTCTGGGCGACCCGGGACGCAGCCTCGCTGCGCTGGCGACCAACTCACCCCCTCCAACCCCCTACCGAACACACCCTCGTCCGCCGACTTGGGCGCAGCCTGCATAATTAAACGCATATTTGCGCTCGTCCACACATGTTGTTTTCGGAAAACACCGCGCTCGCTTGTTGTCCGTAAAGAGTCCATCGCAAGAGAGATTGGTAAGGGTGGTTTCTAAAACTTTTACGCCCAGTTAAACGGGTAGGATAAACAGAGTTGTCATGCTGTTGTAACGTTTTACCGGTGGAATCAAAATTCCGGTGTTTCCGCACCGAACATTCTCACGTTTTTAAAATGACTATCATGACGTTGGTCATCAGCTTCTCGGTCGTATGGGACAGGGACATAAACCATATTTACCTACCTTAACAAACCATGCAACGCCAAACTTTCAAATTTATGCTTTATACCCTTTAAAGTACATATTTGATAATTCTGGCGATAACAAAAAATCTAGATAATTTGCTCATATATCTGTAGATGTTTCAACTTCATCGACATTAAAGGCATTTTACTTAACTTGTTATACGAAGGGAAAAAATGTTATAACTGCACTACAATTTGTTTTAATGTACTTGTTTATCAACATGAAATATATTGTAATATATGTGTTGACAAAATATTTTTCCGTTAATATTTTTTTTTGTGTCGGAATATTCCTACATTTGTCTTATTTACCACTCCTATGAATTTCGTTAGTTAATTTTGAATCGTAATTTGCTTAAGGCCTACTGATACTTTAAAAGTACATCTACGTTTTTTAATTTCACATATATACACTATATTATTCGTTGCACAATGTGCTACGACTAAATGAACAGAGACATTTCCCGAAAACTCCTGAAACTCCGAATTTGTGGTAATGATAAACTTGAAGTCAAGCACTTCACTAATGACCGTCTGCTATAAGTAAAATGTAAGAACAAGATTCCCGATTCACGTTCGTTGTAATTTGGAGAAGGTAAATATTTCACAATTAACAGTACAGGGCATTTTCTTGCTACACAAATTTCCCTGCGTAGTGGTGATACCTTCCATCTTCGCCTAAGGGGGCTCTGCCTACCAAAGCACTGAGTTTAAATGGGAATGTCATACACATTTCCTTCTCAATGCATCAGTTTTAAAGATAACTGTTTCAAACAAAAAAAAAAAAAGGCATTCAACACAAATTTTTCAGAGAGCACTACCATATTAAGGTATGTTTAAACATTTTGTCCGTTCATTTATCAAATGTAAGTTTTACAGAAAAAATAATAAAACTTAAAAATCTGGAAGATTTATTAACGTGCCAGTATTCCGTACGTAATGTCACGTAGAATACTTTCTGTCTGAAATGGTTGTGTTTAAAACTGACGAATTGAGAAGTAATTTCGTCCCCATTGGAACTCTTTGCCTGCATACAGGCTTGGCAAACTGTAATATTAATAAAATTGTAACACATCTTACGAGAGAAATATTTGTTGCGCGCACTTTTCACAACGACCAGAATGGAGAATATTAACACAGTGTGCTAGTTATTTTATCAATTGTGTCGTGTGTACGTACAATTTATTAATATTTATTTTCGTTGAAAATACCAAAATAAATATTTAATTTGTTTGAATATGACTAAAATACTAAGTAGTGGCTTTTACAAAATATTTTGTTGGCTAAACAATATCTGAAATGCAACAAAATATATTTTGTTTAGGTATCGAAACATATATATATACATATACACACAAACACACACACATATATATGTATAAATATACACACACACACACACTTGAAGCGACCAACCCTTCTAGTTGTAGTTGTGTCAAAAAATCTACCTGACAAGAAAATATTCGTTTGGCGCAACTGTACACAACTGTTTCGCCATGCATAAATAAACGTATCGTTGGCAGAAACAAACGTTTCTCTTAGCGTGGTCCCTCAAGGACCTGTTTGTACGAATCAGTTCAGACTTGCTAAGGTTTCGGAAGACGCCGTGCAGTGGAAAAGCACGCGGAGAGCGTTTAGCTCCAGGAGTTAGGGAACGTTAATTCGTGTTGGGCGGGCGAGCTCGCTCGTGGAGGGGTTGGGTAGGGTGGGAGTTGTAATTTGACGCAGGAGAAGGACGGAGAAGGGGGCGTTAAGGAGGGCGAGTCAGATGTGATGAAGGGGGTTGAGTGGGGCACGGGGGTGGCTACTAATCTTGGCGTGGCCCTAGGGTCGACCATGCCAGCTCCCCGCTTCAAACAGCTGGGCTGAAGGTAAGACGGTGTTGGCGTTTAGCGGGGAAAAGGGGTGGGGATGTTCCATGATACGGCCCTCCCTTTCGCGACAGCTGGACGAAATCCAGGTCCCGTCCCCTGGTGGACCCGGTCGCCAGCGCCCTCGGAGCTGGCCAATCACTTGATAGACCAACTCACGGGCAAGCGTCCAACCCAGCTGAAAGGGATGGCCGGCTCTGAAGCTCATCAGGTGCTTTTAAAGTCGACGTCGAGTTTTCCTTTCGATGAAGTCGGGAAGTTACTGCCACCGTCAGAGCTTTAGATGCACCAGTTCCAAGCTCTTCACCGTTAAAAGCGTTTGATACAAAAAAATTATTTTTTTTTATAATTGTACCAAACATTGATCAGCTTGTTTGCATTGTATCTGATAATATTTCCCTGTAATAAAAATTTTTTACATTATATTTTTTAAGATAATTCGAAGTAAAATCCTAAATCTTTCTGTTTTGCTGCACGCATAACAATAAATACTAAGTTTTAC
This sequence comes from Clitarchus hookeri, assembly GCA_002778355.1. Lineage (NCBI taxonomy): Eukaryota > Metazoa > Arthropoda > Insecta > Phasmatodea > Phasmatidae > Clitarchus > Clitarchus hookeri. The sequence goes on from NQII01004523.1 coordinate 52,951, forward strand.
AAACGNAAGATAATTCGAAGTAAAATCCTAAATCTTTCTGTTTTGCTGCACGCATAACAATAAATACTAAGTTTTACAAACGACAAAAATTACAACGAAAAATAATACAGTGGGCTACGACTTCATACATATATAATCAAATAATAACAGTTCATGCATAAAAAATGCTAAAAATATAATAAAACGTATTAATTTAACATTTTTTTTTTATGTACACGGTATGTTAATTTGGTGATTACACGTGTGTCACGCGGCGGTATCCCACGGCATTAGTTTATTTTGAAAAATTTTTCATTTGCTTAACTTACAGTAGTTATTGTTTGTTATTACGGCTGCTGCAAAAAGGAACATTTTTTTATTCGACATCAAATAATTCAAGAAATATAAAGTGTAAATTTTTTTTTTCTATGAAAATGGCATTACATAAAATGCGTATAAGATGAACAATGTTTGGTACAAATATAAAAATATTAACTATTTTGTATCCGACAGCCTTAACTCAGCACTTTTGAAATCAACATATGAAAAATGTTACTGCCCTTACCTGCATATATTTAAAAGGTTACACTTACCCACGTGCGCCCAGTGAAGTTGGTAGCGACGGAGGGAAAGTAGTTCCATGATTTAGCGTTCAATTAAAAGTGTTAGGTAAACATAAGCGAATACTGAAATTATTTCTCCTGCTTTCTGGGTTTTTATTCTAACACACGTACTCGTAAGAATAAGCAAATTGGTAAAATATTTACTTATCCATTAATTTTACAGTTTCACTTGGACGAAGCATGTATAAAGTGATCAGGCCCATGCAAATACTAATTTTAAACATTGTGGAAAGATACACAGTGTACACAGAAGTATAACTGAAGCAAGGGTTTCAAAAGTGCTCAGTTTACCGTTAACAGCATATTCCTCTATTTAAAGGAAGAAAATATGCAAAATAAAAAAACGACGCTAATGCTTAACTGAAATCAACTAATGAAATGCAACGTGATATGAACACAGCGGCTGCGAAAGTGTTATCAAACGAAAGAGTTGGTCAGTAAAAAATTTAATATTAAATTCACAACTATGGAAATCCTTACGTATACACAACAGCACGACACAAATATCAGTAAAGGGCGTTTAACAATAGAATTCATATTGAATAATGGTGGGCACTCTTGAACTGTTGCGGATTTGTATTTTTGTAATAATATTGTAAAACTAATTTAAAGAAATAATAAAATAACGATTAAAATGATGAAATGAGATGAAATAAATACTTATGATCAACTCTTAGATTCTCATTAAACAAGGTGTTTATCTTAAATAAGACTTAGGAATACCTCTTCACTTCATAAAATTGTAGTTGTTTTTACCCGCTAATTTTTATTATGCTAGTTTTTCTAACAGACCTCAGCATTAAAAATGCGTTATGTTAGTCCTTTTGAAAAAGAAAAAAAAACATATTTAGCGTCCAATTTTAAAGGGCCTCTCAGCTTAAGAATCATTTTTATGGTGACTTTCTTGAGGCCACGAAAAATATTTTCTTGCAAAACGCTTTAATGAAATAAACTGCTAAAACACACGGCCTACTATTATAAAAGCAAGGTTAATCCAGGTCATCAATATAAATTAATAAAACATCTATAGTACCTCACACTAAGCGGTGAACGCAGTAGAATATTTATGTGATAAATGAACATTTAAGCTATCTTTGTGCCACGTTTTTTTCTAGTTTTAAATTGCGTATTTCATTCGATATGACACGAACCGTGCAGCATTCCTTGTGTAAGTTACTGCAATAAAAAGACGGATAGGAACGTTGACCAAATTTCTCGCAAGCGAAAGTTTCTTATAGGCTATTTATTCACGGTAAAGTGAGCACTTTTGATAGGCGTCTCATTTGGAATAATATTCCGTAAATATATTTTATTTCAACATTAGACGTTAACTTCCGAGTGCGGCGGAATGTACACATTGTGTTTATTATTTAAATGGCAATATTTATTTAAAAAGTAGTTTAACCCTTTCATACCCACATTAATTTACTTTAAGGTGTTGCAAAAACAAACAATTTTATGATTCTTGCTGTACTTAAGTCGACACAGCACTTGTTTCGTTGTCACAGCTAATGAGCTGTAGGCTGTATGTTAGGCTACAGTTATATGAACCAATAGTGACCTACACCAGTGAGGCGGTTTGTGAGTCATTTAGATACAGGTAAGATCATTTTGGTCATTGAGCTTCGCAGTGAGCAGTACAGACCAAAAATTACCTACACTTGCGTAATGTAGACAATTGTGTACACTGCGTATGAATGGGTTAATGATAAAAAATGACTGATGGAAAAAAGTAGCTTGGGCCTCAAAAGTGCTCACTTTATGGTGAACAGACTATAGCTATGTCGGACGATGTTTCTGCCAGTCCGTGGGTGCGAAATTGGAGCGAAGTGCGCGAGAGTAGTTGCGGAGCGAGCGGCCGCGGCGAGACCTCGCCTTAATCGCACAGGTGTAGCGGTAAACCAGGGCGCAAACACGAGCGCACGAAAATTGCACACCTTCGCTCCCCGCCTCGGCTCGACGGGGGAGGAGAAACTTGTTTGCGGGGGATGGTCCCTAGTCGTTGAATATGCAAACTGCGGCCAAGTTTGGCGCCCCGCTCGAGCAGCGGAAGCGGGAGAGGGGAGGGGCCACGTCGTTACCATGGCGACGCGAGGCCGCCCCCTCCGGCCCATTTGTCATTTATCTTTATAATCCAGTAGAAGGTTGTCATAAAGACCCAGCCCCCAAACTCTCCTAACTAGCTGGGAAGTTTGCCAGCCTGGCATGCCCTCACAGGGAGTAGAGTGCTGGCGGCGAACCCCGGGTGGGCAATGAATTCCTTATCCTTTGTGTTAGTCTGTCGCTATAGTCTATACGAGGTTTTTTCATACTTTTTTAAAATAACTTTTGAAAAATTACCCCATGTATGAGGTATTTGGTAATTTTCTAAATATGCCAGTTATCACAAGCGTTTTATACTTTTGTTAACATAAATGTACCTTATTTTTGGATAAACTGAACGCTTGCTTTCACTTAATCTATAAATTATAATATTTAATGAATACTTAATATGACTAAAACAGCAAGAAAATAGTTGTTTTGGTAATGCCAAGTAAGGAATAGTTCTTATTCAAAATATGATTACATGGAGTAAGAATTATACGTAAGAATATACGTAAGAATGCGGTGCATTCGTGCGTTGGTGTAAATTGCTAGATCCGGTTAAGCTTTGTTTGCATGAGGCGGAGGAACATCCTGGAAGCATTACATTTGCGTGGTTTCAGAAAAGTTTGAAGTAACCGTGAATGGACTGACTGCCACCTCGAGTGTATGCAGCCACGCACCACAGCGTCTAGAAACTTACTGACTGTACTACGTACGTCAGGACATATATTAATGTGTTTGTACTTCACGTAAGGGAGTGACTTCATTAGACACCGTTTTCTGTTTTGAACGGAGCGGACAGTCAAAGCTACTTACTGCGCAACGCATCAGTAACGTTTATGCTACTCAGGTTAGGAACAAAACTAGATTTCTTATTGGAGAGTTTGGCATATGGAAAATTTCCGCCGAAAGCTGCACTGGTGTTGCAAACAGGTCACTTTTAAGCCAGCGGTAAATTGAGAAACACTAGTTATTTGTGTGTGAATGTTGGTTTTTTGCTCTAATTATGATACATACTTGCCCCAGCCAACATTTGAAGTATTAACTTTATTTCGTAGCTATTATTTACGACCTCCAGTGGTGTTTACAAGAGCAAACAGTAAACATACTGTTACGTGTCGCTGGTCCGCCCCGCTGACGTTGGCCCGCCCCGCGCGAGCAAGCGTTGAGGAGGACAGTTATACGATAGCAGCGGCAGCGAGGCAAATTATTATTTTGAATGAACAGGAGAGCTATAGGACAGTGGCCGCGCATCTGTTACAGCAATCAGGCAGACACGATCATTCTTCTTACGCCCCGGCGTTTCCTTCGCGTGGGAAGGCGCTGAGAGCTGGATGAGAGATTTGTAATGTTAGACGAAGATGGCGGCCTATCAAAAAGGACACAACCGTACACGCCGATAAATTTTCTCGCAGCTCGCACCTAGCTAACGCTGAGAAACTCATATTTCTCCATTTATCACGCAGGAATGGCGTTGTCATCACCATTACCTTTCCCAGAACATCTTGGATTGCCGAGAACGTTCTAGACGGCACCTACCTCAAGTATAAATATCACATGCCGGCCTTTAAGGGCGAGTGATTAAGAGCACAGAGTTTGGCGTCTCGTGCGACCTTAAGTGACAGTTGGGCGATTCCGGAGCAGCGATGGACGACTGCAGCGATCTGCAAGAGAGGCGTCGGCGAGCTCGTGTGAAGTGAAGAGTGGGACTGATCTGCGGGACTGTGGACTGGATGCGTGAGAGAAAAGACACTCGGGACGATGGAAATAGACATTTTTAACTAAACGTGTGGATTTAATTAGAGAATGTGATAAAGACTTTAATTGAAATGGAGACAGTAATAAAATATTGCGCTCAATAAGAATAATAAGAATTAATAGGACGCTCATACGGGTAAATAACATATGCTTGGCTGTTTGTAGCATTGAGAATAAATATAATTATTGAATTGAGTTATTTAGTTTTTATTAAGACCTCCATCTCTCATGAACTCGGATACGCGTCATGCAACACTGGTGTCAGAAGTGGGATGGAGGCAATTATTAATTAATCAATTGTAAATAAAGTTAGACTATAGGCAAGTAGTTAGTGATTTTTAAAACAAATAAATACATTTTGATAGTTTTGGGTGAAAATAATGAAGACTGCTTTGTTGAACTGACACAGTGAATGTTAACAAGGAAAATGTCTGCGGAACTGGAAGCACTGCGAGCATTGATTGAGGAACTGAGTAGCAAAGTGTAAATAGCTTGAGAGAAGATGTGAAAAGTGTATACGAAAATGTAAATAGCCAGATAACTGATGTAAGTGATTTAGTGGATAAAAAAATTAACACTGTTAATGAGAATGTTAACAGAAATATTGACTCAGTTAATGAGAATGTAGACAGGTAAATAAAGACACTGTAGATAGGAAAATAGAAGGTATTAGCGAATTAGTGAACACGAGAATTGACTGTGTGGACGGGAAAATTGCAGTGTGAATGAAAGAATGGACAGTGTAACTAAAACAGCGAACTGTGTACACAACAGGATGGACAGTGTCGAGAATGAAGTGAAACAGAATATCAGTGCAGTAGAGAAGCAAGATGGAGGAATTTCTTCGGCAACGAAGTTCCACAAAAACCACATCGGCAGGCGAGAAAAGTGGGGAAGCAGTACGAGTCGCCACTAACACAGAGACTGGTGTCGTGAAGCCAGGAGTGGGGGG
>NQII01004523.1:58429-119145 GCA_002778355.1 Clitarchus hookeri
CCTCAATTAAGCCCGCCCTTTACGATTGCCAGCCTTCATGGCAGGAGTACCAACACCAGTTTGAAATAGTTACTACCCTTAATGGCTGGACAACCGATCAGTGGATTTACTACCTCTGTAAGCGGCACACCTCACAAAGGAGTTGGAAAATGCACATGATGACCTGCGAGTGCTGTCCAGAAGCCCTGCGCACACTGTGCCATGTAACAGATAAATGTGTCCATGCCATGAAGCGAATTATGTGATGGCCTTCTTCAGCAGTGGCTCTGAGGATAGTAGTCCCATGAAGGAAGTGGTTCGGGGGAGGGGGGGCAAAGAACCAGTTGCTTGAACTCGAGAAAGGGAGTGAGGCAGTCGACAGGATCTACCAGTGCTACAGGTNGGGGGGGCAAAGAACCAGTTGCTTGAACTCGAGAAAGGGAGTGAGGCAGTCGACAGGATCTACCAGTGCTACAGGTTGCGTCGGATGAGGATCCAGCCACAACCTGCAGCATCCCATTTTTCAGATTGGTAAACATGTTCTAAAGGAAGATGCAAGGGGAAATTCTGGAGTTGCTTCATCTTTTCAAACCGGTAACGAAAGTATCAATCCTTGTGTACGGCACAGACGACAATATAGAGGCAGGATGATGACCCGTTATGACCGGAGAATGTCGGGCGAGGTATTTCAAGAAGGACAACTGGTATGGATGTACAACCCACAGAGACGAAAAGCATACTCGAATCTACAGAAATGTTGGGAAGGCCCGCACAGGATTCTGAAGAAGATCAATTATGTGGTCTTTCGGATTTGTCGTCAAGGCTCTCGGGCGAAGCCAAAGGTTGTCCACATCGACCGACTGGCACTCTACGATGGTCCGGATGTTACTTGCAGTGTCTGTTCGGGACAAACAGACTTGAGGAGGGGACAGTGTTGCACGCTCACTGCTTCGCATCCCGCGCAAGCGTGTGGAAGTGTAGAAGTACAGGACAGCAGTTATATGATAGCGGCAGCAACATGTCAAAGCATTGTTTTGAATGAATAGGCGAGCAAAAAGCTGTTGGCCGTGTATCTGTTACAGAAAGCGACTGGACATGACAATCCCNTGTTTTGAATGAATAGGCGAGCAAAAAGCTGTTGGCCGTGTATCTGTTACAGAAAGCGACTGGACATGACAATCCCATTTGCGGCGCACGCTGATGACCCTGGTTGTATTGATTTCTGCGTTTATCTGAAGAATGCTCTGGATTACCGACCTTGTTCTCTCAGCATGACTCGGGGTGCGTTAAATCTTCCAGATGGTCAGGGCGAACGCTATATAAGTGCGACAGGCCTCCGAACCGAGTAGTTGATGAGTGAATGAGCGGCTGAGNAGATGGTCAGGGCGAACGCTATATAAGTGCGACAGGCCTCCGAACCGAGTAGTTGATGAGTGAATGAGCGGCTGAGTTCTGAGCGATAGATGACGAGCAACGAGAGAGGTGACCAGTGGAAGGGAAATCTGCGACTGCGAGCATCAAGCAGTGAAGAGTGCGGCTGGCAGACTGGGATATTCAACTAGATGCGTGAGTAAATGGCATTACAAATGGTGGCAACATATAGATTGAACACGTGTTAATAATGAGTATGGGTTACGTGACTGTAACCAAACAGAGACAATTAAGAAGGACTTTAAAATTATATTTAAAATAAACATTAAATATTGCGCTCACTGTTAAATAAAAGAGTAATAGTAGAGACAGATAATTTAATGCTGAAAATAATAGCTGTATGAATAAATTAGAAATAAAATTTAGTTCTTTCATTTTTATTAAGACCACCATCCCTCACGAACTCAGATACGTCGCTCAGGCGTCCCATGTAACAATACAAATCTATTTGGCACTAAGCGTTCATACACAACCTTATTTATATAAAACATTTTTACGAATTTATGGGTGAAATAAATATAGCCGTCACCAAATTCATCTTTTTATTTTTCTCCTTTCTCTTCAGGAAGCTGTGCAGGAAAGTCCTAAAATAATATTTTCAAACATTTCAGAATTATATTTCCCATTCAGTTTCATATTTAAATAAAGTAATTGTGTAGGCCAACGTTTTGCTAAACCTAGTTTACGACAGAATATTAAATAACATGTGAACGTATTTTGTTATATTTTTAATATTGTGCGAAGAACAAAGTTTATTTTTTACGCAGGTTGTAACACTACACAAGTCGCAAGATTTTACGCAATTATATTTATTTGATGAAACTTGCAATTATCCCATTTACTTTCATACAAAACGGAAAAATCCGGTACACATACGATACCATTGCACCATGACGACGAAAATACATAGTTGCCAAACTGAAAGCATTGAGCTTCACTAGTTGAGTTCAATAAACCTTGGTCTTATATATAGGATACTACATACAACTGAAAAGGTTATTGGGCAGCCGTTAATACCGCGCATGCGCCTTTTTACTTTTAAATTTTTCAACATTCTACCCTAAACCTAACAGGGCCTCAGATCTAACCTGGGATACAGCTGTGGTTAATTACGTGTTTTTAAAGTTTAAACTGACATAATTTGCAAAGCCATTTGAATGAGCATTTTTTTTTTTTGCAATTTAAACTCATCTATTACAGTTGCTTAATAAATGACACGTTTTCACACATACATTTACAGTAGATATGTTCTCGACTGTCCAGACACTTAAAGAGTTAGTAGTGAGGCACATTNTATAATTTGCAAAGCCATTTGAAACGTTTTCACACATACATTTACAGTAGATATGTTCTCGACTGTCCAGACACTTAAAGAGTTAGTAGTGAGGCACATTTTCTGTAGATTCGTTATTTGTACGGTTACGTTTACTTCAGCAAATATCTACCTTTGGTATACGACTTATTTCCAGAAAAGATTAAAAATAAACAATTATCTAAGCCCGTACAGTTTCGTATTAATCATGTTAAGCGAATTCTAAAAGAAAAAAAAATTGTGATTACGGTAAAAATAAATAGCATTCTTAGAGCTTGCCTAATTAGTTAGGAGAAAAGTAAAACCGTCCAGTCGTAGTTAAATCTGTGAGAGTTCATCGCGTGTAATAAAATCGCACTGTCACAGACGTAATTTACAGGGGAAAGCATAACGACGGAAGAAATGCACGCAGTTTCAGCGCCCTTGCACGTAGGAGCGACGGGGCGCCGGGCGCGCGTGTTATTGTCGCCCGTATCGCCGTTCCTTGAACGCGAACAAAATAAAATCTCGGGCCCGTGTAATCTCAAGACTCTAGCCTACCTGGCGCTTGAACTGCGTCACAGAGTGTTTGAAATAACACGTTTCTCCAAGAAACTGTTGAACATGCTTCCAATGTGCTGTTATACGAAAATAACACTCTTCAGACGAGGCCTGTTGAGTGCTTCAGAAATGCCACGCAAGTTAGAAACACCATTTCAGAGTACTCCAAAACGGCTAAATATACGCGTCAGATTCAGACAAAACCACTGAAGGGCCCTGCACTGAACCTTCGATACAGACTTCCCGTTAATTAAATAATAGGATCACCGCTGGAAAGCATCTAATAGGTACACGCAGCACGATGAGAACACTGCACGCCAGTTCAGAGCCTTGCGCTTAGCGGCAATGTCGCACTTGATGCGCGTGATAACGTCGCCCTTATCGCTCCCGCGCTTTTTTTTTTGCAATATAAATCTGTTACCACTTATGGTAATTTTTTAAATACAAATTAAACGATGAGGACATAAGTGAAATAAATACAGTTTCCGCGAGTTTGAACGGCACTTGTAAAACGACGTTAACGACGAATAATTTAATTTCCTGCACCATTGCCAACTTTGCTGGTATCACGCCAATCAGCGTGTCCTTTAAAATGTGTAGAATTAAGGGCAGGGAATTTTTTTTCGAGGGTTGGTTTCTAAATGCTCTGGATCGGTTCGCTATCCAGCTCAGTGCTTTCAGTGCCCTTTCGACGAACTCTCCAGCAACAAAGGTTTCGTCTCCCAAGTTTCCTTCAATTTTTTTCAGCAGAAGTAGTAGCATTCGTTGCCTTGCGTACTTGGACCGGGCCATCTCTTTCGTGGCTGTCATAAGCGGCTGCAAAGGCCGGGCGGCCTTGGCGTGCGCGAGGCACATGAAAGTGACTCGGCGTACTTCGGCTCTCAGCTTGATTAACGTAGCCGAGGTCGCCTGGACATCGCTGCCGGGATGGGAGTCTGTCCCGAAGCATGACGGACGGCGTCGTCTTTGCAGGAACGACCAGCCCTTCCCTCTCCTACTTCTCTACTATTGTGGCCATTGACCGATTTTCACCTTCCGCGCATGTCCGCAATATTGAATCATCAGTCGCGAATAGAACCCTCAAAATCGCATGGTCGGCATTGATGATTGTATTTGTTTACTTTTGTTTTTCAACACACCAATGAAATATTGTGAATAACTTGAGCATATTGTGGTTTAAAGAAGTGAATTGAGGAAATTTGGACAACTCTTAACATAGAGGTCTTGAGTGCCGATGAGGATGAAATGAGGTATAGAGCAGCGTCGGAATAAATTGTCGGGGAAACGGGAGATCCCCGATAATACCCGCCGACCAGCGGCATCATCAGGCACGATTCCCACATGCGAAAATCCGGGGGGCGACCCCGCCGGGAATCGAACACTGGACTGGTTGCGTGTGGTGTCGACTGTCCTTTCGTAGCCCATTCGTGGTTACTTCCAACTTTTCTGAAGCGCCGCTGAAGTTATACTTTCGAGGCTATCCTTCCCACTCGTGCAAACAAAGCTTAACGAAGTCTAGAAAATTACATCAAATAGACAACGCAGCATATTTCTGCGGACTCAATTTAATAATATTTCTTCTCGAGACCTATTTCTTAGTGGGCCACCCAAATCTCTTCACTCACTCACTGCAATTTAACGGAAGATAAAGCACGTTAACATAAGTATAAAACGCTTGTAATACGCAACACAAATGGGAAACAAGCAAACATGTTGTACATTGGGTGATATTACAAATGTTTGATTCAAAAAGTTTGAGGATACCACACATAGACTATACATGACTTTACGACTCTGTATGTGTATTGCGGGTGGAGTTAGCAAGGCATTTTTNAGACTATACATGACTTTACGACTCTGTATGTGTATTGCGGGTGGAGTTAGCAAGGCATTTTTTGGTGGGACAGGAGAGAGTAAAAGGTCAAAATTATTATGCCACCTGGTTATTGCACTTATGCCTGTAGCCTGTAGTTAGAACTTGAGAGTGTACATCATTTGGAATTTTAATAGACGTGTCTATGTTGTGAATTAATGTTAAGGCAGTTTAGTAAGACTGATAGTTTATTCGTGGTTTAGTCACACTTTTCGAATCAAAATTTTGAAAAATTACACCATATACAACGTATTTGGTTGTTCCCTAAATATACCATATACGACAAGAATTTTATGCTTCTGTAAACATAAACATATCTTATTTTTGATAAAAATTTAATTGTTACTTATACTTGTCTATAACATATATAATTTCATTTGTAATTAATACGAATTAAAACAAAAGAAAAATGTGTGTGTTGGTAATGCCTAGTACGAAATAGTTCTTGTGCTGCATGTTGTAATGACGCAGTTATAATAATTATCGGGATATAATGTTAATTTTCTTTTGTTTTGCGAGGCATTGTAATATTTTATCAGAATTAGAAGTAATGGCCGTGGTAGAATGTTTATCGTGTCATCATTTGTAGATAGAAGCTATTACAACTTCAGTAGACATTTTTTATTTCTAGAAGGTTTTACAAGTTTGATTAGTTTTTACTACGACGCAGTTCGGCATGGCATGGGGAGTGGTTGCGACGGGGGTCGCACAGGTTTTCGAAGGGACTCCGGGCAACGCTATGTCCTTATTTGGTCACGTTTTTGGCAGCCTGGGGTGAGGAGTGGGGGTAGGCACGGGGCAACTTTAACCCCGAGTGCCTACCGCCCGAAAACAGTAGACAACCGGCACTCGAAGGAGACACGTCGAGCGTGGANGCAACTTTAACCCCGAGTGCCTACCGCCCGAAAACAGTAGACAACCGGCACTCGAAGGAGACACGTCGAGCGTGGCAAATACCGCCCACACCGGCAACCTCTACATCTTTATTTATTTTAACTTCTGTTATTTTCGGCCTACAGACATTATCCTTCTAAATTATTTCCTCCGGTGTGGGAGGTCGCTAGGGTGCCAGGAGGGAACTGACGTCCCTCCTGCCTTTGTAATTTCCTTTTACGATGCAAGTTTTGACGGAAATAATAAATGAACTACTGTGGCGCTGCTCTTTGATTGTTTGTCTGGTGAAACTGACTGTTGGTGACTCTGCATACTTGAAGTTTGTGTGTGAACTGTTCCAATGAATCTTAAATAAAATTACAGAGTAACTCAAACGAGACTTAACTTTATTTTATTTTTGTATGGCGCCTTTTAAGTTTCATTTCTCTACCGAATTGAGAAAAACCGAGCTGCGATTTCCAGTCTCCAATTCTGACGACTGCGACGTTACAATGTTATTAAAGTGAGTTCACACGAATCCGGTGCATTGTCCCTTTGGTGCAATTTTCTCCACTTGATTGAGCTTTGTTCGCATAAGGCGAAGGAATAATTTGGAAGTAGAACTTAAGTAGAGGTACAGAAAAGTTGGAAGTTACTGATAATGTACTATAAAGTAATGTATGTGTTTTTAGGGGAGAAAATTAGGGAAAATGAGAGAGGTTTAGGCTGGCTTTATAATCGTGGTCTTGAGACAGGTGAGGGGTAAGTTACGTTAAGATGGGGCAACGGTGGATTGCAATTGCAGGGAAAATGGGAGTGCCCCGAGAAATCCCACTGGTCAAAGACTACGTCCGCTACGTTTCCTAGGTGTAAAAAACCGNGCAACTTTAACCCCGAGTGCCTACCGCCCGAAAACAGTAGACAACCGGCACTCGAAGGAGACACGTCGAGCGTGGAAAATACCGCCCACACCGGCAACCTCTACATCTTTATTTATTTTAACTTCTGTTATTTTCGGCCTACAGACATTATCCTTCTAAATTATTTCCTGACGTCCCTCCTGCCTTTGTAATTACCTTTTACGATGCAAGTTTTGACGGAAATAATAAATGAACTACTGTGGCGCTGCTCTTTGATTGTTTGTCTGGTGAAACTGACTGTTGGTGACTCTGCATACTTGAAGTTTGTGTGTGAACTGTTCCAATGAATCTTAAATAAAATTACAGAGGAACTCAAACGAGACTTAACTTTATTTTATTTTTGTATGGCGCCTTTTAAGTTTCATTTCTCTACCGAATTGAGAAAAACCGAGCTGCGATTTCCAGTCTCCAATTCTGACGACTGCGACGTTACAATGTTATTAAAGTGAGTTCACACGAATCCGGTGCATTGTCCCTTTGGTGCAATTTTCTCCACTTGATTGAGCTTTGTTCGCATAAGGCGAAGGAATAATTTGGAAGTAGAACTTAAGTAGAGGTACAGAAAAGTTGGAAGTTACTGATAATGTACTATAAAGTAATGTATGTGCTTTTAGGGGAGAAAATTAGGGAAAATGAGAGAGGTTTAGGCTGGCTTTATAATCGTGGTCTTGAGACAGGTGAGGGGTAAGTTACGTTAAGATGGGGCAGCGGTGGATTGCAATTGCGGGGAAAATGGGAGTGCCCCGAGAAATCCCACTGGTCAAAGACTACGTCCGCTACGTTTCCTAGGTGTAAAAAACCGNGGGAAAATGGGAGTGCCCCGAGAAATCCCACTGGTCAAAGACTACGTCCGCTACGTTTCCTAGGTGTAAAAAACCGACTGACGCCAGCCGGGAATTGAACCAGTTTCACCTTACTGAGAGGCGAGTAGTCTGACTACTACACCACCGCGGCCCCCTTTGTCAAAAGAGGGCTGTTATGCGACAGGACGGAGGGTATTATCCAACTACTTGACAAACTAGTGAAGAGATCTCTTCAGTATGGCATGAATTGGCATACACGATGATACAGCAACGAAATACGTAGGCGGAAAGAAAATGAGTACTCAGAAAGAATTACCACCAACATGAATTAAGCGATGTTGTTTGAGTGTTAGCGTTTTTAATACGACTGGACCAAGGGCGGATCCGGCATTCACAAATGTAATGTAATTATGGGGACACGTTGCCGAATGGCTAGTGCAACTCCGTTCAAACGTAGCGATTTGGGTTCTACTCTCAGAGGGATCACACTCCAGTTTACTTATGTGGGCAACATGGAGCAAGCTTCCTTTGCCATGGTGGGTTTTATCAAAGTAATCTCGTTTCCGCGGCTCTTACATTCTTTCACCGATCCATATTAGATACTGATTCCAATTTTCTCTTCAGGGGTGGCGGTTAGATACGGGCCACTCATTGAAAACCCATCACTCGGTAAGAGTTATCCATACACATTATTGTTACAGCTTGTTCGCAGTTAATAGAACGTTTGTAATACTAAGCTTAAGAAAAGTTTTCTGTGCGTAGTTTCATATTTTCTAAGTACACACTAGTGGAATGCTGTCAGTAAAGTTGGCAAATAATAAAAAAAAAAAAAAAACTAGTCCCATATATTATCTTAATGTTTCAGGTGTCACTTTTAAATGTCTTGCCATTTGAGTTTATTTAATTTAGTTTCTAATTGTTTTATGCACGTAAGGATAGTAATTAGAACATTGCTGATATATTAATATTTCTAACTGTTTTACAATTAACACTCGATTGACGCATGAATTAAGTGAGAGATCAATGAGAACGGTTATTTTACGTATCGTGGACGTACACACAAAATAGGCACAGAAGAAGTAGTTCCTTAGCACGGCATTCAAAGATGCTTAGTTAACCGTGAACATCTTGTGTGTGTGTGTGTGTTTATATATATATATATATATATATATATATAAAATTATGATTATTGAAATCACCCAAAGGCTGTTGTGTTAAAAATTCTATAATGAAAATCAAAACATGTCGTAGTTTGATGTAGTGCAGCACAAATTTTTGGCAGTGAAGTACATTCTAATGATTATAGCGTAATGAGAATACGCTATACGGGCTGAATGGCGGCTGAATTCGCTTGGGCGGCTATCATGCTGCAATCTCCCTGTTCGTTATATGATGTGCGCTGCCATCTGCACGTTTTTTTTTCTTTTCGTTTCTCCATCAGCGCACGGAACTTGAAACATCAGGTGAGGCATTTATTGCAATCTCCTGACCTCAAGCATCTGACGTACCAAATGTACGCGAATCCCCCAAAAGTGCGGTGAACCACCGTGGCCTTGAATGCTAAGATGTTACTACTGTAGCTCGACCTTCTGGGCACGTTTCCCAAGTAAGTCATAAATTTGTTCTGTTAAAAAATTTAATAAATAATATATACTCTGAAACGTGACATGCTTTGAAATGTCGCCTAGAAGGAATGCAACGACTCTCGTGCGGCACCGTATGTAAAATGCAGAAGATGCAGCGCGCCCCATGTAAAAATCTGTTCTGACCTTTCCTGAGTTACTGCATTGAAATTCTTGTCACGAAGAAGTTCCTCTAACCGCTGCGGTCCCCCGTTCAATCCTGGGCGAATCAGGGTCCGGAGTTTTTCGCGTGTTGGAAATGGCGGCGGATGGTCGTTTATCTAGGTTTGTTGCCAACCCTTGCACCGTTTCATTCCGTCGCATCCATCGTACGCAAGACCTCATTTCGTACCATCGACGGCTGACAGCTGCCCATCTATGTCCGTGATTACGGTAGGAGTTATATACAGTATTGCCAAATTTTAAGACAGGGATTTAGGTTGTATTAGCATGTCAGTTACGTGCTTCCTTGATCTCTTTATCCTACTCGCAATTAATTACACACTTTTATTTTACAAAAAATAGTTTTTTGTAGTATAGAATAACGTAACTGAAATTAAGAAACACTTANTAATTACACACTTTTATTTTACAAAAAATAGTTTTTTGTAGTATAGAATAACGTAACTGAAATTAAGAAACACTTCAATTTTGTGATAAGCCCTAAGATGAAAATATTTCTTTATTACAATAGCCCCCAAATCTCTCGGTTACTTCAACGCTCATGAACTGAGTCGTGTTGAGGTGTTAGGCTTGAATGACAACAGATTTGGCCTCCCTAACACATAGGTGTCACACCTAAACAATAACAAACATATTTTGTATGTACATATATATTTTTGTTTTTATTTAATTAAGAACTTATTATTTGAAAAAAAAAATAAAGACTAGTTTTTTTACCTGCAGTACTGAACATACGTATGTACATACTATACAGATTATATTATTCACGTAAAGTGTATCGTAATATTCTAAGTGTGAACTATGTTGATAAGGATGATGTTACATAGTGTCGTAAGGCCGTCAGTGTAGAAGAGATTTATATTCTTTTGACTTATATGTACAGATTCAGTTTGCAAGATAGAAAAGCTAAAGCAGGAAGTGAACTTTTGGAGTTCTGTTTTTTTCCGTAATCGTCATAATGCAGGTAACGCGACGTTTACCAGTTTGGCTGCAATGGATCCACGTGATAAAATTTGTTGGAAGACAATGCCAGTACATGGAGGTGTCGTTAATCAGACTGCTGTACTTAGTATTTATTAATCGCCTNAATTTGTTGGAAGACAGTGCCAGTACATGGAGGTGTCGTTAATCAGACTGCTGTACTTAGTATTTATTAATCGCCTCTTCTGTTTTGCCATAAGAAGATGAAGTTCGAGCTTGGAGATTAAATATGGAATTATAGGATGCTAATTCGTACAATTGTAAATTTGCATGTTCTTGGTCATGTCGAGCTTGTGTATNTTAAATATGGAATTATAGGATGCTAATTCGTACAATTGTAAATTTGCATGTTCTTGGTCATGTCGAGCTTGTGTATAATGCATGAATGACAACAAAATTGGTTTGAACGAAATCGGTCCAGTGGTTCTCATTTTGCTGTCACATAAANTGTATAATGCATGAATGACAACAAAATTGGTTTGAACGAAATCGGTCCAGTGGTTCTCATTTTGCTGTCACATAAACTCAACACCAGCGTCAACATTAACACACTAGATCTACTTTGCGTTGCCGCGTTCAAAGATTTAGCCTTGGGAGATAACATCTGTGCAAATTTTTTATAAGTTCACGTATGACCTCAGCGGGACTCGAAACTGAATCTTAACACATCATAAGCTAATGGTACGCTGTGACATCCCCGTTTGGAATTAAATTTTGAAAACTTATTTTTTAAGAAAACTTTGAACTACACTTAAGTAACTGATAAAAGTTAGTTATTCATAGAATACATTACGATTTGGGTTACAAACCATTATAACTTTACTTTAAATGATTACATCACTACTAACAGGAGTAGAGCGGCGATCCAACTGTTTATATTTATATTCAGCATGGAGTTACTTTATATTCTCCTGAATGCGCGTGAATATCAAAAGTATTAATATCAGGTGCATATGTAGGTCGATATGCAATTATATGGTGCGTTACATATTAATGTAATTACTTGTATGTTTATTCCTGAGCGTTTTGTCCCAAAGTCACGTGATAGTGTTGTAAAGTTACGTGGAAGTTGTTGAGCTCATTTATTTTATATGCTTTCATCCTAAATTGAAACTTGATGTTTCCTGCGTCCCCACGTCGTTGTCGTGATCGCCACCGGATGCGCTAGTGTTGCTGGGTGCACTGTGACGTCACTGCTGGTGCGTTAGCCCCTCCTACGACCTCCCTCCTCCGCCTCGGTGGCTGCTGGGGGCCAAACAGGCGCGGCTCGCCGCTAATGTAGCGGCAGAGTTATGTGGCTCGTCGCACCGCGGATTACCCTCTCTCCCCTCGACCCTTCGAGTCCGTGCAGACATGGCCGCCACTCTACTGCGTGCGCGCTAATTACGCACCGGCTGCCGTGCGTGGGCGCTTATGAGCGAGACCCGCGCCGTCGCCGGCAGCACCTCACCGAGGCACGCATTTTCAACGTTGCCTCCCGACGAATCGCTCTTTGGTCAGTGATCAGTCACTAGCTTAGGCTGGACTCACGATAGTCCGTTCTACACGTCAGTCGTCCGTCCGGCAGTCGTCCTTCTATCGTTTTTGTACATCATTTTCATAGGCTAAAGATGAGGTAGACCGATCTCGCTGGCTGCGCACAACCAATCCAACTGCTTCTCTCCCAACACGTCTAGCGAAAACTGCCCGATTGGATTTAAGGTTAGAAAACTGATTTGTAAACAAGTGCTTTGAGATGTATGTACACTTCCTCTAACCGATTTGTAGTGCAGTTTGATTAAATTCAAATTGGTAAAAGCATTTTATTAATATAATAGTGCTTGTCATTTGAAAATTGAGATATAAACAAACACTTTCATCACTGTTGACCACGTGACTTTGACAGTTGTGTATGATTGGGGTGGGTCAATGTTGGGTACATGCGCAGAAGACGAATAAGTGGTCTACGTCATCTTTAGTCTATGGTCAGTTGAAAGCGATTCACAACAATCTGTCGCCCGTCATTCCTTCTGTACGGCAGAATTTCAGTGTGACAACGTAACATCGCGATCTTTCTTTCGTTGGAGGTATATTTTGGTTGATTATACATTTTCAAGAGAAAAACGTTTGGGAAAATAATTGTTTTTACATAATAATAATATATAAAAAAATTTTTACGTTTTAAATTTTTGATTTTACCACAAAATATAAATAATCATAGATCCAACTTCTTGTATTTTATTTCAATGCCCTTACTCCAGTGTCTAAGGAATGTCGTAAGAAGGCGGTGTTTAATCTGTGCGTCCCTCGAAATTGTTAAAGATTGGTAAATATTTAACGAATCGACGGATATAAAAAAAATTTACCCTGCGATTGGTTGAAGATCACGTGACCGCCGGACGGACAGATGACTGACGGATGCGACGGACTATTGTTGGACTATTACCCTTAATAGTCCAGGGTCCACGGTATGATCTCAGCCCCCAGCACGATGCATTTTTAGGGCGATTATTTCAAAGTGTGTATTTTATGGCATACAGAGTAATGTTTTAATTTCCTTCATGCAGAATTCATTTCTTTGAAACGCCTATCTTTATAATTAACGCACGGAAGCGAAATTTCCGTAACATGGGATTTCCTATTTAAATTTCGCTGCTGCCAGCCGGTGGACAGCGACCTCAACAGGAGTCCGCCACTTCAATTCTCTGATTGGCTAAGCGAGGTTCTGGGCACGGGCCTTGTGTCTGGTTGGCTACTTATTGCATGCTACGAAAGTTTCCCTATTGGCTGGGCTGCCATCTGACCCGTAGGTTACCAGGTGCTGATTGACGAACGGCGTTCCAACGTTTCGCTGGCCAGGTGATGCCGTTTAGGTGGCGTGTGCAGCTCGAGTTCGCGGTTTAAGCGGCTGTTTCGCCTCTGTATTCTTGGGTACTCTGTGCCTTCGCGCTGCGAGTACCCGCAGTCTTCCATTGCCGGCACAACAGGCCTTGTCCCCCNATTCTTGGGTACTCTGTGCCTTCGCGCTGCGAGTACCCGCAGTCTTCCATTGCCGGCACAACAGGCCTTGTCCCCCAGTGTACACTATCGTGTACATTACGTACGAGTAGGTAATTTCAGGTTTGTACTCCACACTGCGAAGAAGAATNCCCCAGTGTACACTATCGTGTACATTACGTACGAGTAGGTAATTTCAGGTTTGTACTCCACACTGCGAAGAAGAATGACCAATGATCGTACTTGTACGCAAGTGATTCGCGAAACTTCTTAGTGGTATAGGTCGTAATTGGTTCATATAACTATAGTCAACATATAGTGTACAGTTCGTCAACGAAACAAGTGTTGTGTCGACTGAAGTAGAGCTCGCATCATAAATTATTTAGTTTGCAACACTTGAAACTGTAAATTTAATTGGGTCTGGAAGGGTTAAGAGGAATATGTAGTTGCGCGTTCAAGGTCAAGAAGTGAGGGAGCCATACGGGCGACATTAACACGCACCCCAAGCGCCTCATCGCTCCTACGCGCAAGGCGTGCATGGTTTCCATCGAAATGCTCTACTGTGCAAGTTATATCTGTTACAGTGGGACTTTATTACACGCGATCNGGCGTGCATGGTTTCCATCGAAATGCTCTACTGTGCAAGTTATATCTGTTACAGTGGGACTTTATTACACGCGATCAAAGCCCACAGATTAATCTACGTGCCTCTGATCGTAATTTTCTCTTACCGCTTTAGGAAACTGCAAAGGCAGGCTTAAAAGAAATTGCGATATTGAACCATTTTCACCCTTTTTTCCTTCCAGTAATACACGTAATATTATAAAAGTAAATAGGGATAGGGGCCATAGATAATTTTTTTTTAATACTTTGTGACAAAAGGTTGTATTTACATAAAATCTATTTACCGAGATACGCCTATTAACGTAAACAACGATTCTACAGAAAATATTTCAGTGCATAGTGTTCTTGACCACGAACTCGTCGTATCACCACACAGGAACACTCAATAGACCCCAGTGATTCCCAAAGTTCTATCAACCGCGACCCACTACAAAAAATTTAATGCCTTATGCGAGAAACGTACCGTTTCGCTGTTCCCTCATGTTCACGTTGTATTTCTCACGTAGCGCAAGGAAGTGAATGGTAGTAGGATTAATAAAATAGTTAAAAAAGTTGAGGTATTAATGATTTAATTTTAATGCAAAAGATACCTAATCAAACAGCATTACACGATGTGTTATATTACTAATTTAGTTTAAAAATAATTTTGGCCGCGAGTGGTGGCCACGGGGGTGGCGGCGCGGCGGTGGGGGTAGCATTCACTGCGTACTCCGCGTAATATTTTACGTCTGATTGACAGTTGCATTGCATGTGTGTAGGTCCTAAATTATAACATTTATAACTCATGCATATGTTTATGTATGAAATTATATTTTTTCGGGGTCCACCAAATTTTAGTCTGCGACCCACCAGTGGGCCGCGACCCATACTTTGGGAAATACTGCACTAGACACTTCTGTCCCTAATACCCCGACAACAACTACTACTTCAGCGGTGTGAATGTGCTGTATATATTCTAACCGCCAATAGTTTGGTAATAATTCCACACTTACGCACGCCCAGGTGTAATTAATACGGCGTCGAGGCGTTTCTCAAAAGAAGAGGCAACCCCCAAATGTTGGGGAATTTTTCCGTAATGCTGCGAGTGCCCGAAGTCATTCTAACATAGGCATGCGTAAACTACGCCACGGCTTCCCCTCACCATACCATATCTTGCCTTGCTTACCAGACGTGATCGTGATGCTGGCATGTAGGGAGGAAAGAGGTCAACGCCTCTGCACTCAATAATATACACACGTCACCTGATGACGACGCGATTAACTCGTTTCTGTTTTCTATCTTAACGTACGTTGCTGTTTTTTTTTTTCCCCCGTCTTTAAGTGTTTCATGTTTTCCTGCGTGTCTAACCCATGAATTCTTGATCGTTGTATACTGTATGCTGATTAAAGTTTAAAGTGCTACTATCTTTACGTCTGTTCTTTCGTGCTTTGCCGATCACCAGCATAGTTAGAGCGGAATTGAGAGATTTGGGTAGCTCTAACATCAAGGTCTTGAGAGCCAATGAGGGTGAAATGAGGTGAGTATGGAGCAGCGCCGGAATGTAAGGGGTGGGGAAGACGGGATATCCCTGAGAAAACAAGCTGACCAGTGGCTTCGTTCGGCACGATTCCCACTTGCTAAAGTCCTACAGCGGGAATTCGAAACCCAGTCTGCCTAGGTGTGAAGCATAGTTAAAATTTGGTATCTTGTCCTAAACGTTTTTCACTAATTTGCTTTCTTGTTATATTGTATGCAAGTATTTATTTTATATTTAGTTCTATGACTTGATCTCTCATAAATTGATTTTCATTGCTTTATATTTCTTAGTTATTATAATGTTTAATTTATTTGATTGTTGTTTATTTTGCATGGTTGTATTGTTAGAAATATAAAAAATATTTTCTAGTATGTTTTGAGTACTTTTATTTTCTTAGTTTTATTTTGTACCTGGCATAAGTAATGTATAAGGTGAAATTAAGTGTGAATTAATTTAACTACGTAATTTCCAATAAAATTAAAACACTAAAGATCTGCAAATATTTTTAAATATCTAATATGCTACTTGCANTAACTACGTAATTTCCAATAAAATTAAAACACTAAAGATCTGCAAATATTTTTAAATATCTAATATGCTACTTGCAGTTCAGGCGAGGCGTTAAACCTCTTCTTCAGTGACTGTGCGTAAACTGGCGCTGTTGAAGCGAATGATGTATATGAACGTCCTACAGAATACCAAATATAGAGCACACTGCAGGTAATTGGCGGATCCTCAACTCCCTTGTTTCCTCGATTGTTCTTCCTTCCGCCACGCTGCTCGGAGAAGCCGGCAGATTAAATTTTCATGTAGCATTTACTCTGCAGCGCACTACAGCGTTCAATTCGACTTCCGCGAAACTCCAGCCGAGTTCCGTCTCAGCCTAGACTTCAGAATGGGCCCTCGCATCCTGTCATTACTTTAAGAAGGGCTTTCTCCTTTACAAAAGTTGGCAACGTCTTCGCTTTAAGATCCATTTTTTTACTGCCGCTCCCCCAAGAAAAGAAAAACTGGCTCTTGTGGTTCATAATATAGTCGTAATTATTACTCTGTTTCAACGTCGCAAAATTTTTGCGTCTGTGCTACATCAAAAATCTTACCTAAGGGGAAAAAAATATTTTTTCTTTTAATCGGCGAAAAATATAATAACCCTTGCCAAAAAAAACTACCTAAAATTACCGGGATGTTTCCGCTAAAGTAAGCACTACTAAAACAAACCTTTGAAAAAAAAAACATTACTGCTCATAACTACATTAAACGTTACAGTATACATTGGCGTGCAGCTCCCGGTAGGTAGCAGCGAAATAATATAAATTTTTCTACTAATTGACGTTTTATTGTGAGTGTAAAGTTTAAACTTGTGGTTTCTGATGTTAGAATTTCTTCTTGTATAGGCATTACAGTATGAACTGGCACATTGGCAACACGTTTACATCCGTAACAATTCCACGGTTTAATTTTCACGACGCTTGGATATAGTGAGACGGCCCCATTGTAATGTTAATTTTACGCATGGCGGCAGAATACAAAATGAGAAAGGAAAGTACATCCTTGGCAGTGCTTTCAAACGTGCTCAGTTATCCGCGAGTAGCATTGAAGAATAAGGGCCGCGGTGNGAAAGTACATCCTTGGCAGTGCTTTCAAACGTGCTCAGTTATCCGCGAGTAGCATTGAAGAATAAGGGCCGCGGTGGTGTAGTGGTTAGATTACTCACCTCCCACCAAGTTGAACCGGGCTCGATTCCCGGTGATGATGCAGTTAATCGTGCCGAACGATGGAGTTGATCGGTGGGTTTTCTCGGGGATCTCCCGCTTCCCTCCGCGCTTGTATTCCGACGCTGCTCCACACTCACCGCGCTTCACTCTCATCGGCTTTCAAGACCTCAATGTTAACAGCCGTCTAAACCTCTCCACTCCTCTCCTTGAAGAATATTTCACAGTGATAAGCAGTATAAGTGGTTAACCGCGGTTATTAATTTCGGTATTTGGTAAATATAGGTAAAACGTTTTTAAATGTCCTTTTTGCACACGTATTAAATTTGAGAATTGTGTTATCCTTGACAAGCTAATGCAGTCAGTAAAATAATATATACATATGCATATAATTATACACACACAAAATATATAAACACGGACGAAGCCTTTTGTAAATTATGAATTGAAGAAGTATTAGTGATGGAAGCCCTCATTTTAGTGGATTTCANAACACGGACGAAGCCTTTTGTAAATTATGAATTGAAGAAGTATTAGTGATGGAAGCCCTCATTTTAGTGGATTTCAGTAGCGACCTCGAATCTCCATTTCCCTAGTTTGCAAGTACCTCGCCGCCAATTAACTGATCAGAGCTTGGGATGAGATTCGAGTTAGTCAAGGCCATTATGGCCTCGCTATACCGATAAACAACATATTAAAGCTGGCCCACCAATGTAATTATAAGACGAAAATGCAAGGGGAATTTATTGTAAAAGAAACGAAATCGCGTAGGTTGTTCAATTCAAGAACTTACAGAAACGAAAGAATGAGACGTGGAAATAGTTCATAATACTTTTTTTTTTTTTTTTCAATGTATTTAAAAGAAAATTAAAAATACGTTTTATTTTTTATAAATGATATCGTGTTAGTTTGTTTTCGACGACGAAATAAAAAAAAAGTAAGTAATCGCAAATCTTACACACTAGTGAGTGTATTGTAAAATAAACAAAAATATATAAAATGAACATACTTTATGTATGCTTGTACAGTAGTTACACATCATTACTCTTTATCTTGGAGGTAACTTAAATGTTTCTTTTATCACTTCTAGATCTTACTTTCCCGAAGTCAATATTGTTAAAAACGCGGCAGTCACCTTTAGTATTAGAACTGTTTGCCATTGCTGCAATCACTTATTAACCTATATTTCCCTTTTCGGAGTTGGTTCAGAAGGCAAGCTAGAGATATCCTAACGAATTTGCCCTATTGCAAATTATTTTTGGTGTACATTAGTTTCAGATCAGCCTACGTTAGGTTAGGTTATGTCAGGTTAAGTTACATTAGATTCAGTTAGGTTATATTACATTGATATTTTAAAAACTACTGTAGACGACAGACAAACCCTCACACAGTCTTGACAAATTCGTTATACGTTACGCACTGTTTCAGTTTAGTTCCGGCGAATGTCTTCTGTTCAGCGTTCCCAGGAATCTTGTTGAACAACGATGACAAGTATAACACTATCGNTTAGTTCCGGCGAATGTCTTCTGTTCAGCGTTCCCAGGAATCTTGTTGAACAACGATGACAAGTATAACACTATCACCAGGCGGCTTGTTTCGTGAATTGACTCCGACGTGAGGTGGTGACTTCTATTGGGTCCGATCGAGTCAACGGTACGATGTACGATGGGGACTTGTTCTATTTCAGGACGAAAAACTCCTTTCGTCATCTANGTCCGATCGAGTCAACGGTACGATGTACGATGGGGACTTGTTCTATTTCAGGACGAAAAACTCCTTTCGTCATCTAACGTTATGTCTCTTTGCATCACTGATGGCCTTGGTGTAACGGGGTTATCCGCTTGCACCTCGGTGTGGTGCAGTTCTATAACGAGAACGGTGCGTTTTTTGTTTATATTTTTGTATTCCTTTGCCCTCCGCGACTTTATCGGTAATAGAGTACTGGTGCCTAGCCTACCCAGTTGCACTGGTAACAATAATCACTATTAGACCACTGTGTTCGCAAGAAGGTATTAGTTAATCCGTTCTGTCCCGAATTTATTTATGAGCTAAGTGTCTCAATAATGTAATATGTCGGTTTCGACTGTACTTGTGTAGAAAGTTCTTCTCGCAAACCTAAATGAGAAAAAGCGCTGTAGCCCGGTGTTATAGGTTAGATAATCANACTTGTGTAGAAAGTTCTTCTCGCAAACCTAAATGAGAAAAAGCGCTGTAGCCCGGTGTTATAGGTTAGATAATCAGTTTTTAAATCAAAGTTTGAAAAATTTCACTGCCCGTAACTGCATGCATTTTAAGGGACACAATGTCTGACATACAGTAAAACAGGTAACGACAGAGGGAAANTCACTGCCCGTAACTGCATGCATTTTAAGGGACACAATGTCTGACATACAGTAAAACAGGTAACGACAGAGGGAAAGTAGTTCAATGTCTTAACGTTTTATTAAACCTGTCATTCATATATTTTAATACTGAAATAATTTCTTTTGCTTTCTTTTTAAAATGTATATAAGTGCAAAAATAAATAAATTTGTAATATATTTACTTTTCCAAAAATTTTACAATTTCTTCTGAATGACGCATGGATATACGATCAGCACATTTGAATGTTATCTTACATAAGGCAGAAGAATATACAATGTGCATGCAAGTGGATCTTAAGCAGGGCTTTCAAAAGTGCTCAATTTACTGTGAACAGTCTATACCAAGCATCAACCACTTACAAACGGGAGGTGTAGAAATTTGGTCCACCAATAAAATGACTCACAAGAAGACACAAAACGATATTGGGCATAAAGGTTTTTCTCTGCTCGATACACGTGGTAATTATCTGTCACATGCAATACGTCTTCAGCTGTACACGTGGAAACTAAACGGGTTTTCCACACATTTAAGATGCATGTCAGAAACGCAGCACCACGCAGAGAACAACAATTGTTTCAGTATACCAAATACGTTGGTTTGTATGCCGTTTGTTTCAGCTAAACGATATTTTGCTTGTACAAACAAGCCCCAGTTCCTTCAAATGAGTGACATTTCTTAACGAAACCAAATAATTCGTTGAAAACTATTTTTTTTTCGTGCCAAAAAAGTATTTCGTTATTTCAGTACGTCAAGTAAATATTTTGTGTAAGCAAACATGTCGTTACAATGTGTCAAGAAAAAANAGTATTTCGTTATTTCAGTACGTCAAGTAAATATTTTGTGTAAGCAAACATGTCGTTACAATGTGTCAAGAAAAAATATTTTTTGTTATGCGCGATATATTGCCAGGTAAGAATTTATTTGCAGCGACCAAAGATTTTGTTGGCGGCACTAATACATTTGGTTGATTTTCCACTGAGGGAACAGCCAACAAAATATTTGTTTACGCAGGGCCAAAATATATATTTAGTTGCCCCAACAAAATATTCTGCTGAGTGAACAACTCTTGAAAAGTAACAAAATGTATCTTGTTTATACAACAAAATACACTTTTTAATAAACAAAATCTCTGTGCTGGGCCAAAAGAAATAAGCTTGTCAACAAAATATTTGGTTAAATGAACTGTATATATATGTTTTACCGCTCATTTGATTGCTTTCGTTCGAAAATACAGATCAAGAGTTTTTTTTTTTGCATTTTTTGTGGCAATTAGGGTAGTAATAGTGTTTGTCAGTGCATCTGTTGATGCTCAATAAGTGTATAAACATCCTAATAAAACAAATGCGACAGGATACTGCAAAGTAACATTCCGTCAGAAGTCACTTATGCTGACGTTCCTAAGGCGTGGTGCTCAAGCGCAGATGATCTGGGTTCGAATCTCGGTCACGCTTCCAATTTTTTTTATATATTACCCGAAACTGTTTAATGCACGTAAAGCCAAACAAATCGTTAGTTCCAACAACCAAATCTTTGTTTGTGCAACCAAATAAGAACAAAAAAAAAAAATTGTTTCAACAAAAAATATTTTGTTGCCCCTATACAAACAATTAATTTTGTTGCGCCAAACAAACTTTGTTTTATTTAACAAAACCTTTTGCAGTAATAACGTAAGTAAGGGAAGCGATATTTTGGAGGGACATAGCCTAATTTTGCACTTGCCACAGTGATCTACGCAGTTTGCTGTTTTAGTGCCTTGAACCCTTGACTGAAGATGGAGTACACTGCTCTTTGTCCTTCTGCGTATGCACCTAACTCTGGTTCTCCAACTGCTGAGCAGAAATGTCAAAGTCACGAGGAGAAACCACAGAGTACATAATAACACGTATGTCAAGCAACCACCTGTTTCGCGAACTCCAAGTGCACAAGCCCCCAAAATGGCGTCGCTAGCCAGCAACACGTCGGAACGCCGTTCTCCAATCAGCGCCCAGTAACTTACTCGCCACTCGGTATCACAGCCTATAGGGCGCATGCCGCAGAGCGCGGTAGCCAATCAGACACAAGGTACATTCCCAGGCCCTCGCACAACCAATCAGAGAATGAGTAAGTCCACGTCGATGTAACCGCCAAGCCATTTCGTCTATGTGTATTTATTAACGCTGTTTAAAACGACCACTACACGTTCTCCACAACTGGTTGTAGACCAGACTCATATCTTGCAAACAGATATCATTCTGCTTGAATTGGATATATCCCCGCTGCAATAAAATGAGGACGGTGGAAGTGTAATACAATTTCATAGAATGCACTTACGTGAAAATGTCTGCCGACTAAGAGTCACTACCACGTGGTTATTGACAGTTAAAGTAGCAGATATTGACAGTTAAAGTGACAGTTAGTGACAGTTAAAGAAACGTTTAAGTTTTGGGGCTAAGAAATGAGTAACTGCGCACCTCGTATGCGATCTCCGCCCACAACCCCTCTACGGTTCAAATCCAGCCATTTCGGCATAAAATATGATATCGAGCTAGACTTCACAGTGGCACNCCCACAACCCCTCTACGGTTCAAATCCAGCCATTTCGGCATAAAATATGATATCGAGCTAGACTTCACAGTGGCACAGGTGCGCGAACTGCGGGTCATTTTTAATAGGCTGTCCACCATCTTTGCTAAAGACGTGGTATCATTGCTTCTCCTGGCCGCAAATATTTCAGCTCTCGTCCTGTTCAGAAGATAAATTCAACAAATGTTTCCTTAGCTGAGCTCATTGTCTGATGGATTCGATCAACACCCAGAAACGTGAGTAATTTTCAATTTAAGTAAGATAAGCTTTTCTTTTCTCTAACCCATTCAGACCCAGTGTACACAATTAGGTACATTAAGCACACGTAGGTTATTTTAGATCTGTACTGCACTCTGCGAAGCTCAATGACCAATGATCTTACCTGTGGGTAAATGATTCGCAAACCATATAATTGGTCTAGGCCATAACTGGTTAATAAAACTGTAGCCGAACATGNACCTGTGGGTAAATGATTCGCAAACCATATAATTGGTCTAGGCCATAACTGGTTAATAAAACTGTAGCCGAACATGTAGCATACATCTCATTGGCTGCGACAACGAAACAAGTGTTGTATCGACTAGTACAGTACGCATTATAATTTTTTTTGTTTGCAACACTTGAAACCGTAAATTGAAGTGTGCCTGAAAGGGTTAACTACCAATTTTTTTGGGGATTTTTAGTTTTTAACGAGATGGTATATCAGAATAATATTAAAAAGGCATTTACATAATATGGTCTGTCCCTCATATTTAATGGCCGCCCATGTTTAGCCCTACGGTAATAGTAGGTGAGTGAGTGAGNACATAATATGGTCTGTCCCTCATATTTAATGGCCGCCCATGTTTAGCCCTACGGTAATAGTAGGTGAGTGAGTGAGTGAAGAGATTTGGGCGGTTCTTAACATCAAGGTCTTGAGAGCAGATGAGGGTGATTGAGGTGAGCATGCAGCGGCGCCGGAATGAGACAGCGGGGGAAACAGGAGATCCCCGAGGAAACCCGCCGACCAACGGTATCGTCCGGCACGATTCCCACATACGAAAATCCGGGAGTGACCCGGCCGGGGATTGACCCGGTTCACCTTGGTGGTAGGAGGCAAGCAGGCTAACCGCTCATCCAAAGAGATACCCCCTCCCCCCACTAACAGTTGGTAATAACCAGTGCTTTTACGTTTTTATTAAGTGTTAATAATAATTACCATACGTGAAACTACGTCCGAATCCTTCTTCATAGTAGTACACTATTGTAAGATCTGGTGTATTCGGCAGGTGGCATTTTACTCTTCGGAGGACAAGTACTTACCGAACTGTAACCCGAAATGGTAGGACCCCTACCTGTGGCAACTTGCGGGCTATGATGAAGGTTCATGTGTTTTCCACGATTCTCATAACCCCGTGTAGGCGATAGCTCTTTCTGCTCGGGAAATGCGGGTGGAATAATAATCGTCGATGGAGATGATACGCGTCTGGGCCTTTGGGACAAGGTTGGGCGCTTATCTCAAGCCCACTCATCCCCATTAAATAGGCATTAGNTGATACGCGTCTGGGCCTTTGGGACAAGGTTGGGCGCTTATCTCAAGCCCACTCATCCCCATTAAATAGGCATTAGGCCCTTTGTATTCAATTGGTGTATGAATCTGGAACCGACCCGCTTTGAAGTACTGGGAGTATTAAGCAATGCATTGATAGCACTGTTTATTTGGAACACATGTTAAGGAGGATCTATCTTTACTATATTGGATTTACGTATTTTCCTATATAATTTAATTTTCGGAGTCAATATTTTAAAACCAAGCTAGTCAATACTTATTTTTCTTACATGATTAGTTTCACATTTGTAACCGTAATAAAATATTACCTATTAAGTTAAAAAGTCAATCCCACATGTTAAAATACAGGTGAAAACGGACAAATTAAAAAAAAAAGAAACCTTTAAGTAGCCCTTTACAGGTCATCAATATCTTTGATTTGATAAANAGAAACCTTTAAGTAGCCCTTTACAGGTCATCAATATCTTTGATTTGATAAACCTGGTCATACATTTTCATTACAAATATTTGTAAGAAAAAATTAAGATGGAATGAATACTACTCTCTTAAGTGTGCCTATGGCTGATACTTTGCATTTCCGAGTCCTATAAGTACCTATGTTCAGAGTGTCTGTTCGCCTTTATGCACAAGGTACNTGGCTGATACTTTGCATTTCCGAGTCCTATAAGTACCTATGTTCAGAGTGTCTGTTCGCCTTTATGCACAAGGTACTGAACTGACGTGCTGTATTTATCTTAAATGCCGCTGTAGGTATTTCATTTTACGCCGTATTAATAAGACAATGGTGTTCTAAATGTACATATGCTTTGTTAGCCTCTACTAGAAGTTCCTTACTTAAAAATGGCAAGGAAACACTCAGATTTTTTTTTTTTTTTTTTTTTTTTAACATACACATTATAGAAGGAACGAAATCGTGGAAACTACCATTCGGAAGTAAAAGTTTTCTTAAATGCTGTTTGTTAGGAGACGCCGCTGAAAAATATCGAAAAGCTTTCAAAAGACAGAAGCACTAACCTTCGTTTGGGCGCGTGCCTTGAAATTACCATTTTTTACTGTTGTTTCAATGATTTGCATCGCTTGCAACTAACATATTTGCTGGCGGGTGAAGGTTAAAAGGACATAGCTGGTTCACAATTTTTAAGAACTTTTGAAATCAACCTTTGACAAATTGTCTTCTCGTGACTAAACTTTTTAATTTTAACTCAACCGCCATAGGTACGGAAATATTTTATTCGTATATTATTAATATATAATATTTGAATCGATGAACACTGTTTGCTCTTTTCTCATACAAATAAGACAAAAATGAGAAAACTAGCAACAACATATAACTTCATATGACACTCTATATATGCATGTATTATTGTAAATATAGCCATGATTTTGTTAATTTTTGTGCGATGGACGAATACAAAATGGGTTGTAAAAGGAACTACTTAGCAGGACTTTTAAATTCCCAGCAACAAACAACGTTAAATGGTTTTCACACCGNATGCATGTATTATTGTAAATAGAGCCATGATTTTGTTAATTTTTGTGCGATGGACGAATACACAATGGGTTGTAAAAGGAACTACTTAGCAGGACTTTTAAATTCCCAGCAACAAACAACGTTAAATGGTTTTCACACCGGTTTTAAATTCAAAAGAATAAAACGGCACAGCTTTATGCAAAATGAAGTAATGTGGAGTCATTCTTCTTTTTTTTTTTTTTACAAAATAGGTTAATAATATATTGTTGTAAAAGGCAACACTGAACTCGCCTGCATCGACACGGAAGTAATGTTTATTGAGCGGCCCACTGGCTCTCCTAAATTATTTTCGATGAAATGTTCACTAATAACGACGCGTGAAAATAAAAAACAATTTCAGCCAGATTTATTGAAAACATCATTTAGCCGTAAAATAATTTCGAGCTTTTAATATTTTGTCACTTGTTGTTTGTACCTGTTATTTAAACTCAAAGAGCAATAATAATTAAAGAATTAAGGTCACGTATAAAAAAAACTATACGCAATAAATGACTTTAATTATGTGTGAGAGGTTTGCATGTAAAGATCCATAACGATGCCCGTATTAAACGTGGAAAAAAGTTTGCAACCAGTAATTGGTCTAACGTAAAATGTACTTGCTAAATAAATTGTAGGCTGCGTATTTCCACTTATGTCCTATTGAATAATGTATGAGCTAATATACTTCGCCAAGGTACACCATTTCGGTAATTATTTGCATTTATTAAAATACATTGTGGAAAAAGTAAGGTTTTATCCAAGAAGTGAAAGCATTATCAGCGGCCAGCGCTATTATTAAAAATACCAAGACAAAATTACATTTTGAATTTAAGGTGTTCCTTTGTACTTTCGAGAGTAACACGAGAGTTGCCACATTACATTACATTTCGTCTTTTTTTTTATAATATCTTGAGATTTCTGTGTCATGCTTCGTTAGGTTTACTATATTGAACAAATAAGGGAGAGAACGCTCGTAATTGAAATCCTCAGAAACCAAAGTTAATATGACACTGCAGATGGTATCTTTAGAATTAAAACACTAATATAAGGTTGCTACTTTAGTGTTTACAATATATTCACCTTTCTTTGCTAGTTAGTTAATTTATTGACAATATATATTAAGAAAATTTATAACTAATGTTAACAAATAAAACTCACATATGCCAAAAATGAGGTATTTGGTAACGCACTTTGTATGTTTTGTGAGTCTAACGATTTATAAATCTTGCTTTTATTATGTATTTTATATTTTGTGTATTGTCTTTGCATAATGGTTCACGCAGGAAAATTTCCTTGTGGTCAGTCAATAAAAAATGTTTCAATTAACTTTTATTACGAAAAGAATAATTTTATTTTTATATTTACATTATTTTCGTTAGTAATCAATGAAACAAATTTTAGTATATGACCTAAATTTTTCTAAAAATTACGGTTAAATGTTTTCTCGCTTTTTCACCCATCACCGTCGCTAAAATGTTTGAGGGGAAAAAAATATTACGTAGGACTGCATACCTTAACAGGAGAGTATTGAAAAGAGCATAGAACGCAGGAGTAACATGACGCAAGCCATATAAATAGTTGAAGACAGCGCAACCGACAGCCACTGAAGTGTTTCTGTCTTT
Source organism: Clitarchus hookeri (assembly GCA_002778355.1). Taxonomy (NCBI): domain Eukaryota; kingdom Metazoa; phylum Arthropoda; class Insecta; order Phasmatodea; family Phasmatidae; genus Clitarchus; species Clitarchus hookeri. Next base: position 85,382 of record NQII01004523.1, read on the forward strand.
GATTGTGACATCCGCAGGAGGGTGCCAAGCCACTCACAATCCGTCGACGATCACAAGCAGACATTTTCCTACATGTAATTGTATCCTCTTAATCATCTGCAACCCATTTTGCTCTTTCGATCATTCTTCTTGTAAGTAGATATCTTTCTGTGCTTGGATATCGCGTACCCTTAGAGGACAGATTATAATCAGAAGGACCGAAATTTTCGTTATAGTTTGGCTGCAGACTAAACTCCAAGATGTTGTATACTCAGCGACGGACAATGACACTCAGATTAAGGGGTTGGGCTCAACCGATATTTTAAGGTATCTGTTAATGGGATTAACCGATATTTTAAGGTATCTGTGAATGGGCTTAACCAATATTTTAAGGTATCTATGACAACTGTTACTGTGACAAATATATATCTGTGACATACGTATATCTGCGATTTTGTCACAGTAACAAAAATATATTATATAAAAACAAAGTCAAAGATGTAAAAGTGGTGAGGATGGCATTACCAGCTTTGTTTAAAAACATATGTATTTAGTGAAAATTATAGTAAAGGTTGATATTGTGAAATCTTATCATTATCAGTGGTAGTTAATTAATTACAAAAATATTATCTTACGTCTAAAAAGTAAATGTATAGAGCTGGTCAGAGCAATCCTGACGGCGTCCATAATTAAGATAACATAATTTTTTTTGCCAAAAAAAATATAAAAGTATATGTAAAATATTACAGTGTATTTATTAACATCCAATATGTTGTAGATTAACTATAAAATATAGTAGGTCGGATCAAACATAATAAAACTAAATCTGAAAGACTTCATGTGTAGAGATTTATTACCGTTCTAAACAGAAACAACGATTACTCATTGAATAGTTTGTCTAAAAACTGTCATTCGCCATCTCTTGGTGAACATGCAAGGCTAACTGTGACGCTGCGACATGTCACAGGCAGCTGAAATAAACTGTGACAAAAGAAGCAGTATCGCTTGTCACAGTACGTTTCACAAACTGTGAACCTGTCATTATGTGATATCTCAGTCACAGATATTTCAATGAACTCGTCACACATATAACTGTGACAATTAAATATCTGTGAGAAAGTAGCAGGCTGCGATTTATCGGCCATCTCTACTCAGAGTAGTGCAGCGATAATTATATTAGCTCCACCTTCCTCTTCTCTCCCCCTGGAGCTGCATTAGTGTACAAAGTGTTCTATTACATTAATATGCAGCGAAGCACTGCCACTTAAAAGTTTCACTAAGCATTAGACTGTTCATACTAAACTTGAGCATATTAACAGCCCTGCCTAAGATATACTTGCATGCACATTGTGTATTCTTCCGCGTTATGTAAAATTAACATTGCAGTGGACCTCATCACTTTATTCATGCGCCGGTATAGTGGAACGGTGAAATTCTTATAAAAGTACATATTTTACAAATTTGTTTATTCTTACATTTATATGGATAAAAAAACAGAAATAAAAGGAAATTATTTCAGTATTCACAAATGTTTGCCTAATACTCTTATTCCTACATTAATACATGGAACTACTTTCTTTCCGTCCTTACCAACTTTACTGAGTGCACGCCGATCACTGTGCCCGTTAGAATACATGCATGGAGGGGCAGTGAAATTTCTCAAAAACTTATTTAAAAAATTCTAAGTTAACCGTGAACAACCTATAATAAAGTGCATTGCGATATAGGCTATTGACGGTAAAGTGAGCGCTTTTGAAAGCCCTGTCATTTGGAATAATAGTCAATAAATGTATTTTATATTAGCCTTACACGTTAACTTGCGAGTGTGGCGGAATATACGCACTGTATTTATTAATAACATAACAATTTTTATTTAAAAAAAAGTGGTCGAGGGATAAAAAAAATGGCTGAAAGAAACAAGTAACTAGGTCTTAAAAAGTACTGACTTTAGGGTGAAAAGCCTATAGCACTGTATAACATAACTTCGCAACCTATGCTGTGTAAGGTGAAGTACCTGCTCCAGCTAGCTTGTGGATTTCCCGCCCCTGTGTATACCGGTTTCATTTCTACCATTGGCCGACAATATCATATGGCGCATTCCAAGAACGCTGGCAGCAGGTAGTTAGTTAAGAGCACGTGGGCCGGATTATTTTTTTGTTCGCATTCGCGGCACGGCGATACGGGCGACATTAGCACGCGTATCCAGCGCACCATCGCTCCTACGCGCAAGGCGTTGAACCTGCGTGTGCAGTGCTTCCGTCGTTACGCCTCCCTGTGCAATTTAGATATGTGAGAAGGGGATTTTATTACACGCTAAGAAAGCCCATCGATTGAACCACGACTGTATAGTTTTACTTCTCTCCCTCCTCTTAAGGAAACTGCGCAGGCAAGCTCTAAAATAAGATTTTTTTTTATTTTCATGATATTTTTTTTCTTTTAGTGTACGCTTACAATTATAAAAACCATACATTACGGGCTTAGGTAATAGGTCTTTATCTTTTCCGGCAAAGATTCATATATCCAGAGTAGGTACATAGATTTGGAGAGCTCGGGCATAAAGGAATGGGGGATCGGAGCCTCGAAGCTGTTCATACTCTGTCATTCCGGTCGGCCCGTGGCCATATTGTCCGATATGTAGATGACCTTGACCTTTGATTTTGACCCGTGCCCGTAACCTTGGATGACTTGAACCCCAAATATTCCAGAAAGTTCCAAAAATCGCAAGAAATTTTTAAAAACGAAATTGTTTTTAATTATTAAAAAAAATATTTAAAGACATACATGCAGGAGGTTCAGGGTTCAATGATGGGTGGAGCGACTATGCTCCCGACATGACCGATCCTCGCCAGATCGGCCGGTGGCCATCTCGTCAGCCATGTTAGATGTCGGCGATCTTGACCTTGACCTTCGAACTTGACACCGGCGATATTTAACCTCAAAACAAAAAATCGCTAAACATGCCAAGTATTCCCAAAAATGTCTAAAAAATACCAAAAATGTATTAAAAATATTAAAAAAATTATCACAAATTATTTAAAAATTAAAAAATCTAAAAAAAAAATATTTTATAAACTTACATTTTCAGCTATCCCCCCAGCACCATGTCCAGTATACGACTGACCTTACTAGGATTTGGCAGGATCGTTTTTCGAGAGCAGAACAGTGGTGGCCATATTGATTTTATTGGTATAGAGTACTTGATATCGATAATCTGTATCTACTTACCTATTAAAAAAAATATTATTTTAATTAAAAATTATTTTTTAATATGTACTGAAATTGTAGGTCTACATTGAGTATTGTAAAAACACGCAGGTATCTCAATCAGTTACTACATTTCTGGTCTCCTTTCTTGAAGTCTAATTATTCTCTGATAGAATATGTAAATTATTCAGTATTTCGAATGTTATGTAGGAATAAGTATACTACAAATTTTTTTAAATATGTTTATGTGACCAGTTTAATAAGCCCTTCATACGAGTAGCAACCACCTGCCCAAGTCATATTATAATCATGGTATGGATCAGCATATATCAACACTATTATCGGCAAACTTGGCGTTAATTGAAATATCAATAGTGCTAGGCGCTTGCAACTTAGAACGTACGAGGGTGATAAACAATATTATCTCCCATGCTCTTCTTGAATATCAATCCACCAATCTTTCTCAATCTTTCCGTAAATCCGCATGACAATAAGTACCACACACACCGCAATCAGCACCATATGCACCATAATCAGCACCAAACGCACCACAATATACACCAATAATCAATTCTCACACCAATACACACACCAATCCACACACCAATCAACACAAATCCACACCAATACACACCAATCCACACCTACCCACACAACAATCCGATGCCAGTCGAAACCAATCCACACCAATCCACGCAACAATCCACAACATTCCACTCAACAACCCACACAACAATCCACACCAATCCACACCTATTAACACAACAATACACACACGAATCCATACACGAATCCATACCAATACTTCGATCAATCCCAATACTTCGATCAATCCCAATCCTTCGATCATTACCAATCCTTCGATCAATCCCAATCCTTCTATCAATCCCCATCATTCGATAGATCTTTCGATCTATCCTTCGGTTTGTCTCCACCCATATGCATACAAATTACATTCGTTTTCCAACTGTCTCCAAATTTTAAACATTTCGACAGAAGTAATGTTTCGTATACAGTCCACTATCCATGCATTTTTTGTACTTAAAGACTTTATTAATATTCCTTTTTTCGTATCTTCCCTTTAATAGTAGAGTGCTCATAGCACCACTTTAAAGGTATGAGGGATAGAAATGATACAGTACAAAAAATCAAAACTATTATTTTATTATAAAATTAAATTTTTTTTTGGAAAATCACAATATAAAAAAAATAGTTCATCATATCATGTATATCCCCGATACTTCAGTTCATTGATGATTGAAGATATCTCATCAATGTGTCAATCAAATGTCTGAGTCTATCAACAAGTTCATTCGGGTTTTCGGGAAATATGTAACGAGCGTTCTTGACGCCTTCTGCCTTCTTCACATCACTTGTAGGAAACTCGTTGGTGAACTGTGTGGGAACGTCGAGAAAATTAGCATAATCTTCAGCACTATCACTGTTTTCGTATTGATTTTCATCGATGCTGTCTTCATGATCGTCTTCACCTCCTGTTTCATCCTCAACATTAAGTTTACTTTTCTCTTTGTAGGTGTCGTATGGTCATCATCAGTACTTAGAGCCGACGACAGTTTATTATGAAGTTCATCGATTTCATGCGAAAGTCTTGCAAGTGCATATTTCGCGCGAACATACTCTACCACACCTTGTAGATCTTCAATTCCGTCATTAGCAATAACTGTCTCGTCATAATTGCCTGGCGAATCAGTACCCACCGATGCAGCACGAGGTGTTGACGACAACACTTTGTAACGATGCACCACGCTGTTATTGCCGTATTTATAATATTGTAGCCTCGCATTAGGTGCCATATCTGTAACGTGGCACGCCAAGGTATTGACGGCTGGAAGTTACCATTCGGTTAGCTCAGTGGTAGCAACATGAAACACTTTTTAAATAAAAGGCGCCAATTAAATGTTAAATAAGGAAATCAAGTTCCAGTTTATTTGTTCTATACTTTTATTTACCAATCAATTGAAACAGTTCACATACGATCTTCAGGTATGCCGAGTACGAACAGGTTCACAGATAAACCGAAATAGAGCAGTGCCACAGTCGTTTAATAACTCATTTCTTCTTGAAAGCTGGCATCGCCAGATTAACTCGGGACCTCCCACACCGGTGGAGAAATAACGATTAGGATTGAGTTGCCAGTGTTGGGGCCATTGCCACGCCCGACGCGGCCTCGGCACTGGTTGCTTCTTGTCGACTGTTCGGCCGTTGTCAGTTATCTGTCGGTGTGGATGGTAGGCACTCGGTAGATTACTTCGCTGGGTGCCTATCCCCACTCCTGGCCGCAAACAAAAGCATGGCGTGGGTCGGCCTCTCTTTCCCACGCTATTCCAAACTTCGTAGCCCGTCGATCTGCGCCGTCAGTTAAAGATAAGCGAACTTCTAGAACAAAACCTGACGACGCAGTCGGAAAGTTTCTAATCTAATGATGACGCTTACTGAAAACTACGTCTTTCGAAACGGCAGACGGATGCCCGATAAACAAACTACCACGGTTCTTATTTTGAATCCCGATAAAATGTTATGAAGCTTTGCAAAACGAAAGAACATGAACCGCGTATCCCGATAGTTAATAAATTGCGTCTTTACAACTTGATGGCTCTCAAAAGACGAATCCTTGCAGTTCTTGACGTGTTCCGTCATCGTATGACCTTGCATAAACTGCATGTAGCCATTGTCGTAATACTTCATCATGCGAGTTCCCTCGTCCTCTGCGAACATTTCATTTAGTGAATTAACATGGGGTAACGATTACTGTTTCTCAGTGGGCGAAAGAGCAGTACATTTGTCGGCCTTGATGTGCTTATTTAAGTTATCACGTCCAGTGAACTGCCTGGAACATTTATAGCAGCTAAGGAAAGCATGAAATGCGTTCTTCAAAGAATCACTCTTCTCATGGCACCGCGCATTGAAACTCTTACCGAAGGTCTTGGCATTATAACAGCATTTTTTTTCCATGTAATTTTTGGGCAGTCGTTGAAGCTATGCATGTATTCATACATAACATTCTCGATTTCACATCGTCAGTGGCTTCCATCGTCTTCAAGCATATATACATTCTTACACTTTGCTCCTGCCGATTGACTCCTGCCGATATAGTATTTATTCGTTGGTTTAATGACAAGTAAACTATGAGACATGAATATGCTTATTCATATATGCAGATGATTCATCGTGTTCATTGAATGGCGCATGACAGATGCTGTTTTACGAGCTATACAAACAGATGATGGATAACTCACCATCGATACCGCTCACTCGCGAGCATGTCCATGACCGTCAAAGTAGCACCATCTGATCGGGACTCGAAGTGGCGACACACACGCCAACATCTTCGATGACCGGAAGTAAGTTGCCCTGTTTGCGAAATGCCGACTGACCCCACGGTGGCTGAACGGTTAGCTTGCTTGTCTCCCACCAAGGCGAACTGGGTTTGAATCCCCGGCTGGGTCAATCCCGGATTTTTGCAAGTCGGTGGGTTTTCTCTGGGATCTCCCGTTTTTCCCTGCCCTTGCATTCCGGCGCTGCTCCATTCGCACCTCATTTCACCTTCATCGGCTGTCAAGACCTCGTTGTTAAGAGCCACCCAAAAATAACTTAACTCAACTCAACTGTAATCACACTTGTACTTTGAAATTTTGGAGTTGGATCTTCGGAGTGTCCAACATTGTAGACGTGGATGACCATTGCAATTGATTGCTCGGCCAGTTAATCTCTGCGTACACGTATTTGGAGTGCACGAACAGCAAACAGCGTGGAAATTCGCTGAAGAGCAGCTGGTCAGCGTCTCTTACTCTGCTGAATTATGAATAACTTCGTGATTGAGCCGGAGTTTGCTCTGGAGCGCATTAACTCGCAGCTCGTTGCATCAGTGCTCAGAACACATTCGCTGACCGAATTAAGTGTGTTTTACTGTTCCAGGCAACGATGTGATTACGCTGGTCTGGTACCGATTTTGCAGCTGTAGAGATTTTTTTTTTGTGACGATACAACGTAATTTATTTCCTGAGAAACTACCAGCAATCCCGCTTTAAAGTATACTCTATACATACTAATAATAACAGCAAATTATATTAGAACAGTAAAAGTTTCAAAATTTGTTAAATTAAAATAGTATTTACCTAAAAACAGGAGACAATCGGTGCCAAAAATATTCAAATTTTTTTTTAAAGAGGGTTCTTATAATGATTATAACGAATTGATTATTTTGACTATTAAATTAATGTGCGGTATCTGTGAACTGTGAACAATACGGTTTCACTTGCAGGTAATATTAAAGTTTACCTGTAAGGAAGGAAGATTTGTCGGACAATATTTTCAAGCCAATATTTTGGTCGTTTACTGTAACTTTTTTACGGGCAATTGTTTTAATTTATCCTGTTTTCAAGTTATCAAGTAAAAATTAATATAGATGGTGATTAATTTATTATTGAAATAAATCGCAATGTTTCGCGGACATTGTTTATATATTTTTTATTTTATAATTAATTTTCTTGTTTTAAAGTTTTTAAATCCCGTTTTTTTTTCATCTTACCGCCACAGAATGCCCCAAATATATATTGTATATTGTTTTTAGTAGTTTACAATGTATTCTCTTTTGCTTGACTGTAAATGATGAAAATATCTACGCATTTTTCTTTGATCCGTTAACCTGTTATGAACATAAATGTAGACACACATATTTTATGTATGTCGAACTGCATCATGCAGGAAAAAGCTACATTAAATAAAAAAATAATATTATAACATGCATAAAAATTATCGCTATACCTTTTTTCAAGAGGAAATGAAAAAAATAATATTTGTTTCCAGCATAATATTCGCCTTTGCAGGACCTCCACCCTAGAATGTGGTTGGATGGCTCTCAAGTATTGTCATAGCAAACCGGGGTGAAAAAACGAAAGACTCTGGTCAGCACGGGAAAGAATTTATTTCCCCAACATGCTTAAAAAAGGCAATCTCCCTTTAAAACATTGGAAAATTTCCTCCATTGGGAAAACCGCGGGCCGTTGTTTTACGCTGAAATGTCCGCGGCGTTTTTTCCCCTCCTAACTGTACCACAACGTGAGCATTTTTATCGTTCTTGTTTCCTGGAAGTTCCCATTGTACCCCGCCGGAATGGAAAAGCTAATATTTCTCTTCAATCCCTCTTCAGTTTTGCTCTCCCCCCTCCCCCCAGTCAACCAGCTGACCCAAAGACAATTTAATATCTTTTTGTGAAGATGATATATGTTATTTTTGTGCTTCCTATGTAAACATCTAAAGCTTTTGCGATATTTGTAGCAATTGAACAAGGATAATAAAACTTATATTTGTTTATTGTTCAACAATATGCAATAGGATTTTAATGGTCGTTGATAACCGCAATCTTTGTAACAAGCAGACAAACCAGATGCCAAAATCGGAACAAACAGCATCTATTTCAGTAGAATAATTTGCTAACTCAAGCACCACACAGTTAAGAACTCATTTTCACAGCTGTGTTTTTCTAATCAAATGAGCCATAAAGCCTCAATAAGACCGTTCACGTAACTGAAACGCTTCTTATTCAGGACGTCTTTGATAAGTTTGGCCAAATTTTAAGGGATGGGTAATTATTTCAATGGAAGAAAAAATTCTTTAAATGTGACAGTGCAAAATATTTTTTTGATCACTTTATGGGTTTTAAGATAAGGAAATCATTTCCAAACAGTTAAACTTCTTCGAGTAAGGAAAGCTGGAATAACGTGACGAATAATAATGTTGTCAATCATATTAGCTTCTATATTATAATAGGTAATGAAACCACACGTTAAGTCTGTGGAAATCATTTAATCACTGCAATATATTTTTACACACGGTATTTATTGGCGCTAGAAGGTAAAACTTTGTTCATTCACAGGAACGTTGAATAATGTTTAACTTGTATAGGGTCACCACTGTCTATTTTTCCCTCAATTTTGGAAGGTAAAACCAACAGAAAAATGAAGCTCTTATATGGTATGTTGGGAACTTCTCAGTTGATTCACGCCAAGTTTAGTATAATTGTAGAGATATTGTATGATATTATGGACATTTAGAGACAACTTAATTCGAAAATGGTGGCCTTGTAAGTACTTTATTAAAATGCCGTTTCTACAGAAACATTGTACATATTTCAATTAATTATTTATTCTGCAGTATTTAGGTGACCGTTAAAATAATTTATTCGTAGATTTTGTTCGCCATTTTGTAAGCCAGTGCCAGTGTCACATTTCAGAAACTGCAGAAACGAATCCCAAAATATTTACATACGTTGCAGTCTGTAGTTGAATTGAGAGTTGAGTTGAGAGATATGTGCGGCTCTTAACAACGAGGTCTTGAGAGCCGATGATGGCGAAAAGAGATGATAATGGAGGACCGCCGGAATGCAAGGGAGATCCCCGAGAAAACCCGCTGGCCAGTCCGACACGATTCTCACTTGCGAAAATCCGGAAATGACCCGACAGGGGGTTGAACCCGGTTCGCCTTGGTGGGAGGCGAGCAGTACAACCGCTCAGCCACAGCGGCCCGTAGAGTGAGTAAGATGGGAGTATTTTCGAATGATTTAGCTGCTTATTTCCTTAATTGCGGCTACAACGTAGGTTACTGTTGTATCTATAAAAACGCGAAAGAGATCTGAAGCCATCTTGTACACATAAAAAAAAANGCTACAACGTAGGTTACTGTTGTATCTATAAAAACGCGAAAGAGATCTGAAGCCATCTTGTACACATAAAAAAAAAATAACTTATTTTGGGTGACCTGTTGATGCCACCTGAAAAATAAAGTGCTTTTTACATCTTAAAAAATTNAAAAAAAAATAACTTATTTTGGGTGACCTGTTGATGCCACCTGAAAAATAAAGTGCTTTTTACATCTTAAAAAATTCCCATAAAATTCTGCATGCAAATATTTAAAATAAAGTGTCCCGTTTGACCCACTGGCATATTCAAACCTCTGGAAGCAAAAGCATAAAGATTTCGAGGAGGTTTGTCTTTAGAGTTTTGGCAACACTAAGAAAGGATTTGTCGAAATTTGACCCGTAAGAGGGTGAAAAGGGGTGAAACGTGTTTTCTAGGAGACTTCAATAATCTCAGTAAACCCGATTAAATATCGTTGTGCTGTTTGCTTCAAAATATTGGCTGTATAAATACATAAAAACGAATTTAAGGATTTTTCGAAATTATTACCTTAGGAACGCGAAAAGGCGTGGTATACGCGGGAGAACCGCGGACAGAAAACTAGTAGTAATATTAAATTACATTAATTATTTTTATATATTCTCTTACTATGGCAATACAAGTTAAATTAAGTCAATTCACTGGTATCAGAGATACGGCACACAGCAATAACTGAATAACACCGCCACTTTGAAAATAGTATTGGAGCCATACCACTTCTAAGAAATTATTATTAATGGCCATCATCATATCTGAGGATATACTCGACCAACTATTGTCAAATTTTATGAAAAATTCCTTTAGCTTAATTATTTATTTTAATAGACATGGTTCTGCTTTCTATGACTCTGAGTATGTCTACATTATTAAAGTTACTTGCATACATGTGTAGAGGGAAGTAGGCTAATTAGTTACGCCGGTAACAACTAGTTTTAAAGTGGGGGAGAAGTTTATATTTTGATGAACGGAATATCACTATTTTAACTGTGGAAATAGTGTCGATTAAATAACTTTGTTTAATAATTTATAGTTTACTAGTGAACAGGCCCGGCTTCACCCGGTAACAATTTAGTTTTTACAGCGATGCTTTGAAAGACAAAAATGGTTACTGTGGGTCATCCATAAAAGATAAACATATGCTATTGCGGACTTTTCTGAATACCTTTTTGAGAGCTACAATTCTGTAGTACATTAATTTGAGGTATCTCTTATGGTTTAGTCAGCGCCCTAAAAGCGGTTTTTACGACTTGATTACAAACGGTTTGACATTTCTCTACTATCCTTACATTAAATATAAATGTTTTGTACATCAAAACCTTCCTCAAGAAATTCTCTAAATGACGTTAGAAATTGTATCAAAATCCATCAAGTAGTTCAGAAGTGCTAAGCGAATACACAGACAGACGAGGATAAACGAACTTCATTTTATACTATTTAGAAATTTAAAGATTTTCCGTGGAAGCATACCCGATGAAAATAATATAACTACACAAGTCCACTGTGCTGTCCAGAAAGTAGCACGCTTATATTGCTTCAAATTACGAATATTGCACTTTTAATAAGACGTTGACAAAACACCTACTTTTCATAATTTTCTGCAAGTGGTACTGGCATATTGCAGTAATATTTTTTTCATTTAGCTATTTAAATTACATTTTACTTTCAAAAATATATGTGAAGATAATTAAATTAACAATGATCTGGCTATAATTTTTCTAATTTGCAAAGCATGCCTCCGCGGGGCTGTCAGACGACAGCTGAGGTCATGCCCAGGTCCTGTGTGGAATCTGCAGAAGAGAGAAGATATTTGGGTCACGTTTCCTCAGAGGACTTCCGTCTCTGTTTCGTTGCCACCCATTGGGTATAGTGCGTCCCCCGCCGTCGACAGCAACACTCTTCTTTAACCCTTAATAAATCCATAAGCTAACATTAAGGTGGACCGATTTTCGTCTTTTACGCATATGCCTAACATCGGCTTGCGAATTACTTACAGAATTCTCTAAATCACGTTTTCAAGCAGTACCATGGGTGCTAGTTTAATTACAACTTTAGTCAACATACTCACGCTTCAATAAATCAGGCAATTTATTTTAATTTATCACGGTCCTTAGCTGCTCACGGTAAACTGAGCACTTTTGAAATCCTTGATTACTATCTACTTGTATGCTCACCGCGCATTCTTCCACCAAATGTAAAACTTACGTTGACATGAGCCTGGTCACATTATTCATGCTCTGGTCATGTAAAAGTGTTAAATTATTATAAAAGTAAATTTTTTTACAAATGTGCTATTTCGTTCATTAATATGTATTTAAAGACACAAAGCAAAAGAAATAATGCCAGTACTCACAAATATTTACCCAACATTAATTCAACGTTAAGATATGGAACTACTTTCTATCTGTCGTTACCAACTTTACCGGGTGCATGCCAGTCAGCGTGCCCGTAAAAATATATGCAGGCAAGGGCAGTGAAATTTTTCAAAGGTTGTATTCCAAAGTGCTCANCCAGTCAGCGTGCCCGTAAAAATATATGCAGGCAAGGGCAGTGAAATTTTTCAAAGGTTGTATTCCAAAGTGCTCAAATAACTGTGAACAACCTATACATCAACGTTTCTTTATTTTGGGTGTATAAACATTTCGTAACACGCGTTTGTGTAAAAAGTGTGCTGAACTTAGTGGGGGCCACGTGGATTTGACAGCTGTGTAGGAAGGAAAACATGTCCACTGTTGGGACGCGGAGATTGGCTACTGCCGCAGCTGGTACGCGCACTCTGTCCCGCTTTAACTCTAAGGTATAAAAAAACTCGCCACCGTTTACTTCTCTACTCTACTATTCCATTGAATTACGTAATTCATCATTACGCTGTGATCCCCTCTACATTGACGAGTGATATTGTTCTCAAACAATCAGTTTATCTCGTAAACGTTTGGTATCTTACAAGTTACGCATTCTTGGTTACCTGTAAACAATCGTAGTTTTCAAGTTATTATCTTAATGCTATCTTACCGAACCTAATGCATCATTGGTTCCTTATATGCTTCATGTGAGATACTTAAAATAAATTTGGTTGTTTAATATTATTCAAGAGTCAAATATTTAACACCCTACATTTTTGAGGATACTTCGTGTCTTAGTGATAAGATATCAACGACAACTCGGTAGAAATACTAAATCATTGGAGAGTTAGTTTCATCGTGATTTTAACTTAAAATGTTTATTCATTTAAATAGAAAAAAAAAATTTTCGACACAAAGTTTGGTTTTAAATCAAGTGTTTCTTGAAGTCGCACGAGTTTGATGTTAGTATTTCTTTGAAATCCGAAACTTGTTTTACCTGCGATAACGGCTTAACTTCTTGTTGTTTTAACTTTACAATTTTTCTCCCAAAAAAATTAAAGCTGGTATATAATTGAACATCATACAAAATTGCAAAGAAAATATTCTCATGACGTTCTGATGGTATGGACTCTTTATTTCGAGCTGTATTTAAATGCAGTAATCTTGTTCCATTTTAAGAATTCCGCGAAACAAATATCTAAACTTATAAGTTCATTTTATTAATGTAATTTTTCACCATTCTTATACATTTTCCAGAATTTTATTCCATATCTAACGAAAAAGTAATATGCTTAAAATGCAGAAAAATTCTGACTCATGATCACCCTTAAACTCGCCTATTTTCATTGGCTTCATTATTCAAAATTTTCATTAGGAATTCTTGCATTCCCGGCATTTGCAAAGTCGTTTCAGTGTTTAATAACGCCGAGTCCATATACTTTGATATAAGCTATGAACGATTAATTGAGAACTTTTGAAATCAAGCTTTGTAAAATGTCACTGCCCCTCTCTGTATATATTTTAACGGGCACACTAACTGACGTGTGCTAAATTATGCCGGTAAATACGGAAGGAAATTAATTCCATGTCTTAACGTAGAATTAAAAGTGCACGGTAAACTTTGAGACTACTAAACCTTTTTCTTTACGATTTCCGCTAGTACATTTGTATAATGTATACTTTTCTAATAATTACACAGTTTTACTCTACTGACTAATCAATAAAGTGACCAGGTGGAAGAATACAGAACGTCCATACAAGTGGATCTTATGCAAGTCTCTCAGAAGTGCTCAGTGTACCGTGAACAGCTGTACAATTGTTTCGATAGTTGGTTATAGCTTAACGTATGCGACACAAGTGATATGAGTTTTCTAGACATCTTTGCTTTATTACCCATCGGTGTAGGGAGTTACCTAGTAGAGCGGGTTATGACGAAAATCGTAAGGTAACTTGAATGTCTAACTCGAACCAGAAAGTTCCTATAGTGATATTATGCGTTATTTCTGTCACAACACCTGTTCCATGTGTGAATTTATTGTACTGAGAAAAATAATTGCATTAAAATATGTTTATATGTAACCAAATAAATAAGTGTATTTAAGTTAATCAGATAATTTGTTGGTTTTAAAATAAAGGGGAAAGAAACTTTGCAATTTAAAAGAGTATTATGAAAATTATTTAATAAAATTAGTTTCCTTGCAATGAAATTTTTTTTGTCCAGTATTTTACTTTAAATAAAAACCATATATTTACGTGGTTATGTAAAAAAATTATTTTATGGCTGTTTAGCCTTGTGCGAACTTGAATTGTTAACATCAGACGTTTTAACGGCTTGCAATAATAAAGAGTATTTTATTTTAATGTAAACTGGTTGTATTCTTCTGTGTGACTTATTTTCGCGAAACTCCTCTCTCTTCGGGGCATTTATTCTTTTGCTCTTTTTTTTCTAGTCGGCATTGCAAGTCCAACAACCCACCTTTGCGGCCTCCTCTCTGCCGCTATATTGATTAAAGTGAAACAAATGGTCCGGCCCTCACTGGATCTTGATGAAGATTTCTCTTTGTTCTCGCCCTGCTGGTTTCTGTTTCTTCCCACACTTGGCACCGATTCCGTTTTGTTTACATTTACCACTTTACATTCCTCGCCCCACAAAGGNCAGTCAGCGTGCCCGTAAAAATATATGCAGGCAAGGGCAGTGAAATTTTTCAAAGGTTGTATTCCAAAGTGCTCACATAACTGTGAACAGCCTATACATCAACGTTTCTTTATTTTGGGTATATAAACATTTCGTAACACACGTTTGTGTAAAAAGTGTGCTGAACTTAGTGGGGCCACGTGGATTTGACAGCTGTGTAGGAAGGAAAACATGTCCACTGTTGGGACGCGGATATTGGCTACTGCCGCAGCTGGTACGCGCACTCTGTCCCGTTTTCACTCTTAGGAGTAAAAAAACTCGCCACCGTTCACTTCTCTACTCTACTATTCCGTTGAATTACGTAATTCATCATTACGCTGTGATCCCCTCTACATTGACGAGTGATATTGTTCTCAAAAAATCAGTTTATCTCGTAAACGTTTGGTATCTTACAAGTTACGCATTCTTGGTTACCTGTAAACAATTGTAGTTTCCAAGTTATTAACTTAATACTGTCTTACCGAACCTAATGCATCATTGGTTCCTTATATGCTTCATGTGAGATACTTAAAATAAATTTGGTTGTTTAATATTGTTCAAGAGTCAAATATTTAACACCCTACATTTTTGAGGATACTTCGTGTATTAGTGATAAGATATCAACGACATCTTGGTAGAAATACTAAATCGTTGGAAAGTTACTTTCATCGTTTTTTCAACTTAAAATGTTTATTAATTTAAATAGAATAAAACATTTTTTTTGACACAAAGTTTGGTTTTAGATCAAGTGTTTCTTGAAGTCGCACGAGTTTGATGTTAGTATTTCTTCGGAATCCGAAACTCATTTTACCTGCTATAACGCCTTAACTTCTGGCTGTTTTAAATTTGCAATTTTTTTCAAAAAAATTAAAGCTGGCATATGATTGAACATTATTCAAAATTACCAAGAAAATATTCTCATGACGTTTTGATGGTATGGACTCTTTATTTCGAGCTATATTTAAAGGCATTAATCATGTTCCATTTTAAGAATTCCGCGAAAAAATATATAAATTTACAAGTTTATTTTATTTCTGAAATTTTTCACCATTCTTCTACATTATCCAGAATATTATTCCATATGTCACGAAAAAATAATATGCTAAAAATGCTGAAAAATTTTGACTCATGATCACCCTTAAACTCGCCTATTTTCATTGGCTTCATTATTCAAAATTTTCATTAGGAATTCTTGCATTCCCGGCATTTGCAAAGTCGTTTCAGTTATTAATAACGCTGAGTCCATATGCTTTGATATAAGCTATGAACGATTAATTGAAAACTTTTGAAATCAAGCTTTGTAAAATGTCACTGCCCCTCCCTGTATATATTATAACGGGCACACTAACTGACGTGCGCTAAATTATGTCGGTAAAGACGGAAGGAAATTAATTCCATGTCTTAACGTAGAATTTAAAGTGCAAGGCAAACTTTGAGACTACTAAAAATTTGTCTTTAAGATTTCCGCTTTTTTAATTGGGAATATACTGTATATGTAAGAACTAGCACATTTGTAAAATGTATACTTTTCAAATAATTACACAGTTTTACTCTACTGACTCGTGAGTAAAGTGACAAGGCGGAAGAATACACGACGTCCATACAAGTAGATCATATGCAAGACTCTCAGAAATGCTCAGTGTACCGTGAACAGCTTTACAATTGTTTCTATAGTTGGTTATAGCTTAACGTATGCGACAGAAGTGGTATGAGTTTTCCATACATCTTTGCTTTATTACCCATCGGTGTAGGGAGTTACCTAGTAGAGCGGGTTATGACGAAAATCGTAAGGTAACTTGAATGTTTAACTCGAACCAGAAAGTTCCTATAGTGATTTTCTGCGTTATTTCTGTCACAACACCTGTTCCATGTGTGAATTTATTGTACTGAGAAAAATAATTGCATTAAAATATGTTCATATGTAACCAAATAAATAAGTGTATTTAAGATAATCAGGTAATTTGTTGGTTTTAAAATAAAGGAGAAAGAAAATTAGCAATTTAAAAGAGTATTATGAAAATTATTTTATTAAATTAGTTTCCTTGCAATGAAATATTTTTTTGTCCAGTAATTTACTCTAAAATAGAAAACCATACATTTACGTGGTTATGTAAAAAAAATTATTTTATAGCTTTTTAGCATTGTGCGAACTTGAATTGTTAACATCAGACGTTTTAACGGCTTGCAATAATAAAGAGTATTTTATTTTAATGTAAACTGGTTGTATTCTTCTGTGTGACTTATTTTCGCGAAACTCCTCTCTCTTCGGGGCATTTATTCTTTTGCTCTTTTTTTTTCTAGTCGGCGTTGCAAGTCCAACAACCCACCTTTGCGGCCTCCTCTCTGCCGCTATATTGATTAAAGTGAAACAAATGGTCCGGCCCTCACTGGATCTTGATGAAGATTTCTCTTTGTTCTCGCCCTGCTGGCTTCTGTTTCTTCCCACACTTGGCACCGATTCCGTTTTGTTTACATTTACCACTTTACATTCCTCGCCCCACAAAGGNTTCTGTTTCTTCCCACACTTGGCACCGATTCCGTTTTGTTTACATTTACCACTTTACATTCCTCGCCCCACAAAGGGGTACGTTCGAGCGTAATTAGTTGCTTCTATCGCCTCGAGTTTTAATTTACTCTGTAGGATTCGTAAAATATGCAAGCAAAAAAAAATCCCACTTTCTTTCACTTTGAAGGGTGGAGAAAATTAAATTTTGGTTTCTGTGGATTTAACGCCACAAATGTAGAAACAAGGCGTCGTGCTCTATTTTACAGTATCTTGCCGGTTTCTGAGATACTCTTGCAGTGTATATTTGTTCCCCCCACTCCCTCGAGATTTCTTATTTTTAGAATGTGCACAGAATATATGTAACTTGAGATTTTTAATTTTTATAACAGAAATATGTAACTCTAGTAAAGATCAAGAATTTCTATTACATTTAACACATAGCAATGTTCAGCACAAAACGACTTCTAATCGCATAAGACGTTCGGTTTATTTGCAGAACCAGTGGTTCGAAGTACACCGATCGCATGTAGAAAACCTAATTATGCAGTTTCCCCTCGTTTCGCAAGTTGTGACACACTGGTTCAGCCAGCGTGAAGTGACGCGTCGTGGGATGACATTCCCATTTGACAAAAAAGTAAGTTCTGTATGTGTGTTAATTTTATATGTAGAAGTAACTGATTAGTTGTAACTGCAGAGTCACGATTTTCAATGTGATTATTTAAATGACCAACACATATTAAAACCAAAGCCATCGATAAAGGTGTCGTTCACTTATATTTTTTCACAATTTTACGCGGTAATTACTTGTTGATACTAGAGCAATTTATGGCTGTCGGTGGAATTAAACAAAGGAAGTGATAAAAAGAATTCTCTTGTCTGAATAATGTAGTCTACTGTATGCAACGGGCTGCAACCATAGAAATTTTAACGTGCGAACACGAGTCACTGAAAGATGGCTTATTATTACGTATTGAGGACTGCGCAGTATCTTGTATAATTAATTTATCCCGTGTTGTGATAGTGCTGTAGAATCGCACTTGTCTAGTTTGATTTTGTATAGTTAATTTCGCAGAGAAGAAAATTTACTGTCTCGCAATGGAAAAAAAAATCTACAGTTTTAATCTGATTGTAAAAAGTATTATTTAGGAAACTAATTAATTTTCGTGGATGATTATTCGATATTTTTAAAATCTTCAACAGCGCCGAAATAAATTTCACACCAAATATTTGCTAAAATATTTATATTTTCAACATTTATTTGGTAAAAATATTGCCCAGCAAGAAAAGGGCAGTAATACAATAGAAATATTAGTACTATGAGAGGAAATGAAATTGTTAATATCGCAATTGTCAGAAACACATACCACATATAATATGAATTTACAGTCGGTNATATCGCAATTGTCAGAAACACATACCACATATAATATGAACTTACAGTCGATTAACGATAGTAAAAGGTAGAATTTTTAAATGCAGATTAACCACAAACAAATACAGGCACTATCGGAATAAAGTAAGAGCAGAGATAAACTGTACGTGAACATTACCCTCTAATCACATCTAAAAGATTACATACACAAGGCAGAAAATTTAATTCCGGTTGACATTGAAAATAAATATATATTATGCAAGGGAAAAAATAGGTTGGGGATGTTTATGATAATAAGTAATATCAGTATCGCAGTACTTTCCACTTCTTTTCTTTCCGTCTTCATCGTGTACAAAGATTCACAAGCGAATTCAATTTATACAAAAACAAGCACGTGAATCTGGTAGGTTAATCTTTGTTATGCGTGTATCTGTGGTTATTCTAACCACTTTCCCGGTTACATTAATCAAGCAGATTGATGAATAGTGTATAGAAAACTGAAGTATTAATTTTCATCCCATTGGAAAAAGATAATTTCCCCCAAATCTCTCTCTGCTCTTGTAACGAGTAGGCTCAATTTTCTTGATTGGGCGATAGCTTCTTCGCTAAAAAAGGNCCCAAATCTCTCTCTGCTCTTGTAACGAGTAGGCTCAATTTTCTTGATTGGGCGATAGCTTCTTCGCTAAAAAAGGGAAACTAAATAATAAGTTGCTGGAGAGAATCTTCAGTGAAATTTAAAACCCCATTTCTAGTGAACCATTTATCCGATTTTCATGAACAACGTACCGTTGGATTCACCTTTAAGTTCTCTATAATATGAAATTCAAACGAACCGGATTAAGAAAGAAGGTTACAAGAGAACTAGAAAAAAAAATTCACCAAGGGTTTCATTTCTTGTGAACCATTTAACCGATTTTAATGATCGACATACCTTTAGATTCACCTTTAAATTCTCTATAATATGAAATTCAAACAGATCCGATTAATAAATAAAGTTACTAGAGAAATCGAAAAAAGCCTAAAATTCACCAAGGGTTTCGACCTAACTCAGAAACTACTAACACCACACTCACCAGACTCGACCTGTAGAATGACCTGATACGTCGCCCACGAGAAGGCAGTGAAATATTTTGGCACATAACACTTTCATTGTTCCTCTGTGTCCGTCTTCGCTGTCCTTAACTTTGTGCGCCTCTCTACGTATTTCGGTAATGTGCTCGTTTCTGTTGTTTTTATTGTGTCATGTAGATTTATTTACATAGACTGCCCTGATCGTCGGTTCGTTTAAATAATAGTTTCTTTGTTTCTTCACAGTTTCCTCCATTTATTGACGGCCTAATTGGTTATGTTGTGCTATATTCGTGTTTTGACATATCTGCTAACAACAAATGGCCTTGAATTTTTTGTCACTGTAGGTTTTATGTCATATTCTGTAAATTTTATTTTGCAATATAAAAAGGTAGGTCATGTAGTACGTTCGAAATAACAGTTTATTCAATTTCTAAGTCTTTAGCTATACCAGGCAACTTTTGTATTTCAAGTAGGCCTTAATAGTGGCAATATTTGGAAAGGAAAAAAAAATACTTCATATCGGAAACAACACCGTACAAATGATTTTGTACTTTTACAAGGAAATCTTGAAAAACCTGTTGCCGAAAACGTGAGAAATGAGAAGTTTCTTTTAGCACANATTTTGTACTTTTACAAGGAAATCTTGAAAAACCTGTTGCCGAAAACGTGAGAAATGAGAAGTTTCTTTTAGCACACTAAGTAGATTTACAATACGTATTTGTAATATTTCAATTAAATACTTGTATTTTAAAGTAGGCCTACATAGGTGAGAACTTGGAATAAAATAATTTTTATTGTACTGTCAAAAGCAGCTGTGATAAATTAATAAAATAAAACATTTAAACATATATATATATATTGAATTCTCAAATTTCATCTCTGGAGTACCGTGACTCGAACAAGTGACCCTTTTTGTATAAACGAAACACTTTTCCTCAACACCAATTTGTCTTACAGGATTTGAATTTGCTTTCAGGATATAATACAGAAGTATATTAACTAGGCATGTACAGCATATAATAACATCATCTCCGGGGAATAAATATGGATAGTAGTTTAGATAACTAGTGCACTTAAGAATAACATTAAAATATTTGCGAGAGGAATTCACATTTGCAGTTTTATAATTGCAGCATGTATTGTTTTATGAATATTTGAGTCGGTACGAAAGTTGCTGGCATCAAATGTATACAAAACACAATCTTTTAAAAAAAAAATAAAAAAAAATCGCCATGATTGAATCGCGCGAGTACAATGAAGGTTGCCCCACAGTACCGTCATAGCACGACACGAGTCCCATTTGCGTTTAATGCGGTTTGCTTGCGCACCAGGGGGCATGCATATCCCTCCATCATGCATAGCTGCAAGACACCGAATAAGGCCTTAGTAAAAGTGTGAGCAGTGTGAGTCACAGAGCCAAGTTCCGTGAACACGCAGCATTCGACAAGCCTTTGCTCAGCTGGTTGAGTTTAAGAGAGGCCGCATCCTTGGCCTCCGCGAGAGGTTGAACTTTTCGGCGCATTTCTCTCCACTTGAACCGCTATGTCTACACCGTGAGACGGTGTTGGACACCGTGGGAACGTTGCTGGTCGACCCCGGTGGACCACCAGCAGGTAGGATCGTTTCATCGTACGACAAAGTTGTAAGCACTCCACGGGTGCCACTGTGCACCACCCAGGGACATGGCACGGCAGCTGGGGATACGCCTGTGTCCACCAGCAACGTATCCAGGAGGCTAGCAGAGCGGGATCTGTAGTCGCAGCGTCCCTCAGGACGTCTGCCATTACGATCTGAGCATCGCCGATCACGTGAGACCTTCTGCCGGGAACATACAGCATGGAAACTTGCGGATTGGTGACGAGTGTTGTTCAGCGACTAATTGCTTTTCTATCTGGATACAGACGGCCGCAGAATTCGAGTCTGGATACGCCCTGGTCAGCGCCGTGATCGACGCTTAATTGTAGAGCAGCGCACTGCCCCAACGAGAAGTTTCATGGAGTGGGGTGCGGTTCCCTACGATTCCCGCACCATACTGGCGATGATTGAAGCAACCCTGATGGCGTGGCGATAGGTCCAGGAAATTCTGCGACCGTATGCACTCCCATTCCTGGTGCAGCTTGACAACCGCATTTCCCAGCAGGATAATGTTTGACCTCACACAGCACGGGTATCTCTGGCCTGCCTGCGTGATGTCAGCAAGCTTCCTTGGCCAGCAAGGTCCCCAGACTTCTCGCCCAACGAGAACGTTCGGGACCATATTGGATGACAAATTCGACCAGCGGCCATACCCGACCTTGTCGCCTTATCGCCGCCTGTCTCCGTAGTACAGGTCGTCTAACACCATGCTAAGTACATCCTCCGAGTGTTGGTCCCCTGTAATACATGCTTGGTGTGGTACAATAGTTTGATGAACTACCATGTCCTGTGCCTGTATCCCATTACGTGCCCATGCGATGGCACTTTCAGGGTAACCAAGTTTTTTTGCAGATGAGTGTAATATTACATTTTGTACGGGTGGTTAAAAATTATTGAGTGAGGGGGAATACACACAGCCGCATGATGGCACTTTCCTAGGAAAGTAAGATTAACGGCAATGAAATTTTTCCATATTCGAAAGGACGCTCATTAGGGAGCATTTCTTAACACACCTATTGTTCTGTAGAAAATTATTCGTTAACATATTCACTTGTTTTAAACGAAATACTTGTCACATAATGTAACAGTTTGTTACTTTGTATTCGCAACTTTGTGCTATTCCTGTTTATTACAAATATTATTATGTATATATTTAAAAAAACATAGAAAAGAAGAGAAAACTAAAAGCTATATTATAGTATTTTTTAAATATTTATAACTGCCAAAACAAATTATCTGCAATATTTACAACGATTTAATGTCAGCGTAACTGTTATTGCTGAACTGCTTAAAATAAACGCAACTCTCCCATAAAGACAATGAAGTGACAAGGCGGTAAGGAAATATCGCACGGCCACTGACCATTATCCGGTAGATGAAGCTGCGTGCAGCGAGATAATGACTTAATAAGGATCTAAAAATATTTAATGTGACTGGAATCCTCTGGCACAAGAATATTTAACACGATAAAATAGCACAATATTTCTTCTTATGTAACAGAACGCAAAGATCTGCCGACAGTTCCAATTATTTTCGACGACTGGAAAAAAAATTTGCCATGCCAAATAAGCTGCAAGGTTTCGTTTCACACGTAGACATCTGGTTATCACCATGTATCTCTTAAGTGTATTAGATATGCGCAGTCANCTGCAAGGTTTCGTTTCACACGTAGACATCTGGTTATCACCATGTATCTCTTAAGTGTATTAGATATGCGCAGTCAATGTGTGAGTTCTTAACATAGCATAGTACGCTGATATTTATTTGATCGTGTATACCAACGGGAATTTCCGTTCGCATGCACAAAAGTACGCGTAATATGAAAACAATTTCCTCGTTAAAGAATACAGCGTTAATGAGCTGAAATTTGCAGTGATGGTTAGTCCATTCCGGGTTACTTCACACTTTCCTGAAGCCTTAATAAATTTATACTTTTGGTTACCGATTACGTATCCTTCCGCTACACGTAAACATAAAGACAGCCACGTGACTTAGACGTTTTAACTGTTAAAGGCTTTGTTTACTGTTTACAGCTGTTCAAAAGAATTCTGCCATATTTCAAAAACCATTACGTACGAATGTTCACAATTTAAGCCTATAACCATATTGTGGCCAGCTTTATGACTTTTTAACAATGTCTGTATTGACGATAGTTCTTACGGTTTTTATTATTTTACAGTGTTAACATATTTTTTATACACGATACATCACATTACATAGCAAAATGTCAATTTTTGGCAACGACTGTANTTACAGTGTTAACATATTTTTTATACACGATACATCACATTACATAGCAAAATGTCAATTTTTGGCAACGACTGTATTTAACCCTGTAACAACTATGGGGGAAAGAGCTCTTAGTATTTAACCACTTGTTATTGATGTGTGTTGGCGTATTTCGATAAAAGAACTGCCTCAGTTGAAACAAATATTAAAATGAAGGAGCAACCAGTCCAACAAAAACGCAGTAAATTCAAAAACGCAACTCGTTTTGCTTTTTTTTTTGTACATGGCAGCGACAAACTTTAAAGATAGTGGTGAACATGCACACGAATAGGACCACCGTAACTCTTATTACGTGCATATTTCTTTTCATGGGTAATTCGTTTTTACAAGATTCATTAAATTATTTATTTAAAATTTCCTGTCTGGGCTTGGTAATTTGTTGGGATTGTGGTAAACATTCGAATCACAGAAACATAAGCACTTTGTACTACTGTGTTTCAGGGTAATGTTACAAGGTGATGAATAAACAGACGTTACATAAAATAATCAACATTGCCATAAAAACAGTTCACGGTTAAAACGTATAAATTACGCACGTCCAATATTTGCAATCACACACACACACACACCGGTTCAGCGTAACAACCACAGACACACCTTTTCACACGCAGCGGTCCCGGCACATGTTACATTATATTTATTACATACCGTGGTAACACTGATTTATCACAACACGTAAGTTGCCTAGGTATGTTAAAAAAAACACAACGTGCACGAACTTGATGTGGTAACCTGAAGTAATTTTCGGAGCAAGAGAAATGAACGCTTCGTTTCATCAACAGCCGGCATAGAAGAAGAAGAAAAATAACAGCAATATGCCATGTCATCCTCATGTCGCCACTCGCCTCGTCAGTCGCCACTTCTGCCAACTTTGGATTCGTAACGCTCCCGCCATCACATCTAAATATATTATAATATGTATTCAAACATTAAAATCTATTTTCAATCGTAAATTACAAATTGAAAAATTATTATTTTTATTGCATAAAGTATGAGATATGCTAAAATTCAAAACAATATTTTTCCTGCTACTACTAGCCATGCGAAACTTCCCGAGACAGAGAGAGTGGAAATAAAGGCCGGAAGAGGAGGGGGAGGGGGATGGGGATGACAAGCTCCGCTCCGCCGACATCCTATTTGAAATTTCTTCCTCGGTCGAAAAAAAAAGATACTATGTCACTAGGGCCTACGCACCCTATTTTGCGCTGCTATTTTTAACTGTAACAATGAAATATGTTTCCGTCAGGGCTAGCTAAAAATTTTAATATGTCGATAGGCAACGTTTAATTTACAAACAGCATACCAAACAAAAACTTGTTTAAGACAATATTTTAACTGTGAACTATTTCTTACTAGCCGTTGANTTTACAAACAGCATACCAAACAAAAACTTGTTTAAGACAATATTTTAACTGTGAACTATTTCTTACTAGCCGTTGCCAAAACAGAGCTGCTTTGGATGTTTTTAATCCGTATTGAATAAGAAATAAATATTACAAGTTATAAAATATACTAATTTAAAGTTTCATTTATTAAAATAATATACTACTTTTAAAGTTAATCAGTGTTATAAACTTGTGGTATACAAGGCATTAAAAAAAAATGGTTAACATATTACTCCTAGGGTGATTTTTCAAATGTTAGTTTCAAAACATTCGAAAAAACCCTGAATGGACTATACAACGTGCAAGTTTGTGTATCTGTTTGTGCGCGCGTGCGCGTATTCCCGTGCATGAAACTGTGCAAGAACCACAAGTACCTATCGGTTGTTCGTGGTTTTAAATGAGCACTTTTGAAATCAATATTTGAAAACTTCTACTGCTGCTCTGTGTATTTTAACGGACACACTGATTGGCATGCGCCCTGTTAAGTTTGTAACGACTGAGGGAAAGTAGTTCCATGTCTTAATGTTTATTTATGAGTGTATATATTAATTACTATATATACTAAAATTATTTATCTTGGTTTTTTTTTAATAAATACACTTTAAAAAATTGGCATACTCGTAAAATATTTATTTATATGATAATTTTACAGTTTCATTTGACCAACGCCAATGTCAATGTTAAATTCACGTATGTGGAATAATACCCAATGTCCACACAAGTTGATCTTAAGCAGAGCTTTCAAAAGTGCTCTATTTACCTTGAAAACCTATATGTTTAATTTGGCTATTATTTAACAGAAGGACTAGCAAAACTTATTTATTGTGAAGTTAATACGCATTTTGAGCCATACACGTTTCAAAACTGTGGTTGTTATATGCGAATAACCATCGTGAGTCAGATTTTGATCCTGCGTAACCTGACGGCTTCATTATGGAAAGGTTGCACGGAAATTACGGACTTAAATCCTACAGAACTCACGTTCTGTACTTTAACTCGTGTAAAATCCAACCTGTATTTAATTCAGACTGCAAATAGTTCTCGAAAGCAGAGTAAATAATCCTCTTATCTCGTATCTCTCAGGAAGATTAAAGTGCTTGCTTAGAACTAAAAAGCCCGTAAAAAAACCGAAATACAAAACTCATCCCTAGAATAATTTTTTTTTAAAACCAATTTATTAAACGATTAATAATCTACTGTTGAGTAACCCAGCCAAATAGTCTTTGCGGACGTAATATATATATTTTCTTTTCCCTGTGGGAAACGCGAAAATACGGGTAGCAAGATTCCTCCAAATGTGTTACATAATTCAGTTGGAAACGGGGAGTTCTTTTTATTTTATTTTCCGTATTCTTTCTCTTCCGGAGCATACTGTAAGGAGCGCAGCACTA
Source organism: Clitarchus hookeri (assembly GCA_002778355.1). Classification (NCBI taxonomy): domain Eukaryota; kingdom Metazoa; phylum Arthropoda; class Insecta; order Phasmatodea; family Phasmatidae; genus Clitarchus; species Clitarchus hookeri. The sequence continues at coordinate 111,922 of NQII01004523.1, forward strand.
TAATAAAGGCTCTTGCCAACCTTCCAGCCAGAAGTTTCCCGCACCCGGAAGGTTGTTTCTATGGATCTGCGTCGTATTCGCCACACCTGCGTCCCCGTATTTTTTTGTGCGGAATTATTTATCTCGTCGTCTTCTTCGCGAGGCCCAGGTATCCTTATCTCCCTCTCTCCTGGAGGGCTCACCAGAGCCGCCCTCGGTTCTAACGCAGACGTGCTCCACATTGCCACCGTTCTCACGATCTCTTTTTCTTTCTCTCTCTCTCTCTCTTTCTCTCTCTCTCTCTCTCTCCATAGGGGCAGAGCGCAGCATCGTCTTAAGGATACTGGTAACGAAAAAAAACCTGGATTTTAACACTTTGAGGACTACGCCCGAGTCTAACAAACGATTTTTCTACCATCGGAGACAAAACTCTTACGAATATTCTTCCGTTCCTTTGCTAGTTTTTATTATAACCATACACTAGCTGTGCCCGCGGCTCCACTCGCGTGGACTACATAATTATGATTTATGTTTTTTTTTAATAAAGTTGAATTTTACTTATAGTTGATCTTCTATACTCTATACATATTATAAAACTCAACGTCTCGTTGGATTAAATGGCAAAAACGCTTATTAGTATTTCTCTGTTATATATAGATATATGCTACCGCGGAGTTTTTTTTTTAGATCTTGTTATTATACACAATTCTTTACTAAATTATAGTTTTCCAACTTTAACGGTTTAGCCACCATATTGCAAGAGAGCACGCTGGCGGCAAACTTTCTTACGACTTAATTCACTATTATCGTCACTGCTGATTCCTTATGTTACCATACATAACTAAATATATACTAAAACCTGGCCAGAGAACATAGCCATGAATGAAAAAAAACACGTAAATCGGATACGTGATTCTCGAGTGATAAGCGCACTTACACACAGATAGAGAGACGTTGAGTTTTATAATATGTATAGTTGAACATCGTGAATCATCAGTTGTAATTTTCGTGAATAGAAAATTTAATTTTGCTTTGATTTTCAAAACGAACATTACTGACTGTATATTGTGCAACACATCACAAGTAACTGCCATTGGGGACAGTTAGCTCGCCTACTCATTGCTTAACGATTAGCCAATAAAGGGACTTTGAAGCACGGGAAGCATTTCCGGTGTAATTAGGACGAATAGAACGCTGGTGATTGGGAATGCACAGGCCAATGAAACTGTTGCTCATATAATGGAGTGTTTACACAACGAACATCTAACTTATCGTCACTTCGAATAAATTTGCGCAGACTTTCAAGTGTTATATTTGTACGTATTGCTGCTCGACTTGTAGGCATTCCTTACAAGTATTATTACTCCGACTACAAAAATTTTACCGCATTTGCATAATGGCATTCCGAAATCACAATTTTTTTGTTATCGAGACGTACAAATGATAAAACCTAACTCACTTACCAAAATGAGATCATTCACGTTGAAATTAAATACCATAAGTTACTTCAAGAAATATTTGAAATCACGCAATGAAATATTTTCGCAATTTTAAAAAATTGTTCAAGTTTAGGAATTTTTTTCCAAGTTTTTTATTTGGAGCAGTCTATGAGTTTTTTAAAAACAATTTTTTTGAGGATACCTTAAAATGAAATAAGAAATTATCTTTCAGTCAACTTGTTAGGTTTTCTGTAAGTGTTTCCGTTTATTTTATTCGTACGCACCAAAAACAATAAAAGCGTAACTTTGACTGGCCATTATGCAAAATAAGTACGGTCTAATTTATTTTTATACGAGGAATAATAGTACTTGTAAGGAACGTATAAAATTTGAACAATATTTCGTACAAATAAATAATAATACATTTTTTCTTCGCCAGACCACTTAATCTCGGGAGAGGGGATCAAGGCAAACACAGATTGTGTTCGATTTCATTGCAATGTTCCCTTGACCTCTTGCCCTTGATCCCTTCACATCATGAGCCGTTGTTCCCTTCGTAAGAGATATTCGTATATTATTTCGGACACCTGTGTTCTTTTCCACCTCGAATTTTCTTCTGTCATAATTCACTGCACGCGGGTTTAATTTTTTTTGTGACGTTAGGGTGTAAATTTGTGACACAATAACAAATTAAATATTTTAAACAGCAGTGCATTGAAAAACGATCTAATGCTATGTTCTAAGAAAAAAATTAGTAAAATTACCATATAAATATTTACTAATAGTGAGAAAGTGCGAATGGTAAACTATTTACCATAAATCCATGATAGTGCCCCTACATTAGCTCACGAAACAGTCAAATGCGTAGGAATGTCCCAACCTTGTATATTAACGACGCTCAACAACCCTATATTTGCAGTCTGACACGTGGTATTATTTCCATGCACTGTAAAGGTTAAAAACTTCCATTACAATTTAGGAAGTTGATCAGAAATTTTTTTATTGTGTAAAGAAGGCCAAGTGACAAGTGCCTTTGGCTAAAGGCAATATTGTAAGGTGCATATGTGTCATTTCTGTGATCTATAACAGCAGCAGATGACGTCACGAACTCATGAACTTTTCGAGGGCACGAATCCAGCTAAGGGTACTTGGATTCTGAGACTTCGTTGCTTTAGTAATATTGTTCATAGAATATTTACGGTTTCTTCACACTTTGTTAATCTAACCATTGAAAAATTACCCCACGTANCCAATTTATTAAACGATTAATAATCTACTGTTGAGTAACCCAGCCAAATAGTCTTTGCGGACGTAATATATATATTTTCTTTTCCCTGTGGGAAACGCGAAAATACGGGTAGCAAGATTCCTCCAAATGTGTTACATAATTCAGTTGGAAACGGGGAGTTCTTTTTATTTTATTTTCCGTATCCTTTCTCTTCCGGAGCATACTGTAAGGAGCGCAGCACTATAATAAAGGCTCTTGCCAACCTTCCAGCCAGAAGTTTCCCGCACCCGGAAGGTTGTTTCTATGGATCTGCGTCGTATTCGCCACACCTGCGTCCCCGTATTTTTTTGTGCGGAATTATTTATCTCGTCGTCTTCTTCGCGAGGCCCAGGTATCCTTATCTCCCTCTCTCCTGGAGGGCTCACCAGAGCCGCCCTCGGTTCTAACGCAGACGTGCTCCACATTGCCACCGTTCTCACGATCCCTTTTTCTTTCTCTCTCTCTCTCTCTTTCTCTCTCTCTCTCTCTCTCCATAGGGGCAGAGCGCAGCATCGTCTTAAGGATACTGGTAACGAAAAAAAACCTGGATTTTAACACTTTGAGGACTACGCCCGAGTCTAACAAACGATTTTTCTACCATCGGAGACAAAACTCTTACGAATATTCTTCCGTTCCTTTGCTAGTTTTTATTATAACCATACACTAGCTGTGCCCGCGGCTCCACTCGCGTGGACTACAGAATTATGATTTATGTTTTTTTTTAATAAAGTTGAATTTTACTTATAGTTGATCTTCTATACTCTATACATATTATAAAACTCAACGTCTCCTTGGATTAAATGGCAAAAACGCTTATTAGTATTTCTCTGTTATATATAGATATATGCTACCGCGGAGTTTTTTTTTTAGATCTTGTTATTATACACAATTCTTTACTAAATTATAGTTTTCCAACTTTATCGGTTTAGCCACCATATTGCAAGAGAGCACGCTGGCGGCAAACTTTCTTACGACTTAATTCACTATTATCGTCACTGCTGATTCCTTATGTTACCATACATAACTAAATATATACTAAAACCTGGCCAGAGAACATAGCCATGAATGAAAAAAAACACGTAAATCGGATACGTGATTCTCGAGTGATAAGCGCACTTACACACAGATAGAGAGACGTTGAGTTTTATAATATGTATAGTTGAACATCGTGAATCATCAGTTGTAATTTTCGTGAATAGAAAATTTAATTTTGCTTTGATTTTCAAAACGAACATTACTGACTGTATATTGTGCAACACATCACAAGTAACTGCCATTGGGGACAGTTAGCTCGCCTACTCATTGCTTAACGATTAGCCAATAAAGGGACTTTGAAGCACGGGAAGCATTTCCGGTGTAATTAGGACGAATAGAACGCTGGTGGTTGGGAATGCACAGACCAATGAAACTGTTGCTCATATAATGGAGTGTTTACACAACGCACATCTAACTTATCGTCACTTCGAATAAATTTGCGCAGACTTTCAAGTGTTATATTTGTACGTATTACTGCTCGACTTGTAGGCATTCCTTACAAGTATTATTACTCCGACTACAAAAATTTGACCGCATTTTCATAATGGCATTCCGAAATCACAACTTTGTGTTATCGAGACGTATAAATAATAAAACCTTACTCACTTGCCGAAATGAGATCATTGACGTTGAAATTAAATACCGTGAGTTACTTCAAGAAATATTTAAAATCACGCAATGAAATTATTTCGCAATTTTTAAAAATTGTTCAAGTTTAGGAATTCTTTTTCAAATTTTTTATTTGGAATACCCTATAAGTTCTTTTAAAAGAAATTTTTTAAGGATACCTTAAAATGAAATGAGAAATTATCTTTCAGTCAACTTGTTAGGTTTTCTGTAAGTGTTTCCGTTTATTTTATTTGTACGCACCAAAAACAATAACAGTGTGGGGATCAAGGCAAACACAGATTGTGTTCGATTTCATTGCAATGTTCCCTTGACCTCTTGCCCTTTATCCCTTCACATCATGAGCCGTTGTTCCCTTCGTGAGAGATATTCGTATATGAATTCGGACGCCTATGTTCTTTTCCATCTCGAGTTTTCTTCTGTCATAATTCACTGCACGCGTGTTTCATTTTTTTTTTTTGTGACGTTAAGAAGTGTAAATTTGTGACAAACTAACGAATTAAATATTTTAAACAGCAGTGCATCGGAAAACGATATAATGCTATGTTCTAAGAAAAAATTAGTAAAATTACCATATAAATGTTTACGAATAGTGAGAAAGTGCGAATGGTAAACTATCTCCCATATATCCATGATAGTGCCCCTACATTCGCTCACGAAACAGTCAAATGCGTAGGAATGTCACAACATTGTATAGTAACGACGCTCAACAACCCTGTTTTTGCAGTCTCACGCGTGGTATTATTTCCATACACTGTAAAGGTTAAAAACTTCCATTACCATTTAGGAACTTTACCAGAAATTATTTTACAGTGTAAAGAAGGACAAGTGACTAGTACGTTGGGCTAAAGGCGATATTGTAAGGTGCACATGTGTCCTCTCTGTGATTTAGAACAGCAACAGATGACGTCACTAACTCATGAACTTTTTGAGGGCACGAACCCAGCTAAGGGTACTTGGATTCTGAGGCTTCGTTCCTGTAGTAATATTGTTCATAGAATATTTACGGTTTCTTCACACTTTGTTAATCTAACCATTGAAAAATTACCCCACGTATGACGTATTTAGTTATTTCGTAAACAGACATTGTATCACAAGCGTTTTATACTTCTGTTAATATTAAAGTACCCTATTTTTGGTTTAATGTAACTTTTCTTATGTTTTATTTTTTCAAAATGTTGGTATTTAATTTATACAGGTGTGTTGGCAATGCCTAGTAAGAAATAGTTCTTATGAAAAATATTATTATTACACTGAGTGCGCACGGATGCGGTGCGTTGTCCCTTTGGTATAATTCTCTGTACTTGGTTAAGCCTTGTTTGCACGAGGCGAAGGAATATCCTGGAAGTAGAACTTGAGCAGGGCTTAAGAAAAGTTGGAGGAAACGGCGAATGGACAATAGAGTCGGTGATTACGGCGACTTGTGGCAGCCGCACGTGTTATGTGAGGGTGAGTCAAATGAAGACCGGAAAATTGTGGTAGAAAATCTAAACGTTCTTAGACGACATGTAAGTTGGCACGAGGAAAGGGGCGCATTGTGACGCGTGACGGACACGTGGCAGCACGACAAGTGTCTTGTGGTCCGTCGTGACTTGACTGCGGATACTGCGTGTGCGCATGTGAAAACTAAGTCACTTATTCATCAATCCTAGGTTTGTTTAATTTAAAAAAAAACACCCATTCTACAAGTACTAAAAGCTAACTTGGGCCAAGTTAGTTAAAATTTTAAATTAATATATTTACCCACTATCCTAGGTTAGTTTAGGGCGTCCTGTTAGATTAAGGCGCTGTTTTGAAAGACGGATTAAAAAAAAAAACGGCTTAGCAATAACGATGTCCTCCCGCGATCTTTTGAACAGTAATCGCAGCCTTGGCGGTCCACATAAACTCTTTCTGCTCGAAGGTGAACCAGACGAGTCGAGATGACGGATCCAACGTCAATACGCACCACAGAGGAACACTGGTACGTTCTCCTTCTTTTTTTTTAGAAGTGAAGTGATAAATGTCGCCAAAATCCATCTCAAAATAAACGCTATGCGTGTTTGTTTCCGTGGCCAATGCATGACTGGAGCTTGAAGCTATGTAACGGCATCACGCCCGTGCCTGAATTTCCATGACCACAGCCATATTCCACAAAACCACGAAACTTATAATTTACGAGTTGTAAGTACATATGAATGTGGTATAATAATATAGTGGGTCACAAAGCAGGTGAGTACACATGTAGATTTTACTAATAATTCACAAGTGAATTTCAGCGATGTTACTAGTGAGTCGAGTTTAAGCTAAGATAATATCACGAGAGGTGAAACTGGAAATTNTTCTTTTTTTTTAGAAGTGAAGTGATAAATGTCGCCAAAATCCATCTCAAAATAAACGCTATGCGTGTTTGTTTCCGTGGCCAATGCATGACTGGAGCTTGAAGCTATGTAACGGCATCACGCCCGTACCTGAATTTCCATGACCACAGCCCTTTTCCACAAAACCACGAAACTTATAATTTACGAGTTGTAAGTACATATGAATGTGGTATAATAATATAGTGGGTCACAAAGCAGGTGAGTACACATGTAGATTTTACTAATAATTTACAAGTGAATTTCAGCGATGTTACTAGTGAGTCGAGTTTAAGCTAAGATAATATCACGAGAGGTGAAACTGGAAATTAGTTTAGGACTGACGTCATTAAATGTAAATGTAGTATTGAAATATCACCCGAATAGAGAAAACTGCAGACAGGGAATTTTTATCTTAGAATCAGAGAATTTTATTGTTCGTGACAACATCGAAGAACATGAAAGGTGAAAAAATTAATATAACATAATATGTTATAATTAAAACTTTATATATTTATATATATATATATATATATATATA
>NQII01004523.1:119666-160704 GCA_002778355.1 Clitarchus hookeri
CAGATATTCTTTATTCGGGCTAATATTCATGAGACGTTAATACACGGAAACCACTGTGGCGCTGTTTTTTGTACTTTGATATGTATCTGTAAGATTCGTACTCTGCAATTTGAACTTCTTCTGTGAACTGTGGTGCTGAGTGTTAAATAAATAGTTAAATAAACAAAGTACATAACAAACTAATTTGGAACTTCTTCATTCTTAATTAATAATGTTCAATTCTATGAGTCTCGTGTTTCTACCCTGAGCAAGCCGTGGCAAGTAAACAGTCGACAGTGTAAGCGGCGAAAAATATACAACATGGCGCCCAACTGTGCGGCATTATAAAAAAAATATAGTGCGAAAGTTACACACAACGGAACTTTATATGGTAAATTGTAATATATGGAGTAATAATTATAAGATTGCAGGTACATATTTTCCAAAACATTTTATTTTTGTTAGTTGAAATTACAAGTAAATTAACTTGTAATTATTAGTCCATACTTTTTATGGACAGGTACACAGCGCAATGATTCCGTAGGTCGTTGCATTAGTGGAGACCATAGAGAAGGGAAGTCGTTGGGGACTATGAAATATTATGTAACTGCATGTCTTCTTTGTCAAATAAAATGCAAGATTCTTTTATTGCGAGGATTCCATTTTACTTTCCCTTGTATAATTTAACATATCATGTATATAAGGCAGTGGAACTTAAAAACTTACCTTCTTCATGTGTTATAATATTGATATATTATCTTTATCATTCTAAATTTTTATTTTAAGATAAGTGATGTACTTTCATCCTGGTTATTGTAAACTCGTTAAATTTATTTTTAAAGATATATATACTTTCCTGTAAGTACTATAGTCAGAGGAATACAGGAAAAGAAACAGCTATTAAAATATAGTAGCCCGTTGTAAATAATTTGAAAATGTGATTTTTCGTAACGAAAAATAAAATTTAAACCAAAAATATTGTTTTATAGTTGGTCAAGATTTAGTTATTTGTCCTTGTGGGACAAGTGAGGAAAAATATTTGGTTGGTTTAACCTTGAGAGTGGCTAGAGTAAACTGCATCACCCTCGAATTAAAAGACATGAATGAACCAGACCTTGTGGAAAAAGAGCAACGTCATAATGCACATGCTGACTTCGTACGAGATAACGTGCTTTAGAACAAGAGCAACAAAGCTGCACAAGTACACACTAAATTTCGTGACGGCCAAGAGCAGCGATTGGGAGGCAAAACTGCGGGTTGGGAGGGGGCATTTGACATTGAAACTATGCTAAAAATTCCAATAAAGTCCTGTCTGCACCTTTCTTCATTTTTCTGGCTCGCGACGCCGACTACTGCTTCGATCAGTGAAATTGTTTCACTGAAACCACCGGTGGTTTTCTACCGATACTATGTGGAGTCGTTCTCACTGATTCTAGTTGTTGAATTTGACAGCAAAATAGTAGTTTTCCACTGGTTTGAATTTGGAGTTTCGAGCTTAACGTTTCGTCGACAGCCGCAAGGCTCTGACCTGGCTTGTAGAGTTCTTGTCGTACTCGGTGAACCTACAAACTTTTAGCGGTGACCATATATAGTTTTATTAGTGAAAAGTCTGCAGCATATTTAATGCTCCTGTCGTAAATTCTCCTGTGTCTGGGTAGGCTAATATGTTTTAAGACAACAGTCTGAAAAAAAAAGCTTTTTTTAGCGATGTTAATATTCGTAACATACATGCTATTTTGTCATTAATGTTCTGTCGTCGTATTGGGTAGGTATCCTGATAGCAGGTGAGCATATATGTGGGGCATGTTTAGTAGTTTAATAACAATTCTCGCATTTCAAACATGCGGCAGCTCATTTCAAGAACAAGGTAGGCAACTACATTGATGACAAGCTCCGAGTTCAATACCCGGCCCGGTCACTCCCGGATTTTCGCAAGAGGGAATCGTGCCCGGCGATGCCGCTGGTCGGCGGGTTTTCTAGGGATATCCCGTTTCCCCTGCCCTTGCATTCCGGCGCTGTTCCATTCTCACCTCATTTCACTCTCGTCGGCTCTCAAATCCTTGCTGTTAAGAGCCTCCGAAAACTCTCAACTCAACTTGATAGCTACTGTTCCTTCTACAGGGTGATTCTAAAATCATGGGACAAACATTGAGGGGTGGTAGAGCTCACTAAAACAAACAATTATTGTATAGGAATATATGGGCGGAAGTGACGTGTTGAGGCACAAACACAAAATTAACACATGAAATGCAACACATTGTTTATTTACAACGTCACCGCTAAATGCCTTTTTACAGCAATTTTTATAATAATTGCTCAAAATTGCTACCACCAACAGTAATGCAGGCTTGGTAGTGTCGGTGGAGCGATTGGCGAACAGATTCAAATACGCCGGGTATTTCACGCACGCCACCATTGTCAGACAATCACGCCATATGTAGAGGTCGCCAAGCATGCGTGACTGTTGGTGGCTGCATTTCGAGCAACAGTTTTAACATTTTCTGTACGGAATCACTCGTTAAGTATGCTGCTAATGAACATTTTATGTTTCCGTTAATGTGTTTTGTTTTTGTGCTTGTGCCTCAACGCGTCACTTCCGCCCATATATTCCCATACAATAATTGTTTGTTTTAGTGAGCTCAACCACCCGTCAATGTTAGTCTCATGATTTTAAAATCACCCTGTATTTCTACGAGACAAAGATATGCGACATTGAGGCAGAGAGAGAGAAGTGGATGATCGATTATTAGCATAAGTTATGAGGATCGCTATAAGATGGGGCTACAGACACGTAGGAGCGATCACAGGGCTCTATTGCCTCGAGCCGTAACACGTTCGTCAGAATGTATAGAAAATAAGCTCTGAATTCCTTCCTTTTCTAGTCCAATCACGGTTTGTTCCAACTTTTCTAAAGTCCTACTTAAGATCTACTTTCAAACTGTTCCTCCTGCTCCTCATGGAAACAAAGCGTAACCAAGACTAGAAAATTACCCCGAAGGGACAATGCACAGCATTCGTGCACACTAACTTTAATAATATTCGGTATAATAACTATTTATTACTAGGCATTACAAAAACACCTTTTTTCTCTCTGTTTTTATTAATATTAATTACAAATGAAATTATGTAATTTATAAATAAAATATAAGTAAAAATTCACTTTAATAGAAGAAACAGAAGTATAAAACGCTTGTGNAAATTATGTAATTTATAAATAAAATATAAGTAAAAATTCACTTTAATAGAAGAAACAGAAGTATAAAACGCTTGTGATACCTACATTACATAGTTAGGAAACAAACAAGGACGTCGTATATGGAGTGATTTTAAAATGTTTGATTCAAAAACTGTGAAGAAACCGCGAATAGGCTATATATAGGCTTTTTGATGTTAACGGAATACTTCGGATCTATATTTTCTCTCATTTTGTATCGGTCCGCTACATGTAAGATTAACACTGCCATAGGCATGATCACTTAAATCCATGCGTCATCCAAGTGAAAACGTGAAATGGTTGGGAATTTAAAAATGTTACTAATACGAAACATTAATTTTAGAGGTCGTAAACCTAAAAATTACACTCGCAGTATGACTTTAAGTCTCATCACTATTTTCGTTGATTACACTGCTTACTTAACTGCAAGCCTTCCTGCCTACGTGCACAGTAGCATTTGTGTGGTTTCTGGTAGTAAATTTTTTTTCGAAGAGGGGCAGCAGTGGCGTAGTGGCCAGGGCGCTCGCCTCCCGCCACGGCGATCCGGGCTCGGTCCCCGGCGGGTTCACTCCCGGATTTTCGCATGTGGGAATCGTGCTGGACGATGCCNCGATCCGGGCTCGGTCCCCGGCGGGTTCACTCCCGGATTTTCGCATGTGGGAATCGTGCTGGACGATGCCGCTTGCCGGCGGATTCTCTCTGGCCNACGATGCCGCTTGCCGGCGGATTCTCTCTGGCCACTCCCGCTTCCCCCGCCCTTGCATTCCAGCGCCGCTCCATTCTAGGGTTTCATTTCTGTCATGCTCGGGGATGACGGTCACCTACGGGTCCCAGCTGGAAAGACCGTCACTCAGAGGGTGTTGCCTTGCCCTGGGTGCACTCCCCACTCTCCATTATTTATTTTTTTCGAAGGTTGATTTCAAAAGTGCGCATTACCATAAGCAGCCTGTAGCACTCTTACAAATTTAACCTCTCGACTTGCATTCGAGAGGACCCAGACTCGATTCCCGGTCTAGCCATACAAATTTATATTTTACAGGATTCTCCAAAATCACTCTAGGCGAATAGTGTGATGTTTCCTTAATACAGGCCCTAGCCGATTACTTTCCAGTTCCTGGATTCATAGTGTTCCCATACTTAAGGGCCTTGTCGCCGTACGGGGGCACTCAAAAACGTTTACTAAATATGACGTACAACGATTTTTCGTCTTCTGCGCATTTACCAAACATTGAACTACCCCACACCAATACAAATGTCAAAATCATATGGTCAACACTGGTGAACGTGGTGGTTTACATCTAAATTGTCAAAAGACAAGTACTTTCATACGAATAAAGTACTTTTACTAATTTAAATTTAATCAAACTGCATTAAAAATTATTTCGAAGATGCATATATAACATAATATCAAAGCAATTAGTGTCATGATCTCAAATCCTGCCCACGTAAATTGTGATAGTAGTATTGGCAGAAAAGCAGTTCAGTGTTGGGACACGATGACTTGTTTTGTGCAGTTAGCGTGAGCACTCTATACCACATATTCACTCTTCGTTCAAAACACCTGATAAAAAAAAAATACTCAGTACTAGTATTGACGGCTAAGAGTCGAAACTCAATGGGAACACGGGACATCCATTAGTAACGGGCCGGAGAGACAGATGGCACTGGAAGCGTCGAATCGAATACGCGGGCGTGGTGTGTCAACAGAATCGTCTACCGCAGAGCAAAACGCGGGTAATTTCGCTTGGTCTAGAGGAAAAAAAATAGCGAGGACCAGAAGGGGTCAGAGTAAATTAAAACCGTGCGTGGTGGGGGGTGAACGGTGACAAGGCGTGTTGCAGATGTGAAATCGCACGGGACGTGGGCACGACCAGTGGTTCCGCCCGGTTAATGTGATAACGGCCGCTATTGCTGTTAAAGTGGACGGGCGAGATAGAGGTCCTCTCGCGCGCTGACAGCGCGACGCGGTGTGTGTAAACGTTGCAGGGGGGCAGACGACCCCCCCCCGGCCTGCCACGTGCTCCCTGCAGATAAGCCCGGGCAATATTACGTGCAGCACCACGNAACGTTGCAGGGGGGCAGACGACCCCCCCGGCCTGCCACGTGCTCCCTGCAGATAAGCCCGGGCAATATTACGTGCAGCACCACGGGGATTACATACAGCTCGCACGGACAACTACGGGCAGAAAATTCTCTACAACAAACTGCCACCGAGGGTACCGGCGGCGCTTCCAAATATATTTCCACACTGCACAAGCAGAATTAAACGAACAATTTCAGTGGTCGAAAAATATCCGTATCACGCGATTACCGCCACGAATTCCGCAAGTTCCACCTGAACTGGAATAAATAGTGGCCAGAAATTCCCAAGTTAAATGAACTGAAACATATATTTGAACATACGTCGTTGCGAAACTTTATTGAAAGTCGCAGGAAAACCATGATTTGACATACTTTTTAAAATACAAAAATGGACAAATTTAAAATAAACTGACGAATGAAAACCGNAGGAAAACCATGATTTGACATACTTTTTAAAATACAAAAATGGACAAATTTAAAATAAACTGACGAATGAAAACCAAGCCAGTGTTGACTGGAGTGACATACAAATAATCCCAGAGGAGGAATGTAGTTCGTTATAGAAAAAAAATGCAAGGAAAGCAGAACTAATTGGTAACTAACATACAAACAATTAATTTTGTTATTATCAATACCAGTAGTAGTAATTACTCGAATATTCATTAAAAACTGCAAAAAATGGCTAATTTCTTANAGGAAAACCATGATTTGACATACTTTTTAAAATACAAAAATGGACAAATTTAAAATAAACTGACGAATGAAAACCGAGCCAGTGTTGACTGGAGTGACATACAAATAATCCCAGAGGAGGAATGTAGTTCGTTATAGAAAAAAAAATGCAAGGAAAGCAGAACTAATTGGTAACTAACATACAAACAATTACTTTTGTTATTATCAATACCAGTAGTAGTAATTACTCGAATATTCATTAAAAACTGCAAAAAATGGCTAATTTCTTANTTTTGTTATTATCAATACCAGTAGTAGTAATTACTCGAATATTCATTAAAAACTGCAAAAAATGGCTAATTTCTTATATTTGATATTTTATTTTAATTTTTTGGGCCTAAGTTTTGATGTAATATCATGCATTCTCTGCGATTAACAGAAAATTATCGCAATGGCGTATGTCGATAAACAGTTAAACACTTACCCTTATTGCAAGAACCATTAAAAGTTCACTTACCACGTTAGAACTGAAAATCTTCACCATCGAAGAAGTCAAATAAAGTCACTGTGACAGATATTTGTTAACATTTTGAAAGTAACCTTTAAACATATACGTCATAGTCGTGAATTCCATATGCCACACATTTGTCACNATTTGTTAACATTTTGAAAGTAACCTTTAAACATATACGTCATAGTCGTGAATTCCATATGCCACACATTTGTCATTATACAGTATGAGAAGATATCGTAGTTGTGGGATAGGTTATAGTATGTTCATGGAGTTAGAGAGAATAGCGACGAACAAATGGGAGATGCAGCGCCTTACCGTGGGTACTCACGGCGTGAACCAGTTCAGTCAGACTGATTCCCGAAGGCANGCCTTACCGTGGGTACTCACGGCGTGAACCAGTTCAGTCAGACTGATTCCCGAAGGCACAACAAGTGACCAGCTCAATTTACCCCGACACCACTCATTCCATTATTGCTGATGTCACTAACTAAACTTGTGTATGCTCCAGCCACAAAGGTTCGGCGCTACCGTCGATGGCGTTGTGTCCATGCAGAATCTGCCGCCACAAAACACCAAGTGGAGGCTGTGTAAGCAAATATGTTAACCCACTGTCCTTAAATGTGACGGAATTTGGTAGCAAGGAACTTTCATATCCGGTCGTTCATCTTAACGCTCTCTGTTCAAGTTGATATCGTGAGGGTAATAAGTTTTAGCCATTAAAATAATGGGAGGTAGTGTTGACCGGGAGAAAAAGCGCGAGAATAGAATTTATGTCGACTTATTAATATTGCAATGCGTGTATAGTTTCATAAGACCGCTGGGAATGTATGCACTTGATATTATAGGATACTATAGCCGCCACATTAATCCTTCTCGTGACTTAATTTGTCATTTTGAGCGCTAGGGTACACTTATAAGAGTGGCAAATGAATGTTAAGAACTCTCGTGAAGTAAGAGAACCGTCGACGTGAATTAAATACAGTCAATTAAATGCAAGAACTAGAGAAGAGAGGGTATGATCGTATTAGTCGCGCTAGGCTACTGGATTATCTCCGGAATACTCTTGAAGGAAAGTCGCTAACGACTGACTGAATGCATACAGCGCCAAGTTGAAAATAGTTCGGAGTACAGAAACGTTGCCGGCGTCGACCGTCTTCTTGTTGCAACACAACTTCCAGGAGCTTTTAGCGCAGAAAGTTGCTACACTAGTTGCAGTCAATTGTATTTAATCGTGGAGATTGAAACTCTTCAAAAAGTAGCTATTGTGCCTCTTCTTCTCAGCATGTCCAACTAGAAGATAGCATGTAGGACTGGATACTATAACGAAAGCCTTTTCTTTGTGATACAAGCAGATATCCACATTAGTTTTCTTCGTATCTTAGTATGTTGACTTCTATATGCAATATAAACTAACCAGGATTATTATTTTTTGAATCAGGGAGGTTTAATGAACTACATGCTTCACATTACAGAGTATATTACAGAGATATATATTTCCGTTGATTCCTGTAAATTTTTCATTATTATTTCACAATTCTGCAGCACCTTATGTTTACCTCTACATATAGCTACTTTCATTCCAAAATTGGATTTGAATGTCGTTTGATAACTAAGACAATAAGTAAGGATTTGTAGTAACTATAACTGCAAACTTGGGTGAATATAAAAGATTATCGATGATCGTACTGCAATTCTCATAACGTTAATAAAGCCTCAGTTTAGTCTTTTTCCCATCTCCACCCAAAATATGACTTAGAAGAATGGAAGGTATGTTGTTAATATTAAGAATTGTCTTTAGCACATTGTATTCGGAAATGAAGGTATTATTATATCGTTACGTTAAAAATATTGACATTTATTTTACTCATAAAATATTAAACTTACTGGCTAAAGAGGGTTTATGTAACATAAAAANGTTAAAAATATTGACATTTATTTTACTCATAAAATATTAAACTTACTGGCTAAAGAGGGTTTATGTAACATAAAAAAAAGATCATGTCTCAATACATATTCAATATAATTAATAAACAGGACAGAAATAGATACAAAAAAATATTATTGTTTTTACTGCAAGGAAGGTGATTAAAGTTTTAATTATAAACCACACATTTTCAGGAAGTGTATATATATATATATATATACCTCTAAAAAGGTTCTGCACCACCTGTAATTTTATGTTCGCTGGGACAGTGGGTGTATTACAAAAAGACATCCCAATGACAGACGTAGTATTCTGTACAGACAGTATGTATTTTCATCCCATATTTTCTCTTGGGCTGTGAGCAATCGAGNAATGACAGACGTAGTATTCTGTACAGACAGTATGTATTTTCATCCCATATTTTCTCTTGGGCTGTGAGCAATCGAGTATTTCAGTAACTCCGGTGATGCAGAACTATTTCGTGGCGTGTATACATATAGCCTAACTTTTGCTCCCGAAGCCGAAAGGTGATATAATTCTCATGTCGGCTGTTAGCTGTTGAGGTGTCTTGTCGGCTAGTATTGAGGGCATTAACAGACTGCGTTGTAGGTGTAACGGCTCGATACGGTGGCTTGAGAAACACTGTCCCCATAGTGACTTTGACAAAATGCTTGGCAGAGAAGAAAAACTGCTGAAAGTGTTATTTTGAAAATAAATAGTATTGCTGATATGGAACACAATGAATTGGTTCGCATTCTGTAACATATTATCGACTCTTGGNTTTGAAAATAAATAGTATTGCTGATATGGAACACAATGAATTGGTTCGCATTCTGTAACATATTATCGACTCTTGGTAATTTTTTCATTTCAGGAGAACTTAGAATGTTTTTTTTAAATATTAACCACAGCGCTTTGAGTTATCCAGTCTTATTAGAGTAGGCATGAAGATGCTATCTCGTGGAACATAAGTAAACTAATTCATCAGCGGGGTGCGCAAACACAGTAACTTTGCTGAAATAACATTAATGTCGTAATGATGTCCAGAATTCAATGTTCTCATACGGATGAGAATCGTTGGCGTCTTGGAGTATTATTTTGTAAATTGTTAACAGCCATGGCCCAGTGTGTTTCGGAATTCCTTTGCTAACATGAATGACGACTTTAAGGATATGGTGCCTCTGGCTGACATATGTTTCGACGTACAGTAATATGCAATGGGTGCAAATAATTACGTGCTGGATATTACAACAATCATGTGGGTTAATAACTATAAACCATTTGACACTGTAGAAACATTTTTAACGTATCGCATTTTTTAGTCGTTTTATTACGATGTCAGCCGCAGGTGGTTTCAAAATATTGGGTTGTCAATTATTGTCACTTTCATTGTGGGTAGGGAATATTTTAAAAGGTTTTAGTTTCCATCCGTCACGTCTGTGGCAGACAATTAAAATCAACATCAACCGATTAAAATTACAAGTCCCTGCTGCCAGAAACAAGTGAGAAGTATCGCCACGTTGGCTGCAGATAAACAACCCTGGACGTCTTGTGGACATTCCCATTTATCCCGTTCTGCGATGTAAGGCTGTATGTATGGCAAAAAATAAAAAAAAAAGATGCTAGGTAGGAAGGTTGGGCTGAACATCTCGTCCACAGCGAGGTGATTAGAGACGCAGCAAGTTNAAAAAAAAAGATGCTAGGTAGGAAGGTTGGGCTGAACATCTCGTCCACAGCGAGGTGATTAGAGACGCAGCAAGTTGCTCAGAGAAGAAGGAACGGAGCAGAAAGCGGCCATGGCGTTGATAATCACTACAGGAACCACCCCAGAATACACCCGGAGTTACTTCAGGAATGCAATTGACGGCCGGGATGGAGCCGGAAATCGAACTCGGGGTCCTCCCGAATACGAGTTCAATGTGTTAACACTGTCCCACTTCACTCGGCTCACAAAAGAAGACGAAGAAGAGGGGAAATAGCTGTGGCGGATAGGCCATGCATCATCGCGTCGCTGTTTCACCTCCGGATAGACATGATGATTTGTCGCGGGAGAAGTTGACGGTTTGCTATGATTCAACGTACTGTGCACTTGTCCGACAGTTTTCTTTCCTTACTGGCTGTCATGCATGTGTGAAGCTACTACCCCATTTCTCTGGGCCAATGATGATTTTTGTACTATAAGGCAGGACGTTCGTTATTGGTATGCGAACAACTTAGCCGAGTCGAAACCTTGTTCATCCAATCATAAAATAATAAACTATCTAGAGGGTTATCGAAGATATGTTGGCTCAAAAATGTTTGCTATTTTCCATTATCTCTAACCATTGACTAAAGATGAGGTAGACCGATCTTGCTGGCTGCGCACAACCAATCTCCGTATCCCAAAATTGAACTGTTTTTCTGCCAATAAGGCTAGCAAAAACGGTGTGGATTGAACTTGAGGCTAGAACAGTGTTTAGTAAACAAGTGCTTTGCGATGTTCGTATACTTCCTCTAACCAACTTGGAATGCAGTTAGATTAACTTCAAATTGGCGAAAATATTAAATTCACATAAAAATGCTAGTCTTTTGAAAATTAAGTTATAAACAAACACGAGTATCACTGTTGACCATGTAGGTTTGACAGTTGTGTTCCTTTGGGGTAGGTCAATGTTGGGCACATGCGCAGAAGACGAATAAGCGGTTTACCTCATCTTTAGTCTATGGTTTGCATACGAAACGCCACGCGAGTAGAGTTCGTTGCTGTGAGCTGCATGGGGTGAGAGCACATTACCCATCACTGCGCCACTGCAGAAATGTCTCAGCCTGTGGACTAGGTTATTCGCGAAGAATGCCCTAAATCGTGAGATGTGATATATTCTATTCGTGGTTTCTTCACACGTTTTTAATCATGCCTTTCAAAAATCATCCTGATGTTTTGGTTGTTTCCTGAATATGCCATGTATCACGCGCGTTTTAGNTTTAATCATGCCTTTCAAAAATCATCCTGATGTTTTGGTTGTTTCCTGAATATGCCATGTATCACGCGCGTTTTAGGCTTGTGTTAACATAAAAATACCATATTATTTTTAATTTTAACAGAATTTTTTTTTTAAGTATTAATTGTAATACTTGTTTTATAATTAATATGAACTAAAAAATTAAGAAAGTAGGTGAGTTGGTGATTTATAGTAAGAAATAGTTCTTATGCACAATATTGTTACACTGAATGGGCACAGATGCCGTGAGTTGTCCCTTTGGTGTAATTTTCATGACTCGGTTAAGCTTTGTTTGCATGAGGTGGAGGAATATCCTGAAAATAGTTCCTCAGCAGGACTTCAGAAAAGTTGGAAGTAACTGTGGAAGGACTATAGCTCAGGTCAGTCAGAAAATTGAGAAGTCAAAACACTCCTTAATATGGGCCCCGTCTTTAATAGATACACAAAAGTGACACACCAAGAAAAATATTTGATTGGCTAAAACAAAATGGGTTTGGAACAAATTAGAGCATCATTTGGGGCAATTGAATATATCGTTTGAAATGAAAATCCACTTGCAGTTTCCCGCCTAGGGCAGAGTCTGTGGACGAACGGAGGTGGCTGTCAGCCACAGGAATTAACAGGGTGAGATTAGGTGAATGGAGCAATGCCAGAATGTAAGAGCAGGAGAAACCCGCCGACCAGCGGCATCGTTCGGCACGATTCCCACATGTGAAAATCCGGGAGTGACCTCGCCGGGGATCAAACCCGGTTCGCTTAGGTGGGAGGCGAGCTCTCTACCCACTTAAACACTGTGGCATCTAATTTAATATTTTATTCGGTGAAACCAAATTATTCCGTTCTCGTTTGTTTTCCGTGAATGTGTACGATTAGATTGACACTACTGAGCATTAGCACGGCTCTACGTATCATGGTTCATTTTTATCACAAAAATTAACGTTTAATGGAGATTCGAAACTTGAACCTCAGTATCCGTCGAAGCCTATGACTTATCGGTCATTTTAGACAATATTTATTTACATGAAAGGCTAAAAGCAAGGCGTAATAAAGAATATCGACATGTCGGTCTTTCCCAAAGTGATTATTAATGCGCCACAAATGTTTTCAGGTTTTTATATTAGGATAAGAAAAAATTAGGCAGATCTATGNCCAAAGTGATTATTAATGCGCCACAAATGTTTTCAGGTTTTTATATTAGGATAAGAAAAAATTAGGCAGATCTATGTTTAAAAAGTTTCCGTTATTATATTTTGTGTTTTGATGAAATTATTTCCATGTCATTGTTTTTAGCAGCATTAATTTTCACTAAATACAATAGCAGACACTGCTATTACCCGAATTGTCATATAAATTATAAAAAAATCTCTCGACTTGAACATTCGCGCCAAGAACAATGACCCGATTACTCTACAGCCAACGAAATTATTGCAGGTAATGAGCTTCCTCAATCACATTGAATATATTTCTCGGAAGGCAGTGGTGGTCTTCCAGAAATTAAGAAGAATCGGAAACACCAATTGGGGCCTCAATCACAGCACTTTAAGAACAATATACAGGATGGTATTTGAGGCCATCATATCATATGGTGATGTGATGTGGTACCACGGAGCAGAACTTTCATTGCATAAGAGGAAGCTCATCAGAGCTCAGAGAGCGACGCTGCTGACCGTGGCTAGAGCGTATAAGACTGGATCAAATGAGTCGCTCCCAGTTGTGGTGGGCGTACTGCCTGTTGACCTGTTGGTCAAGTACAGGGGGATAACGGCGGAGAGAGCACGGGCCGCAAGGCTGACGAAAGAAGAGAAGAATGAAATCATTGATGGCATTTCTGATGAGTGGCAAGAAAGATGGGTCACTTCAGAAAAAAGGTAGGCAAGCACACTAACTGCTGCCCGATATTACGGCAAGAATGAAGTGTAAACGGATACGATTTCATCACTACAGTATGCAGCTGTATACTGGCCACGGAAACTTTAAAGCATAGTTGCGTAGCCTGCGACACGTGCAATCTCCAATGTGTAAAGTATGTGGAGTTGATGATATGGTTCAGCATGTGATTTCCTACTGTCTAAAGACAGAAGACATGATAATTTGACTGGTGGAAATCACAGAANTGATATGGTTCAGCATGTGATTTCCTACTGTCTAAAGACAGAAGACATGATAATTTGACTGGTGGAAATCACAGAAGAAAGAGGCATTCACTTAGAAATTGGAAATGTTATGACCAATAAAGATTTGCATAACATATGGAATGAGTTTGTAACTAAGATTGGCAGAAGGCTCGAAGATTTCGACAAGTTGCACGAGCAAAATTCTGATGACCCATAATGTGGTATTCAGGCAAAGGCTTCAACAAAGTGATGTTGGAATCTCCCATATTGGCGAGGAGGGCAGGTTTTAAAAGAGGAAACCGGTCGAATTCCGTATAATGGCACAAANGATATGGTTCAGCATGTGATTTCCTACTGTCTAAAGACAGAAGACATGATAATTTGACTGGTGGAAATCACAGAATAAAAAGGCATTCACTTAGATATTGGAAATGTTATGACCAATAAAGATTTGCATAACATATGGAATGAGTTTGTAACTAAGATTGGCAGAAGGCTCGAAGATTTCGACAAGTTGCACGAGCAAAATTCTGATGACCCATAATGTGGTATTCAGACAAAGGCTTCAACAAAGTGAAGTTGGAATCTCCCATATTGGCGAGGAGGGCAGGTTTTAAAAGAGGAAACCGGTCGAATTCCGTATAATGGCACAAATAAAGTGAATGGCCAGAAGAGACAAGAGGAGAAAGTGCCGTGCACTGTCTTACTCACCAATAGTACAGTTACAGTGCGGGAGGATTGAGGGCGTGCTGGCCTTCGGGCCTTAAAAACCCGTCGACATGCTACCACAATGGTCATCGTGCAGTCTCTTTATACTTTCCCCTTCAATTGGACTCGAACTGTTTATATGTTGCAAATGCCGCCCGATATCAACGTCTTGGCACGGGGCAACGCTGGACGTACTCAAAACGATCAGCAACTGTGCTATCTCTGCGTTTTGAGGATCCTTTTATCGTCCCCCCAGTGAGAGAACATACTGCCTCTGTATCACATGTTTTGATGAAGCTGTTACAGTACAGGCGTCATTTGCACATTACTTATGGATAATAAATCACTCAACTCGACCATTGTTTTCTGGATGTATTGTTTTCTCTTACTAGCAGTGTTCTTTTAGATACATGTTCATGTAATTTGAAATTCACATGAATTCAGTGTATGCCCAGTTATTGATTAAATATATTTTCTTTTTAAGTTACCCCGTTGGTCCTTTTTGCTCTGCCCGCGTGATCACTCCTTACAGACAGACACCGAAACCATGCTGGCAGAACGGCGCGCAGCCAATACCACCAAGAAGTGCCAGCAGCGGTGATTGAAGGCACGTTCCTCGCAGGAAAAGGGCCACGATGACGAAGCTCTCTTCGCCGCGCGGCCAGGAATTACAGCCCAAAGAGGCTCGAGTGCCTCCCGCACCTCAGGGGAAATCCGGGGAAAAAAAAAACCCCCTCCCCGGGCATGTCTCTCGGCGAAGAAGTCTCCCGGTGGCTGCTTCGTGATTTCATTTCGTCCATCCTGTTACCATTTCTCCACCTTCCGTCCCCTACCATTCCGCCGTGGTGAGAGTTTCAATCCGGTATACCCCTTTCGCTGTCCCTCCTGCCTCCTCCGTAAATCCAAAGGCAGGAGGCCGTGGCTCTTCACGGCCCGAAATGAAGCGGGCGGTGAAATGACGCCGGGCTGCAGACGGGGGAAGCGATGCTACGCTGAGAAGGCGGAAACTGAATTTCACTTCTCCTCTGGTCCGCAGAAATGTCCACCCCATTTGCGGAGAACGGTGCACGGCGTCCTCTTCGCCGCACGGCTGGCGCGCATTCCTGCGCCCAAGAGCCCGCCTGCCGCGCCTGTAACATCACAAAGGCACGTCGGAATTTATAATACTTGGAGCGGGTCACGTGCTGGCGTTCACGTCCGGGTTGGTCGACCGATAAGAAGCAGATGGCGCCTAAAAAAAAAAAGTGCGAATATGTTACAGTGGGTGAATGGAAAATTCCTCCTCCAAGAGATCTAGCTTACTCTAGTAATTTTATGCGATTTATTTACATGAAGCGTTATAAAATATTAAGGAAGGTCACGGAAAGACACTTTGTACACTTTACTGGAACTCAAGATATTTTATACAGAATTTCTCAACATCAAGTGCCAAAGTAAAACTTAATGTTTTGCCTTCATTTCTTACACTCGTGCTACCTACCTTCAGTACTAACCAAAGAAGTGTCTCGCATATGTGAAAACACAATACGTAAAACAAAAATACATGTCACAACATTGTTTTTTTTTGTCACCGCAGTAATGAAACCAAACGCGAAAAAAAAAAATAATAATACGATCAGCAATAATTTATACTAAGAGAAAAATACGTGAGCTAGCACAGCGAAAAACGACAATTACGTTAGGTATTGAGCTTCCAAAAGAATCAAGACTTGTGAGGTTGTGTCGAGAAAGTTACAAAATATATTTTTTCCGAAAATGGGGAATATTTAATCGAAAAAGAGCCCGCTACGTGCCTTTGATCGGCGAATCAATTTAAGGTAAAATGAGAGGTCAAACGAGAGAGTATTATTTATACAGATATAAGTTACAATGGCGCGATACTACAAAGTATTAATTTTTTTTACATTTAAAGCCCCTATAACAAAACGGAAACTTAATATCAGAATGTTCAAAAGTTGACCAAAATGCTAATAACGTCACCGGAATGCCACTAGTGATGCAAGAACGGTTTTGTCATACGTAGTATGTTTCAGGCGGTGGGCCATTCGAAATATGGGCCAGCAACAATGGCTGGCCAGTCTGCCGCTGTATTTTAGAGTGGCGAACAACACACGGAAGATAAATTTAGTTATCGAGATAATAAACTATACTAAAACTGGTCACAGGGGCTGCATGCTGTTGGATAAAAAACAAAAGAGCAGAGGCACTGAACCTCATCGCGTAGCGGCTATCTCTCGTAATTAAATGAAAGATTTTGTGCAAATGTGGACAAAAAAAGCAACATTCCCAATCTCTCTTCCCTGTATCTAAAAACAAGAACATTATTCAAATTTAGAGAAATAAAGTTAAAGTTAAAAAACCAATTAATGAATTGAATGTTAAAAACTTCATGGCTGAGACATATTTACATTGAAATTATGGGAATAATCTGATGACCGTATTTAGTAAAATATTCCTTTTTTAACTTTGCGGTAAAATCTGACGGTCTGTCATGTTACCGTTTCATCCATGGAGTCTTGTTACAAAAGTAACGAATTGCATTGCTAAAATAAATATATAATAGGCGTATATGACTCTGAGTTTTTTATTGTTTCAAATCGATATAATTTATTACAATGAGTTTCGCAGAATGAACGAGGCCGTAAGAATTTTTTCCCCGTGGAGCATTTTCGTGACTTTAAATAGGGAATTTTTAAATTGCTTCTGTTTACCGTAGTGCCATGACGGGGCCGAAATGGTGTAGTGGTTAAACTACTCACCTCCCACGTAACCGAACCAGGTCCGATTCCCGGTGGGGCCGCTCCCACGATTTCTCACGTGGCAATCGTGCCGTATGAACCGTTGGTCGGCGGGTGTTTTCTCGGGGATCTCCCGTTTCCCTCGCCCTTGCATTCCGACGCTGCTCCGTACTCATCTCGCTTCACCCTCATCGGGCTCTTAAGACTTCGGTGTTAAGAGCCGCTCAAATCTCTCCACTCCACTACAGAAGCGATAGTAGTACTACAAGTGGAACGATAATTGTCTGTAGAAATATAGTTAAATAATTTCGTATTCCGTAACAAAGTCCTATCACCAGATATTAATCTGGAACGTAAGTTATGGCAAGAAATATGTGAATCGAAGAGGAGGTGGCCTGCCACATAAATGTGCGCCGCAGGATGCCAGAAGCCGGT
The DNA here is from genome assembly GCA_002778355.1 of Clitarchus hookeri. Taxonomy (NCBI): domain Eukaryota; kingdom Metazoa; phylum Arthropoda; class Insecta; order Phasmatodea; family Phasmatidae; genus Clitarchus; species Clitarchus hookeri. Next base: position 137,025 of record NQII01004523.1, read on the forward strand.
ATTTCTGGTCTCTATTCTCGTGTACCGCGATCCCTAGCGAGACGCCCGTCCACGCTGGCTTATAGTCGCACTACCTGGTCTAAATAGTTCAAAATGCGGGTTTGGGGACAACCTGTGGAGACCATGCTTTCTTCGTGCTATTCAGATGCGCAGGACGCCGTCGTACATGAAGGGCTTTACTGGTTGCATGACAGTGCTAGTAAGGCGTGTGACGTCACCTCTGTGGCCTTTGTCTATAATGAGTGCGTTGTTTCCTGGCTTAGTAATGTCGAAATGAGGCTTCGAAACATTAATGTGTTAACAACCCAGCAATGCGTTAAAACACTTGCTTCTTTTCCGGTTACAGGCGCTAGCATAAATAGTAAAATAAAAAATTTGTTACTATTTTGATTATAATAGATAACATTTATTATCAACTGTATGGCGAAGTTAAGGCAACGTNAATAAAAAATTTGTTACTATTTTGATTATAATAGATAACATTTATTATCAACTGTATGGCGAAGTTAAGGCAACGGGCCTACTCTTCCAACTTAACGACTAATACGTACTTGTTAGGTTATTATAATTAGAATACGCAAATAGAAGATTTACAAACATTATACATTAAATATGATTAAGAAAACTGAAATAATAAAGTACCAGTTTGGAAATGTGAAAAAAAAAACATAAGGTTTTACAAACAAACAAAGGAAAATTATATTAAACATAGTTAACAAGGAAACTATGTTTGCAGTTTCATGCACAATATTTAGGTCATTCGTCAGATGAGCTCGCATCTTAGCTAGTCATACAATCACGTTCACACCATTATAAAAATTTAGATCAATCGTTCACTCATTGATATTTGCAGAAGTGGCTACATATAACATACATATAAACATACGTACATACGTATATCCATATACACACTCAACAACACATCTAAGAGAGATCAGTACATAATAATTACCATATTCCAANGTACATACGTATATCCATATACACACTCAACAACACATCTAAGAGAGATCAGTACATAATAATTACCATATTCCAACCTTGCAGTCCAGAACAAATATAGAATACACAGATAAATAAGACAAACCTTCTTAACATCACTGTACGCTCAGCTGCCTCTTTGGTGTAACATTGTACAGAGGACTGCCACCCTAGAGCTAAACAGGAGAGGAGCCATTTATTATTGAGGCGACTAATTAGTTAAAATCTGAACGGAAAAGTGGACGAGGTGTATCTGGCAGATTGTGGCAGATTATTTCACGTCATTCCACGTATATCACTTTGGCCAACGAATTACGCTATTGAGTATTCCCTAGTCAAAACTTTGAGTTACGCGTCTAGGCTAACTTAAGTTACTTGACTCATGGCACGATGGAGCCGCGGACACACTTAAGCGATTATACATATACCTTGTTGTCTAGCCAGGAAGATAACTCCAAAAAAATGGTGAATACAATCTATTATGTCTTCTTTCCTTTTATAGTATTATTTTTATTCAGTAGTATTTAACCCTGCCTTCAGCGCAGGCAAATACATTTGTAAATTAGCACGACAGAAATGCAACAGAAGTGCTTGTTCCTTTTTTAAACATGTCTTTGTTGCATAAAATTGCAAAACCGAGTGTAGAGCTAAGAATATTTACGGGGGTGGTATTCATTGCACATTCGATTTAACTTTGCTCACTTTTCAGATCTAACATTCGAAAACAAGCGCTACTTGGGCATAAGACATATCTAAACAGTTATTTTTAAGTCCACAATATTTTGTCCATGTTTTTTAANAACAAGCGCTACTTGGGCATAAGACATATCTAAACAGTTATTTTTAAGTCCACAATATTTTGTCCATGTTTTTTAGGTTGCACCTGTAATCGTGCTAAATATTAGCTCACTATTCATTATTTTTTAGTCTCGCATTAGAAAATATAGTTTTTCAAAAACAGACCGTTCTGATTTCAGGAACTCACATGTCATCAAGACAAATATTACTTTTACAAATTTAAAGTTATATAAATATTAACCGTAAATTATAATGACATTTAAAAAAATATAATATGTCAAGGACACCACCAAGTTAATGTGCGTTTTTATCATTTGATAATAGTAGTCGTGATTGGAATCGCTGATTAGAATATTAATTACGACTAAGGTCACGAGTGGCACTCCTCGTTTTTGATCNAGTAGTCGTGATTGGAATCGCTGATTAGAATATTAATTACGACTAAGGTCACGAGTGGCACTCCTCGTTTTTGATCGCCTGACTATTGAATCTCGCATCAGTTTGAGTTAACATTCCGAGGGGCATTAGAATACGGACAGCGAGTAAATTTTTAGTAAAATGAATATATATGTATATTTTTAATAATCATAATGTAATTAATAAACGTGGCAAAAAAAANGTAAATTTTTAGTAAAATGAATATATATGTATATTTTTAATAATCATAATGTAATTAATAAACGTGGCAAAAAAAAGAGCCAGAAAATGTTTTTGCTGAAAAATGAGCATTCTTGAATTGGCAGCTGTTTAAAACGCTAACCACTTCACACAACGCCGTCATAACTTCAGTACTTCGACAACGACAAAGTANAATTGGCAGCTGTTTAAAACGCTAACCACTTCACACAACGCCGTCATAACTTCAGTACTTCGACAACGACAAAGTAGAGGCTTACGCCTTTCTCCTCTGGAATTATGTGAACATTTTCATCTCGAGTAAATATTCTGAGAAGTGCAATTATCCAGCTCGAGCTGACAATCGAAACTTCTCCAAAACGACATGCACGATACGCTGCGTTAATATCGAGTTCCCAGCCGGCGAAGCGACATTTCAAAACCAGACGTTAATTACCAATTATTCTCCAGAAAGTTTTTGGATATTTATACACTCGTTAGCTACTCTTTGGGCTAACGAGAACAGCTGGCAGCGCATAAGTACCTTGTGGTGTGTTCTGCAACTCTAAAGTCAAAGGTACCAAATTATCACAATAAACAGTATAACAGCCAGAAACTAACTGCAACAAACTGTTAAATTAACACGACTCTCTTGGCACTTAATACAGGCATTATAAAACGATAACCCNGTAAATTTTTAGTAAAATGAATATATATGTATATTTTTAATAATCATAATGTAATTAATAAACGTGGCAAAAAAAGAGCCAGAAAATGTTTTTGCTGAAAAATGAGCATTCTTTAATTGGCAGCTGTTTAAAACGCTAACCACTTCACACAACGCCGTCATAACTTCAGTACTTCGACAACGACAAACTAGAAGCTTACGCCTTTCTCCTCTGGAATTATGTGAACATTTTCATCTCGAGTAAATATTCTGAGAAGTGCAATTATCCAGCTCGAGCTGACAATCGAAACTTCTCCAAAACGACATGCACGATACGCTGCGTTAATATCGAGTTCCCAGCCGGCGAAGCGACATTTCAAAACCAGACGTTAATTACCAATTATTCTCCAGAAAGTTTTTGGATATTTATACACTCGTTAGCTACTCTTTGGGCTAACGAGAACAGCTGGCAGCGCATAAGTACCTTGTGGTGTGTTCTGCAACTCTAAAGTCAAAGGTACCAAATTATCACAATAAACAGTATAACAGCCAGAAACTAACTGCAACAAACTGTTAAATTAACACGACTCTCTTGGCACTTAATACAGGCATTATAAAACGATAACCGTTACCATGCGTAAACAACTAGTAAAAAGTATAAAATATTGAGTCTTGAAAACATAGGCCATAATCAGACAGAGAGGGAGAGAGTGAAAGAGAGAGCAAGAGTAATCGTGTTTACTTTTCAAAGTACTTTCGCTTTTTTTGCGATTTAACTGAATCAGTGGGAACATTGCACCCGTGATAGTGAACACCTGACAGCCGAGCATGTCATAAATATTGAAATAATCCAATACAAATGAAGCAAGACCTACTGCATTTTGAAAAGTATATTGACACAAGAGATTTAAAAAACGTACCGTTGCCTCTAACCATAGCACTAAAATTATTCTCTTGTTCATGGCACTCTTTCATTACGGCTATTTAGGAATGTCATTAATAAAAGTTCATAATTTTCTTCCTGAAAAAAAAAATATTATTTAGAGTTGGGGAAGTCTGTATTTGAAAGTAATGACGAATATATTATTCATCGCTAGTGGCATTACATACACTGACAAATGATGCCGTACGCGAATTAGCTGAAATTAACGTACCCCGCCCTTAATGCAACATGGATTAAATGGATGTGCAGTAATTTCTGTTATACGACAAGTTGTAGGCAAATATTGTAATATTACCTTACTGCATTTATGACTCATCTAAATTGTTTCCGATCCAAACATTTTACATTGGGTTTTTTTTTTTTTTAGCAATTTTCAATTAAATAAAACCAGTGAAGTGTGAGGACGTAAATATCATGCAGTTGATTGTAATTGTTAAGCAGTCTTCTTGTTAAGTGCATAACGTGTTGTTTACGTTTCCGCTAACTGAATGTAGCCCATTTTTGCAAGTAAGGCCTTTTGCCTTAAACGTTTATTTGTTTTAAATTAAAACCAGCGACGGGCACTTTTGCACCCCATAAAATAAAATTATTTATCATTATAGTTATGTTTATTTATGGGTGGCTATTCCCAGTGCTTCAACAATCAGATATGACAACCGTCAACACTTTTAATACGGGTGTGCGTGTGTGTATGATTGAGTGTATAGTACCTGCGCTCGGTATAGTCCATACTGTATAAGAAGGCCATTTTCTGACAGGTCTGCGAAAGTAGCGCCACTGTTTACGTCTGACTACATGTGACTATGCATCCTTCCGCCATCAGCTGGTCCGTCAAGTCGGGGCTGTATTTTTTTATCAACACGCTGTCAGCTAATCCACATGCCATTGTAATGTATGCTAAACAAATTTTAAGATACTTTAAGACTGACATCTGTCTAAAAAAAAATAATAGGTTATAAAAGTAAAAATATAAAATGTTGCAAATAATTAAATATTTGCTAACTCTTTTTTAATTTGTCCGAGATAGTGAATTTGGGTTAACATTTGCGAGACGGTCTGTTGTATCTATTATCACACTTTGGACGTTATAGCTAATATATTCGAGTTGGAAATATGTGACGTGGAATAACGTTAGAATTGCTTAAAAACTATTCACGCGTGTCTACGGAATCAAGGAGATGGGTTTCGAGAGAACAATATGGCGTATAATTTACGTAGACGAACGATTACCGGCCGAATATAAATTACTTCGACTCCAAATCGTTGTACATGAAATATACGTTTATTAAAAATTATGCGGAGTTCGTGGAAAAAATATAACTATTGGCANTACTTCGCCTCCAAATCGTTGTACATGAAATATACGTTTATTAAAAATTATGCGGAGTTCGTGGAAAAAATATAACTATTGGCATTTGTTTGAAAATTCGTTATTTATCGCGCAGGAAAGAGGTTCATTTCTAGCTGGTAATACCTCGCATAATATCCGAGAGATCGCGCGCACAGCGCGTAACGGCGAACTTCGCCGCTGTTTTTGGTCAATAGATNTACCTCGCATAATATCCGAGAGATCGCGCGCACAGCGCGTAACGGCGAACTTCGCCGCTGTTTTTGGTCAATAGATAGCGTATTTTTTTAAGTTGATTGTTCTTAGATTACGAGCTGGAAATATATTTCAAATTCGTGTCGTTTCGTCAAATTATTAGAAAAAATAATTCAACAATATTATGNTGCACAATTCATTATGTCTCCATACATTCCGGATTTATGTCTCTGCCTTCTGAAACTTTACTCTTGATAAAAATGCAAATTTCAGGAAACGTGTATCTACTGTTTTCGTGCTGTCTAGTGTATTTACAAATCCGAACATGAACCCTGTTGTTATTTACTTGTTAAAGTGCAATCACAAAACCTGTATTTTTTTTTTGCGCTGGGAAGATTCAACATTAATGCGAGGCATTCGGTTCTTTCATGAGTATTCCGAATTTTGTTTCTAAAAAATTACGTTTGACAATTTGTGGATTTAATTTAAATGTTAACATTTTCTGTGCTCTTTCTGGGCATTGATTTTACTTAAATTTCTTAAAACAAATCTGTTCAATCGTACTGGTTCCAAGTTTCATGTATCTAATCACAATGGATGGGCAAAATGTCGTAGACACATATTAACAATAAATTTTCCAGTTAATTACCGTACAAAGTTTCTTTAGATGAGATCTATACTTATTTCACTATTAAATTTGTAGCATTTTATAATTGAAATACGCTTGCTTATGAACACTCAATGCCAAACACGGTTGTAGTTTTTAGAGTTTTCTCTTGTAAACGCTATTAAAGGATGTGAATAATAGTTACGAAATAAAGTTAATACTGAAAATTTTGGCTGGGGCAAATATATGTAGCAATTCTAGTCAAGCATGAACTTTTACACAAAAATATACCTATATAATTTCGCCATTTACCGTTAACTTAAAAGTGACATCTTTGGACAAACTTTCTCATACGAAATCTCGTTTTGTTGCTAACCTGAGAAGCGCAAACCTAAGAAATATGCAAATTCGTGCTCCTATTTATATAAAAATACTCTAAGAAACAATTATTTCTCTAGGCATGAATTTAAACATTAGNTGCAAATTCGTGCTCCTATTTATATAAAAATACTCTAAGAAACAATTATTTCTCTAGGCATGAATTTAAACATTAGACTCGCGAAACAACGCCAAGTGTTAGAATACTTTTCATTAACTCGCTGCCAACCTAACTGAGTCAGCCCGCCGGTGTGTACCGCAGCGTGTACGGGCGGTGGTTATTTTCAGAGGTTGGTCTCAAAAATGCTCACTTTACCGTGGAGAGCCGTTAATGGAAATTATATGTCGTGACAGAGCGCGCAACTGACAATTACTTCCCACGGAAGTAGAAAGTTGTTCGGCCACAGATAACAACACTAACACTCCGCTCCCCCCCTTCCCAAAACATTTTTTTTNACGGAAGTAGAAAGTTGTTCGGCCACAGATAACAACACTAACACTCCGCTCCCCCCCTTCCCAAAACATTTTTTTTGCCTTTGCCTCAACACTTGTTTTGTTATCACCGCAAATCAGCTGTAGGATTTTTATTCGGCAATAGGGATACCAACAAGTCATAGCCTATAGCTGTCGTACAGTTAACGAATCATATAACGGCAGGATAGATCATTAAGTACTGAGTCATGCAGCGCATGGCACCGGCCAAAAAATAACTGTTATGTGCAATATGTACACGATCATATACTGAGTGGGAATGGGTCAGAAGTACAAGGCGCGTTTANAAAAATAACTGTTATGTGCAATATGTACACGATCATATACTGAGTGGGAATGGGTCAGAAGTACAAGGCGCGTTTATTTTCAAGCCTGCGTTACATACGCAATTTAAATAAAGGCGTTCGCAGTACACTGACGCGCATTTGAAAGTCTTGCTTTAGCTATAATTGTATTCACGTTGGTTTTTTTCTTCCACCATACGTAAAATTAATACTGATATGGGCTTAATCACTTTATCCATGCGTCGTTCAAGTGAAATTGAGAAATTATTAGAAAAGTAAATATATCTGCTGATTCTTACACTATGTATTAAAAAATACAGAATACGTACCTAATACTTTAAAATCAGCCTTAATACATGGAACTTTCCTTCAATCATCAACAATATTGCTTGGCGCATACCACTCACTGTGTCCATGAAAATATATGCAGGTCAGCGCAGTGAAATTTTTCATATATTTATTTCAAATATTCTCTGAACATTTAGAAATANATGAAAATATATGCAGGTCAGCGCAGTGAAATTTTTCATATATTTATTTCAAATATTCTCTGAACATTTAGAAATAATATTTTTCACAGGTGTCATATCTTTCCACAAGATATTGATAACAGTCTCTGAAAATTATTTATTGACATTTTAATGTGTATTAAATTGATCTACTTTGATTAGGCATCTTTGTGTTTCATATACGTGACTCTTTCACTTGATGTAAACTTGTAAAGTTTAAACGTTTTTGCACGCTTTAAGTTCATTTTATGTCAAATTCCCCTTGAATACACTTTGGTTTTGATAAAAAAAATCATGCCAATACAAAATTANATGAAAATATATGCAGGTCAGCGCAGTGAAATTTTTCATATATTTATTTCAAATATTCTCTGAACATTTAGAAATGATATTTTTCACAGGTGTCATATCTTTCCACAAGATATTGATAACAGTCTCTGAAAATTATTTATTGACATTTTAATGTGTATTAAATTGATCTACTTTGATTAGGCATCTTTGTGTTAAATATACGTGACTCTTTCACTTGATGTAAACTTGTAAAGTTTAAACGTTTTTGCACGCTTAAGTTCATTTTATGTCAAATTCCCCTTGAATACACTTTGGTTTTGATAAAAAAAATCATGCCAATACAAAATTANTTAAGTTCATTTTATGTCAAATTCCCCTTGAATACACTTTGGTTTTGATAAAAAAAATCATGCCAATACAAAATTATAATGAGTTTTGTAACATCAACGATAATTATATTAAACGTTTTATAGTAATCAGTTAAATAATTTCTGCAGTATTGCGGAGCACTTATAAATAAAACGGGTGTTAAGAGTAGAAAATGTGCGTGAAACCACGTACATTAGTTCTATAGGGAATATACATCTCACAAAAAGTTTGGAATATTGTGAGATATGGAAGTTTGGGTGGTAGGAATTATGTAGTTATTTTTTNATATACATCTCACAAAAAGTTTGGAATATTGTGAGATATGGAAGTTTGGGTGGTAGGAATTATGTAGTTATTTTTTATCAACAGAGAACGCACTACCACATTGAAAATGCCTGGGACAAGCTGAAAACATCAGTTTATAATCGTTTNTTTTTTATCAACAGAGAACGCACTACCACATTGAAAATGCCTGGGACAAGCTGAAAACATCAGTTTATAATCGTTTACAACCTCCAGAAACACTACTGCATCCCATAAGAGATGCCCAGGTGGAATGGAACCTTCGTCCGGAAGATGGCGTCAACACGTTGGTTACAAGCATGCCACGGCGTGTATGGGACCTGCACAATACACATTGCACTAAGTTGTAGTGGGAAGAAAGAAACCCTCCCTAGTTTGAGATATGTTTACGTCACTTTCGTTGTTCTTCCGTGTCTATTTGTCTGTGATAATTAGCACAAATGTTTTTGTCAGCAACACTTTGAATTTTACGTTTTGTATCGGTACCACTGGTAACGTCTAACTGCTATGTTTACGTTACATATACGCCACACATTTGTGCATTCTGTATGTATATTAGAAACTTTTTGTAATGTGTTTAAGTTGCTCTGCTGATTTGATAGCTATAAAGTGGCTGTATTTTAATGTCAGCAATTTCTTATTGGTATCAAGGCAACATGCCTATTTCACGGGAGGTAGATGTGAAAGGAAAAGAAAATTTATTGAGGAAATTGGTGCTTCGCGTGTTGGAACCTTTATAAGAGCTTACAGTGGTCTCGCGAGGGAAACGTTACTGTACGTCGGAATCTAAAAATTTCCATCTCTGGCTGTAAAGAGCGATATATTGCTCTGGAGATCGTAATGTTAAGCGTTATGGATCGGAACAGGAGCCCTTAGGGCNTGGCTGTAAAGAGCGATATATTGCTCTGGAGATCGTAATGTTAAGCGTTATGGATCGGAACAGGAGCCCTTAGGGGAAGGGGCGACGGTTTGAAAGACTTCGCCCGCGTCTTATTTTTCGAGTGCGTCTCCCCAAGGATATTGAGGAGAAGAGGAAACTCCTTTGGCGGGAAAAAAAATTGAATTAACTTTTCTTGTCCCGAAGGTCAATGTTTACGCAGACAATCTCATTATGATCACGTTTAATTTTCCTCCTTTCTCTACACTGTACTTTGCGTCTGCTCCTCGCAAAAAAAAGAATGATGCTATTCCTTATCTAATGAGGAAATGAAGAGGGCGAGGGCTTAGCTTGTTAAGGAGTGTGCCAAACAAACAACTCCAATCTTGAGACTCTTTGCGGGCGATTTACGACGGAGGATAAGCGAAAATATCCTTCAAACGTCAACGAGGGAATATATATTCTGGACACAGTTTATGCACACGTAGAAAACTTACAACCACAAAAATTTTTACTGTATCAGCACGACAAGAACTGAAACTCTCCCAGACTTGTAGGCACTAATGCCAAAAGTTTAGTCATGGTTGTAATCAACTTTAGGTAATAATACGCTGCAGTGTAGCTATAGCATGCTATTGCCACAAAAAAAAAAAAAAAAAAGAAACATCGATTCAAAGTAATGAATTTTTAAAATCTCAGCACAAGAAATCAGTTACCAACTAAAACGAATAAGTTTAAAAAGAATAAAATAACAAGGCCAAAAAAAAAACTTATTTATTTACCATATTCTCGTACAATATAGAATTGGATCCTGTTTATTTATCCGGAAAGATAACACGAAATAAATATTNTTTTTATTTACCATATTCTCGTACAATATAGAATTGGATCCTGTTTATTTATCCGGAAAGATAACACGAAATAAATATTACCAAAGACGATTAAGACGTAGTAAAAGTAAATACAAAAAAATTAAAAAGTTTAAAAACATCAAATTAGCTTAGGTGGATCTTAAAAAATGTCAACCATTTCCGGAAATAAAACGAAATATCCGTCTGTTTAATGACTATTCCTTGATATTTCATTTCCAGGAAGCAATTTAAAAAGAAAAGTGTCAGCAAAACTTAAACTGATTTTTCCGAACTTCAGCCATTATTGAACAATTTTTTAATATATTTCAAAAACGTTTTCTTTTATCATAATGGACGAGCTTGTGTCCACATGATAGAATGACTGACTATCGTGGTGTGTAAAACTACGCACACAGACACACACAATTTGGCACGTTATTTCTGGCTCTCGAGACTGTAAGGTGCTTCTTCTCAACTTTATATATATACNCAGACACACACAATTTGGCACGTTATTTCTGGCTCTCGAGACTGTAAGGTGCTTCTTCTCAACTTTATATATATACATATATATATGTATAATATATATATACATATATATATATATATATGTATATACCTGTGTAAAATGAACTGCGTGGGGGCTTTGTTGTGTTTATTACGCCGAAAGAATGAGGGAAAGTGCTATGAAGTCTCGAGCCAAAGATGACGAGCTTAATTGTGGGTATATATGCATGTATGTGTGTATATGTATATATAGAGAGAGAGATACGTATACACATATAACCGTAACGCGGATTAAAACAAAAACATTTTTATGATTATTTATTTACCAATAATCTAACAATCTTAGCAACAACAAAATCGCTATTTGGATAAAATATTCAAACTCATGATCCCGGTCGTGTTCTTAGGCCCAAACACATTTCTAAAAGATTGTAAAGANATTTGGATAAAATATTCAAACTCATGATCCCGGTCGTGTTCTTAGGCCCAAACACATTTCTAAAAGATTGTAAAGGACTTTAATATATACGTTCTTGATATTAATGCATTATGCAGTTAAACTCTTCGAAGAAAAATCGTGTACGTCAAACATAACTTATTCAGAAGTTTCCAAATATACATAAATTTCTGTGTACTGTACACGTTTCTACTAAGATTCTTTACAGTTGTGAATTTTAATAGCAAATAGTTTTCGATTCGTAGTGACATTACCGGGACTGCGATTGCCTCAGTGGTTTAAGTTCTGGCCCGCCTTCCTCCGCAGGGGTTTTAGGTTCTATACCAGACTAAAGTGGGGGCGTAACCTTTCTCTGATTGGCTCTGGAATATACCTTGTGTCTGATAGGCCACTGCGAGATGNATTTGGATAAAATATTCAAACTCATGATCCCGGTCGTGTTCTTAGGCCCAAACACATTTCTAAAAGATTGTAAAGAACTTTAATATATACGTTCTTGATATTAATGCATTATGCAGTTAAACTCTTCGAAGAAAAATCGTGTACGTCAAACATAACTTATTCAGAAGTTTCCAAATATACATAAATTTCTGTGTACTTTACACGTTTCTACTAAGATTCTTTACAGTTGTGAATTTTAATAGCAAATAGTTTTCGATTCGTAGTGACATTACCGGGACTGCGATTGCCTCAGTGGTTTAAGTTCTGGCCCGCCTTCCTCCGCAGGGGTTTTAGGTTCTATACAAGACTAAAGTGGGGGCGTAACCTTTCTCTGATTGGCTCTGGAATATACCTTGTGTCTGATAGGCCACTGCGAGATGCGGACAATCCTCTCTATTGGCTTGGCCACTGGCTGGTAAGGTGCTGTATGGCAAACTGCGTTACGAAGACCAGCTGGCTAGTGCGACCATTTTGCTGGCCAGTGTGGCTGGGATTCGCACGCAGTATGAGCAGCTGTTTTTTTTTGTAATGAGGATTATTTGGGGCACAGTTTTTATTCCTTTCCGTTAAAAAAAAAATGTAGATGAAATCTTGAAATTACTCTCCATCTTATGCATTAATCGTAACGAAAGGAAAACATTTCCTGCGGTGCCTACACGAATTATTTTTAGTACGTAGGTTGTCTTTTCGGTACTCTCCGCTTTAGGAAATTTAAATATTTTACAACGACTGCGAATGTGCACTGATGGCTACCTGTATCTACGCACATCTGTAGATACAGTTTAGACGCAAACTTTTATTTGGTACTTGTGCTCTGTTTCAATGATCGCTACTAAAATCATTCTTCTCTCTCATGCACACTGATAATTATGCCGTGGTTTAAATGTGCAAACGAGCCAAATCATAATGAAGTCAGGTATAAAAATAAAACCATTAATTTTCCACCCCGGGGTTTGATTGTTTCATTTGATACGGTCCGAGTTTCATTATGGATCGGTCCTACGTCTCTCCATCACGTGTTCGAAATACAGGTAGAAATTTTTCCATAGGCCCGCAGGGTTCACTCTAAATTAGGGAAATGGGGGGAAATTAGTTTCGTCCCATGCAAAATATTTTTTTATATCTTCTCCGACGAGGACGTCATCATCCTTGTTCGATATTGTGGATGTATCTGTGTTAACTGCATTTTAAAACATAACTACTATCTGGAAGTATGCAACGAATCACGAACAACAAGCCTTCTTATATGATACGCTTACATATGTCAAGATATTATAACTATCGGTTTAATAAATAGGAATGCATTTATGTTTCCTAACAATTTCGCAATGCCACATTGCAAAAACACTGACTAAAAACAAAATTATTTTGGATATACACCATTGCATAACTTTTTTTATATGTAGCAGAAAACTCAGAAAATGGCAACCAAAACCACTGATATGTTGCAACAGCGTACGCTGGCTTGCTTTCAGCGTATCTTTCGTCTTATGTCGGGTTGTTGGTTTCAAACGTCATACTGCAAAGCACATGTAGAAAATAATTTTCCATTCGGTTTGCCACCTTCACTGCAACAATCTTTTAAAACGCAAATATGGGAGTCAACAAGCCCATGCATGATATAAATTTTACTTGTGGTGGGCAGTACTTTGTGAGTAAAAAGAGGAAGTTAAGCAGATTTTTTAAAAGTGTTCGATAATCTTACATTGACTGAAACAACAACTGTCGGCCAGATTTTTTTCATCTTTCCTATAGGCGCACGCTATGAATGACCACACATGTATTTAAGTTCGTATTTCCAGGGTAAAGAATTTGTGTAATAATATTCTAGAATTACGCCATGTTTCACAGTAGCATTACAAGTTCTTTATTCAATTTGCGCTATCCGTCATATACCCATCATACATTTTTTAATTAGTTAGCTGAATTTGGAAGTGTAAGACCAGAAGAATGGGTGGATTTCGCCGTTTGCATTGCCTGTTGCTCATACCTGTTCCGAATTTCCTAAGGTAAATGAAACAATATTGTTTACGGTAATATTTGAAGAGAGATTTAAAATACCTTATCGTGTATTTAAGCTCCCCTCCCGTTTCAAACAAGCCCTTTTGTCCTCTGAGATAACTGACTGCAAAATATATANATTCACACGCTCCTTTGATTTCGCCCGCTGCGCCGCGCGGGCTGCTTAATACACTGCGCTGCGGATACGACGGAGCCGGAAGATTGCGACGAGACTTACACGGTCATTTGGCTCCCGGCACGCTCTCCCGTTCGTCTGCGCGAGCGACGCGGAGGAATTATCCACTGACGGCCTCGCTTGAAGTGACTGAAGGCTGATTTCGATCGAAATTTCCTAACGACGTGGGGCCGCAGTGGTGTGTGTAGTGGTCAGACTACTTGCCCCCCACCTACGCGAACCGGGTTCGATTCTCGGCGGGGTTGCTCCGGGATTTTTGTACGCATGGGAATCGCGCAAAACGATATCGCTGGTCAGCAGTTTTTTTTCGGGGACATCCTGTTTCTCCCGCCTTTGCATTCCGGCGCTGCTCCATATTCACCTCGCTTCGCCCTCATCGGCTCTCAAGGCCTTGATGATAAGAGCCGCTCAAATCTCTCTACTCCACTCTTGACGACGTGGCAACAGAGTTAAGTACACATTATCGAGATGGCTCGGCGGTTCCTTTGATGTGCGAGTACCCGTTTTCTGATTGGTTATGCGAGACACTGGGAACGAGCCTTGGGCAAGATTGGCTACTGTGAGTTGCAAAAGGTTCTCTATTGGTTGGGAAGCCGGCAGGATAGTAGGTTGCTAGGCACTGACTGGCGAATGTCGTTACGTGTTGCTGGCTAGCGATATGTCATTTTGCTGGAATATACGGCTGGAGTTCACGATAAAAGCAACTGTTTCACGTCGTATTCTTACATACTCTGCGCGCGGCGTGGCCATGGCGAGGCGAATGGCAAAGGAATCTTTTCCGAGCCAAGAGAGTGCACATGCTGGCATTTTGCCAAACTCCGAAGGCACAAAATTCTTGATCTTACTGCGCTAAAACTTCATACTTCGTCGATTGGATGCCAACACCGTAATTTTCTTGTCAGTAATATGCCATTACTATAATGGGTGTTGACTACCTATAAAAGTATTGCACATTTACCGCACATCAGGCTACAAATGAGGAAATTGTACTATACGCAGCTGGGAACTTTATCTACTCCTTTGACAATTTCTGAACACACGTAGCAAAGTTGCCATGGACGTATGGGAGCTAAGCTCTGCCATTCGTACTTTCTCAATAGTACACGTATACAGTGATGTGGTAAAATAGTGAAAAATGCCTTTGAATGTACGCTATGTGAAATCCATGTGTCTGAATATTACAATTAGTTAGAAACAACAGCGGAAGGGGCGTGGTTTTGCCGTGCTGAACGCGGTTTTTGAAGATGATGGGATGAATTATATATTTAAAGTAAAATATTTAAATTCAGTAAGGAAATTAGAATAGCTTTGGCCAAAACAAAGAAATTTTATTCTTTGTGAATTTGTTCGTAATAACATTTTTAATATGAAATGAACGTGGGAAGTGCAATAAGGTATAATTGTTTAATTGGTTTCATCGTCTATTGTTATCATTTAAAACGCAGAAATTGTATAACGCGACTGTTTCTTTACGACATTCAACAATTGTGTTACCCATAGTGGTCGTACGCGAACATCCAAATGTTATCGCTACCTCGGAGATGCTATATGTCCCACGTTCAAACTCACTTAAATCTTGATAACCTGCCATTGTAGCAGCAGTAACCGATCTAGATGCCGACCGCATCGCGTTACTCTGATTGGTTCCATACCTCTGTTATTTGCATACGCACGCCTATACCAGTTTTTTTGGCTCTTCAGTGTATGTTGAAGTTATTTTATAGTTTTGTGACACGATATTTATGATAAATTGATAAAATTATCATCCAATAAAAAATAACATTCACCATGTTCTTTATAAGTATGGGAATTTGAACTTAAAATATAAATTCGTACAACTTTCAAAATCATATTTTATCATGAGGTTTAGTTTCAGTTAAAGTTCTTATTGAAGTAATGGCAGTGGCATGTCACAATCTCTTTGAAATCAGAAAATTGTTTAATCTGGGGAAAGAATTTAACTTTCCGGCTGTTTTATATTTACAATTTAAAATTGTAAGTAAAATTAAGGTACGTGCGAACCACATAAATGATTTTGTTCTTCGTGGCGTTTTAACAACAAACAATTATTTTGTAATATTAATTACTGTATTTTTTTTTTTTTTTTACAATTTTGATATTCGCATGAAATAATATATATTTAATTTTAGTTTTCCTAGTTATATTCGTTTTGAAGAGCTCATTTTCCTCCACTTTCGTACTTCTTGGAGACTATTATTTCATATCGCAACGAAAAGGGATGTAATACGCTGAAAATGTAGAAAAGAATCTAAAACTCTTGAATATCCGTTAGCTCGTTTGAAGACGGTCCGTGCCCAAACTCCAGCATCGCTGAATATTTCCAAGTGGATTGGAGCCCACTGTAATTATTTTTAACCTTCGCGTATAAAGCTCTACGTGAAATATAAGTGTTTTCTGGGGTTATCTGCTACATTAAAATATGGGAATATTTGAAACTGAGTAAAGCGGAGACACAGGCAGTCACAAAAGTACAAGCCAAGCAAATAATTTATGTTCGACCGGTGTCAAACAAGGCGGTAAAGAGTGCGGGATGATTTTGTAGGAAAGAAACTGTACAGTCGGCTGTTACCAGCGTTGTTAGAGGAAGGAACTTAAGACGCGATTAGAGTTCAGGCGAGCGAATAAAGTGGATTACGGAGATATTAGGAGAACTGGCCGTACATGAGCGCGACGAGGGTAAACGCAAGGACACAGTATCGGTGCTACAGTTACAACGGTATCAAAGTAGCTCGGAATTAGAAGACCAAAACCAGAAGTGTAACAAAGTGGAAGCGAAACACGACGAACTTAAAATTGTTTCATGGCACAATGTAAATTATATCTACTGCCATGACCATTTCCTCAATTCGACATCTTTATATTTACCACGTTACTTATCGTAGTAATTGTTTTCCAGTTATCAATGAACTCTGTTCAAAATTGAAAGTTTTAAAAATATTTATGCATTTTCCCGCCAATACCAAAATTACAAGAAAAATCGTTCCTTTAATTATGATACTGTTCAAACGATTGCACACAAAAAATAATTTTTTTTTGCCACTCAGAATAGGAGGGACCGCAGTAGTGTAATTGTCAGACTACTCGCCTCCCACCAAGGCGAAATGCGTTCGATTCCCGGCAGGATTGCACCCAGATTTCCGAACTGTTATGATTTTGATATTTTGTTGATATTTATCCTTAACGGGGGTATAGGGGCGTAACAAGTAATTGATAAGAGTTATCTAATGAACACTATATAAAAGAGGTTTATTTAACATTAAGGTTGTACAATATTATTTCAATATAAATATGATTGAATATGAACGGGGGAGCTATACTAATATACTGAAATATAAAATTATACTAAATTGTGAAGATTTAACTAGCCACGCTCTGAGTGAAGTCTAATTGGGGAGTTCCCACCTTGTTCATGATTCCGGAGGCTGATTAAGATGGCGCAAGTCGACGGCCGGACTCACCCATCTTCAGTGGCCTTCTCGCTCCAACAGCCCGACGACAAAAGACACCGCCCACGGACTATACTGTCTTATATCAGCTGGGTTGTCCCCGTTTACTGGCCGGTGGAGGAGGTTCTGTGGTTTGCGATTTCATAACTAATTTCAGTGATCTAGGCCCGTGTCCTTGATAAATAAGTGAAGGTGTGATTAGGCAGCTCAGCTAAGGGCCTGACCACACCTCGTGACAGCACGCTCGCGCTGTAACCGTGCTGGACGATGCCGCTGGTCGGCGGGCGGGGTTTCTCGGGTATCTTCCGTTTCCTCCACCCTTGCACTCTGGCGCTGTTCTATTTCTCACCTCGCTTCACCCTCGTCCGCTCTAAAGACTTCGATGTCAAGAGCCACCCAATCCTCTCCACTCCATTCAGGACGGGAGTCGAAGATTATCTTGAGAACTGTGTATAACCAAACAGTTTGCCCGTTTACCGTAAGTGATAATAATTTATATATGTTCAGTAGTTGGAAAATGCATGAACTGGGACAAACTGGGAGATTAGCACTACATTTTACAATCTACGTTAAACTCTGCATCGCTACTTGTCTCGAGTAAAAAGAGTATAGGCTGTTCGCTGTAAACCGAGCGCTTTGAAAGCCCGGATACACTTGTATGCACGTTGTGTATTCTTCCGCCTTATGCAAAACGAACATTGCCATGTCCTCATCACTTTACTCATGTGTTGGTCAAGTAAAACTGTAAATTATTATAAATCAAACATTTTACAAATATGCTCACTTTTACACTTGGACGCATAAAAAAAAAAAAACAGAAAACGAAATAACTATTTTAAGTTATCATAAACAGTTACCTAAATATTTTTATCCGAAGTTGAGACGTGGATCTATTTACCCTGCATTGTTGCCAATTTTACTGGGCGCATATCTCCCAGTACGCTCGTTAAAATATATAGCAGTGACTTTTTTCCTCGGGTGGATTTCAAAAGTGCTCATTTTATAGTGAATATTCTTTAGTTGAAAGGCGATTCGAAATATAGTCCATTCACGGTTACTTCCTACTTTTCTGAAGCCCTGCTTAAGATCGACTTTCAGGCTAATTCCTCCGCCTCACGCAAACAAAGTTTAACCTACTGTAGTCCAGAAAATCGCACTAAAGGGAAAACGCGCCGCATTCATGCCCAATCGCCTTAATAACATTTTGCATTAGAACTATTTCGTACTGGGCATTACCAACACGCCTGTTTTCACACTGATTCATTTACATTTATTATGAAAACAGAAATATAATAATTTAAAAATTAAAAATAAGTTAAACTTCAATTTAACCATAGGTAAGTAATTTTTATGTTAACAGAAGTACAGCACGCAGTTGATGCATGCCATATTTACGAAACAACCAAATACGTCATGCATGTGATGATTTTTCGAAGGTTTGAATTACAAAAGTGTGAATAAACCGCGAGTAGACTATAGCCATGTTTGCCGCTGGAATTTTTCTCTCGGGACTCAAAATGAAACGCCCCTTTACCCCGCAATTTTTAATCGCGTCCGCGGCGGCGAAGAAGTCGAAGCACCGCGCCGGAAGAGCTCGAGCGCCGGAAGTGAATCGGAGACAAAACTCGGCGCGGGCACGTTCCTTACTTTTTGGACCAGCACCAGCGANTTGCTGCAGGTTCCTAACAGCCAGAGGGTCGTGTGGTTATGGGAATAATTTTTTTGCTTTAACTTGGACCCATTCGTTATCATCGCTGTGAACCTGATCGAGTGTCGGTCGAGCGACACTCTTATGTGCATTATAAAATTAAGATAGCAAATNTTATCATCGCTGTGAACCTGATCGAGTGTCGGTCGAGCGACACTCTTATGTGCATTATAAAATAAAGATAGCAAATACAATCATTTTGGTATTCACAATTGTTTGACTAACAATTTCAATACTACGTAGACATGGAACTACTTTCCTTCCGTCGTTACCAACTTTACTGGGCGCATGCCATATATTGTGTGTCCTTTAAAAAATATGTAAGTAGAGGCAGTGACATTTTTCTAAGTTGATTTTAAAAGTGCTTAATTAACCATGAAAGCCTATAACACCCAGATTATTATGTGGCCGTCGGAACGTTTTTTTTATTTCCGCCCAACATGGACCTGTTTGTGCCAAACTGAAAGTTCCATTAATTCTTTGAGGGTGTTAAAGATTTNAATTAACCATGAAAGCCTATAACACCCAGATTATTATGTGGCCGTCGGAACGTTTTTTTTATTTCCGCCCAACATGGACCTGTTTGTGCCAAACTGAAAGTTCCATTAATTCTTTGAGGGTGTTAAAGATTTAATGATAATTAAGGCAAGGTAGAAGTGAATCGCCTATATTTAAGCGTAAATGGGTACGTGGGCTTAAAAAAAAGTGCTCAGTTGAACGTGAAAGGTCTTTATCACGCAAATACACGTTGATTATCCAATAAATGATTGTTGTTAATTACGTGAACCAACTGACTCCTGGGAAATATTGGCGAAGTCTGATCTCTACGCGAGCAGAAATATTGTCGTGAGCTCAACTTTTCGGCGATCAAAAGCAAGAAGGCAGACAATGAAACTTTCGTTATAAATTATGTTCGGAAATTTTTCAGCCCAATCCCGGCGTGCTGGACTGGAGANTAGAGGCAGTGACATTTTTCTAAGTTGATTTTAAAAGTGCTTAATTAACCATGAAAGCCTATAACACCCAGATTATTATGTGGCCGTCGGAACGTTTTTTTTATTTCCGCCCAACATGGACCTGTTTGTGCCAAACTGAAAGTTCCATTAATTCTTTGAGGGTGTTAAAGATTTAATGATAATTAAGGCAAGGTAGAAGTGAATCGCCTATATTTAAGCGTAAATGGGTACGTGGGCTTAAAAAAAAGCGCTCAGTTGAACGTGAAAGGTCTTTATCACGCAAATACACGTTGATTATCCAATAAATGATTGTTGTTAATTACGTGAACCAACTGACTCCTGGGAAATATTGGCGAAGTCTGATCTCTACGCGAGCAGATATATTGTCGTGAGCTGAACTTTTCGGCGACCAAAAGCAAGAAGGCAGACAATGAAACTTTCGTTATAAATTATGTTCGGAAATTTTTCAGCCCAATCCCGGCGTGCTGGACTGGAGATGGTTTATTTCAAGTGGATTTATAGTCACACCCCAAGCAAATAACACTGTTATTCATAAATGTGAACCACTCAACGTCCTCGCCCATTAGATAACCTCACTGTAAAAAACGAAATGTAAGTTATCATCATTACGTAGAGCCTATGGGGTGTAACCGAGTGCCTGAATAAACTAGTGCAATCCTTCGTTTATACAATTATACGCTACCGTACGTTCAGCGTCCACGGAATTTTCACCAAAAAATCGGACGAAAGCCTGCATGCGTGGTTTTTGTGAACAGCTTTGCCCGTTTTATTCTCGATGCAATCTCTTGTATTGAGATATCGTTACATTTTTATTTACGAATTTGAATTACAGACAAATTTTAAATAATTAGCTTATAATGAAGTCTGCATTCAGTACTTTGTTCTTATAATATAGTGACAAACTTAATCCCCAGTGACGAGTATTTGACAGGCTGTAGCCAGAAATAAATTAAACAAGTAAAAATGATTTTCATTTTTCAAACAAACGTTGCCAACAATAGTTTTCCAATTAAGTTTACAAAGAGTTACGAACATAGCTTTTCGAAATGCATTGCTGACACCTCTGTGACTTCCACGACTGTTACGACGCAGTGTTTGTGTTTTGTTACTGTAGTTCCTCGTCTCTGATCTCGTCGTGGCTGCCGTACACCGAGGAAAATAATTGTTTCAGTGTGGCGCTTTTTTCAGCTTAACGATATCTTGTTGGTACAAACAAGCCTAGGTTCACAAAGCCAAATAATTTATTTAAAACAATTTCGTTTGTGCCAAACAAATATTTTGTTGTTTCAGTATGTTAAACAAATATCTAAAGTAAGTACACATATAGGTAGAATTTACCTACAAAATAATATGTTTAGTTACATGCGATACATTTTGAACAACGAATTTATTTTCAGCTATCAAATATTTTGTTAGACACACTAATCCAGTTGCAAGGGTGGATTTTATTCAAATTGTAGGACTAGTTTTCTACGATTGCAAACCACCCTGTGAGTCATATTACGACCTACTTCTTCCGCGACTGCTATTGCTAGTACCAATCAATGACTACTGCTCTCTTGGGTCGAAACTTATGCCATCACCCGTAAATATGGGTGTATTTGATACAAATTACTAAAAGTATGTGGCAGTCCTACCAATAAAAGCGACTTGTTGTTTCCCTTTTCCCATTTTTTGGTAGTAAATGGTGTACACTGGTGGAAAATGAAAAATGAACACCGCTAAAGCGGTGACGTACAAACTTCATATGCGCATGGGGAGCTGATAGAGGACAGTATATGCAATGGTTAACAGTGCTAGGCATAACACAGCTGAGCTCAATACAACTGTAGTTAATTCACTGTATGAGTAGTTGTTTCAAGCATCGGCCTGTGTGTAGTAAGCATCGTAGACATGACACGACGGTATAGACGACCACACTTCATGAAATTGACGGACTTTGAAGGAGGTCATATTGTGGGCATGAGGGAGGCTGGGTGGTCTTTCCGAAGAATTGCCCAACGCGTAGAATGTGAAGTGGTGGTGCTGGTGGTCAAACGATGGTGCATGTGCTCTTCAACCTGGTTCCAGACGGCAGTTGCATACGTATTCCTGCCTGGACCGCTGCATGAGGCGAGCAGCCATTGCTGATCGCACGGCGACCGCCGCACAGATTAGGGCCACTGTTGCACCCAGCGTGTCAGCTAGGACCATCACCAACTGTTCTCTGGAGGCTGGCTACGATCAAGGGTGCCACTAGCCAGGCATCCTCTCACACCTTATCACCGTGCAGCCCGCCTCGGATGTTGTCGCGAACGACGCAACTGGAGGGATGAATGGTGCGGAGATGTCTTTGGTGATGAGAGCAGATTCTGCGTTGGCGCTAGTGCCGGTCGTTTGCGAGCTCGGCGTCGACCAGGAGAGTGACAACAACCTGAGTGTATACGGCAGCGACATACAGGACCAACTTCTGGAATAATAGTCTAAGGAGCAATAGCCTACAATTACAGTACGTCTCTGGTGTTTGTTGAGGGAACACTGAACAGTGAACGCTACATCCAGAGCATCAACCAGACCATTTTGTTGCCGTTACTACATCGCCAAGGAGATGTCCTCTTCCAGCAGAACAATGCCCGTGCACACACGTCTCATGTTACCCAACGCGCTCTCGAAGGTGTTCGTCAACTCCCCTGGCCAGCACGATCACCCGACCTGTCCACCATTGAACATGTGTGGGACATGATGGGACGGCATTTGGTGCGGTCTGCAATACCGGCAACAAGCCTCCGCCAATTGTAACAACAGGTGGAATTAGCGTAGAATAATATTCCCCAAGATGACATCCGACTCGTTTTTGAACGCCTCTACGCACGACTGCAGTACTGCATCGTCGCTAAAGCCGGCTACACAAAATACTGACATTGTTGTTCAAGACACTCTGTAGCCTCTGTCCATAGGTGTACGACCCTGCGATCATTATCATTTAAAGTGTACAAAATGTATAATTATTCAATAAATCCTTCATTAATGTGGGATTATTGTATCTGGGTGCTTATTCTCCATTTTTCACCAGCGTATTTAAACTACTTACATTAAATGTCTGTTTTAAAAAAAATACTTTGAGTGCTGTACACGCCTTATGGCGTCGCCTCAAATAAACTGATTTGTGTGGAGTTTACCGTAACGTTACGACGTCCACATTATTTGAAGACACTGGCGACAAAATACTTCATCGCCAGCAATTTTTGCTAGGTATTTCTGCAACGTAAAATCCCGTCAGTGACACTCAAAATACAAATTGCTCAAATTAACAAGATGGATTCTATATTATTGTACGTAGGAAAGAACGCTTGATTTCGGCACTTTCAACACGCCATTTTATTGGCAGGCAGCCATGCCTGTTATTTAGGCTTGTGCTGTGCTCGGAACAGAAAAAATT
>NQII01004523.1:160851-203215 GCA_002778355.1 Clitarchus hookeri
ATATATATATACTTGTTGCTAAGCCTGTTTCACGCAGCACTAAAAAAAACAGTCTTTGGAATAGTTTCATTCAAAGAAACTATGAAACTAAACTGAAACACTGTACATCTTTGAAAAATGTTACCGTATTTGTTTTGTATTTAATTTGCGCCCCCAATTTGGTACGACCCCGGACCCGAACCCAGTGGGCACATAGAGGATCTGCAGGCAGCCTGCTAGTAATGGATACTGTTCAGTATGCTAACCGTGTCATGTGTAGTGTGAAACAATATGACGACTGTAAATGGGAACGCAGGGACCAGCAGAACTGATATATTTCATTCACGGTTACTTCCAACTTTTCTGAAGCCCTGGTAAAGTTCTACTTCCAGGATATTCCTCCGCTTCTTGCTAACAAAGCTTAACCGAATCTAGACAATTACACCAAACGGAAAAAGCGCCGCATTCATGCACACTTAGTGTAAGAATATTTTGCATTAGAACTATTTCTTACTAGACACTACCAACAGTACTATTTGATCTCCCTTTTTATTCATATCAATTATAAATTAAATATTATAATGTATCGATGAAATATAAGTGAACGTTTAATTCAACTAAAAATAAGGTACTTTTGTACTAACACAAGTATAAAACGCTTGTGATGCATGACATATTTACGTAACCATCAAATGCATCCCACATGAGGTGATTTCAAAGGTTTGATTAAAAAAGTGTGAAGAAACTGTGAATAGACTATAGTCATAACATGTTAAGAAGTAGTAGTCATGGCATAATTTTGTTTCATTTGTTGTTTGCACAGTTACGTACATCTCAGTGAATAATTAGTCTAGGAAAACGATTTTTTTTCCAGAAAAGGTAAAAATATATTATGTAAGTATGTACTTATTACTTTTATCATATAAAATGTATTCAAAGCAAAACAGGGTTCAAAATGACTCTTCTAGTTACCGTGAACAGCCTATAGTAACTAATAGTTCAGTGTATGCATTTATACCGAAATACGTGAACAGAAACGTTTACTTTGATCAATAGTCGTTTTAAATAAATGTAGTTTGGAAATTAACCGATAGGTAGCACTAAAATTTATCGTATTTATGAAATATAAAACTGAAACACAGTCTGTTGAAAATCCTTTAGTACTAATTTGTAAACAGTGGAATTAATAATAAAAGAGTAGAAACGTGAAAGCGTCTACCTTGTTGTCTTTCTGTGATTCTGGAATCTCGGTATTAAAATAACGAACGAAACAGCATGGTTGTAAACAGCTCGCAACCAAACAGCAAAATGGTAGCAGTGAACAACTATAGATTCTGTCCGCTCCATTGTCTAAAGATGAGGTAGACCGATAAATCATCTTCTGCGCATGTACCAAACATTGACCTACCCCAAAGGAACACAGCTGTCAAAATCACGTGGTCAACACTGATGAACCCATTTGTTTACATTTCAATGTTCAAACGACAATCACTTTTATGTGAATAAAAGACTTTTAACAATTTGAACTTAATAAAACTGCATTACAAATTGGTTATAGGAAGTATAAAAACATCTCGAAGAACTTGTTTGCTAATCAGTGTTCTAACCTGAAACACAATTCATACCGTTTTTGCTAGTTGTGTTAGCAGAAAAGCACTTCAATGTTGGTACATGGAGACTGGTTGTGCTCAGTCAGCGAGATCGGTCAACCTCATATTTAGTCTAGTTTAGGGCGCATGCCATCATATTGTTTGTGATTTTCATTAGATTACGTCTGCTAAGGGCACTGTTGTGTTCCATATTTGTTTACGTGCGCTAGGGGGCGCTGTACGACGCCATGTTTGTTTACGAACTTGACGACTATAGTGCGCGCGAGTCGTCCGTCAGTTGTCCTATATGTGTGTGGAGTCGCTGATTACTCGCTTTACGTCTTAGAAATGTAAGTTGTTATTATTGTGATTCGCGGCTTTATGTTCGTATTTAGGCTAAGACGTCGAAAAAAAATCTCATGTGCTGAGAGCTACGAACCACATAATTAGATGGGTGTGTCATAGAATTCATAGTTATTTACTACGTAGTATGTTACTGAAAACCAAGTTCAAAGTAATTTACTGCTGTGACGTGAATTTGCATGCGAATTATATTATGCTCTTAAATATAAAACTTCCATGTCTTGCGAATATTTCTCTATAAGGACTCTCTTCTCATAAAAATGCTTTTAAGCAGCTGAGCTGGGTGGAAACAGCGTCTACGCATACCTAAAAGAGCCAAATCTGATGGAGGAGATTCTTTCGTGGAGAAGATTGAATTATTCACTCCCCATGTATTTCAGCTCTTCCGTGTAAGATACACATTTCTCTTTCCTTTTTTTTTTTTCCTCTTCGCAGTAGGCTTCTCTCATTTTATTATGTCACGTCCTGGAGAAAAGAAACGCTGCACCTCGACAGACACCCCCTAGTCCCACAACAAAATTTTCCATACCAGGAATAAGGTAACTATGTGCTATTTTCGCTTAAGCGTAAGGCTTAGGGATTATGTAGACGCACTTTCATTTACCACCTGCTTATTTTGGTAATTAGTAAAATTAGTGAGGGAATTTCGAGTATTTTGTTTACAAAGAATCCCAACATTTACTTAATTTTGTTTGTGAAATCTTCGTGGAAATAGTACTACAGAGACAATATAATATATTTATAATACCAGAGATTTATTCAAATATTCTGAAGGCCGCGTGAAAATTGTGACACCTACCAGCTTACACGCGAGTTGCTAAACGTTATTCAACACGGGGCGCCCACAAAGAATTGTCGGTTATGCAGGAAAAAAAATCCAGAATAATTGGTAATAGCTAGCGGCTAGAATAATTTTTTAAAACTATCTTTCACGCAGAAGAAATAAGTAAAATACGTTCAACCTTATCTGATTGCAAGATTTTGACAGTTTGGTGAAAGTAGCATCAATATTTACTATTCCTTTATATATATATCCCCCCTCCTCCATCGGATAATGGNAATATATTTATAATACCAGAGATTTATTCAAATATTCTGAAGGCCGCGTGAAAATTGTGACACCTACCAGCTTACATGCGAGTTGCTAAACGTTATTCAACACGGGGCGCCCACAAAGAATTGTCAGTTATGCAGGAAAAAAAATCCAGAATAATTGGTAATGGCTAGCGGCTAGAATAATTTTTTTAAACTATCTTTCACGCAGAAGAAATAAGTAAAATATGTTCAACCTTATCTGATTGCAAGATTTTGACAGTTTGGTGAAAGTAGCATCAATGTTTACTATTCCTTTACATATATATCCCCCCTCCTCCATCGGATAATAGATCAAAGAACAGCTGTTTTATTTATTTATATGCCGTATTCATCAGCTCATCAGTTTGTAATTGTCCTGCTAAATAAATTTCATTGTGGTAATAGATGAAATAACTTTAAAAAAAATATGACGGGTATGTAAGTAAAAATAGAAAAACACGCATACAATAAAATATTTGTCAGGAAATAATATAGAAATATTACATTATAAAAGTAAATATGTTCAAATTAAGGAACAGCTTAAAAATGTACTTGCATGCGGGCAAGAAAATTTTTTTATTGTGTGGCAAGGCTTCGGACATCACTCTTGTAGTATTTTCACAGAAGTAGACAGTCTTTTTCGTAGTGTACTTTCACACGAACTGTTTTACAAGGACGTACTTTCTCACTGGTGTAATCTGTAGGTCATGTTGTGACACTTACAGATGGAACCTAGAAGTCATACAGTGTGAAATTGTCAGCGGGAAAACATGTTTGCTACATAAAACTGTGGACCACTATTCAATTTATTATNTCTTTTTCGTAGTGTACTTTCACACGAACTGTTTTACAAGGACGTACTTTCTCACTGGTGTAATCTGTAGGTCATATTGTGACACTTACAGATGGAACCTAGGAGTCATACAGTGTGAAATTGTCAGCGGGAAAACATGTTTGCTACATAAAACTGTGGACCACTATTCAATTTATTATNAGTCATACAGTGTGAAATTGTCAGCGGGAAAACATGTTTGCTACATAAAACTGTGGACCACTATTCAATTTATTATAGACGGAGAATTTTGTTTAGCGTTTCTGAGACGGTTATGGTAGTTATCACGCATTAGTGTTTTGGACGTTGCAGCATGCATTTCAGACCTGGACAAAGCCTATTAGGAATTTGGAAAAATTGCCAGACGGCGCACTTTATTTCGTAATAATAAAGTATTTCGCGGTGGAAAATGGCGCGTGGCGTAAGCTCGTTACACAAGTGTGGTCGGGTGGCCGCTTTCGCATACAGGCAGCATCACAGTCGCTAGCATCTCTTACGAACTACTCTACTCACCAACGCCATTTTCAAAGCCTTTTTTTTTTTTTTTTGCTTTTACTGTCCCGAAACAACTCGGCTTTGAAATATGCGGTGTGCATAGTGAGATAATTATTTTAAAAATTCGCAACCAAATCCCACGTACATTGTTTCACGAATACAACACAGTTACAAAGCATTTCAAGCACTATAATAAAGGGCGAGGGGGGAGGGAATCTCAGTACCGCAAACAACATGGCGAGCCATAACGAAGGCCCGACGATTACAGGCCGAATATAGATTATTACACTATAAACCTTTATCAGTTATAATATATTTCTTCACAATTGGCTAAGAACGCCTAACCGACCAAACAGATAGTTTCAAACACGTGTCTGATAATTTAGTTAAAATACTCCCGTTTTCCTTCACTTATTGAACACGTGAACTTTTCCACTCACGTGTCAACAAACTGTGGTTCTGATACGTCGGTGATGTAGATGACGACTGCTCTGTTAGTCATCGTACGCAATNGATGTAGATGACGACTGCTCTGTTAGTCATCGTACGCAATACGACGGAGTAGATGAAGACGGAGACGAAATGTCGTGGCAGTTCCTTTGATGCGAGTGTACCCAGTCTCTGATTGGCTGTGCGACGTTCTGGAAGTAGGTCTTGTGCTTGATTGGTTACAGCGTGCTTCGAAAGATTGTTTATTGGCTTGGCTGCCAGGTGGCAAGTAAGTTACCAGGCGCTGATTGGCGAACGGCGTTTCGGTCATGTTGGTGGCTAGTGACGCCATTTTGCTGGCATGTGCGGTTGCGGTTCGCGGAATAAGTGGATATTTCACATCTGCATTCTTAAGTACTCTGGGCTAATACATTTGTAAGTTAATATTTTCATAAACAGATAAAAATGTAAACAACACATGAGCTAACGAAACCCATAGAACATACTTTTTAATACGCAGGTTTTGTCTTTAATAATACAATTTTGTTGCGAGGACATAACCCTCTTTCATTTCTGTTTCACGCAATTATCACAGCGATCGGTTTGGAGTTTTAAACTGCATTAACTGCTTTGGGGCGAGTGCATTCGTATGTACTCTTTGTATTAACAATCCTAAAGATATTAAATATATTAAAAACTGAAATAAATCCTATAAAGTTCAGACCTACAAATTTTTGACAAAATACTTTAATACGTATATTTTTCCCATTAAAATCAACGTCAGCTTGGTATCACATTTGGTAAGGTGACAGTCTGAAAGCAAAACGCTGTGGGCTACGATGGTAAGGCCAGGTATGCCCCTACATAAGACACAGCCAAGCATTATTAAATACCTTGTTTTTGGCAGACCTACACTAGATGCTCCTTCCTGAGAAGACAATCCAAGACAGTTCAGCCCTCAGAAATCACTCGATTAGTATTTAATTTGAAGGCTATGTGTGTTCCGCATGAACATCGAGACACTTGATCTCATGAATAGAAAGATACAGGACCCACAATTACTACCTCTAAATCAGCAGTAACCAGTGGTATAACTGGGTTTGTCCGCAACCATTTACGAGCGTTACTGTGCGAGTAATTAGTTGCGCATTTCTCTTTTTAAGAACAGCTTGACTTTCAGAGAGTAGGTATGAACCAGTGCTTTTCTTTACAATAACGTATTAAGACCACGAGAACCATATTGTAATGGGCCCTACTGCAGTTTCAAGACGCGGCAAGAACTGTAAACAAACGGGATGTACACACACTGCAAAAAAATACATAGTCGAAAATGTTTTGTGCTTTTACAAAAAAATGTTTGGAAAGAAGTTGCCGAAAAAAATCCAGGCAACACTACAATAAAGTTTGTAAACTTTGCAAGAAATTGCTTAAAAAGTGTACGGAATATATGAAGTGGGCATATTTGTATCAAAAAGTACCGTCACCTACCGATGGATATCCTGTAGAAAAAAAACAACATAGGTAGTAATTCCCAAAATATTTCCTGCAAAATCACAAGCTACAATTTAAACTTATACAACGTAATTTGTCTCCTTGATAAAACTCAGTAGTTTTCATGGTATGGAAATTATAGATCAACCAGTACTTCATGGAACACATTTAATTCGGCTCAATTAGACATGTCCCAACCTGACTACCATTAGGGTAACGAGAATCGAACCCGTAACCTCTATGTTAGAAGCAAGCACTAGCCACTGCGCCACGGATGCACCCCGGTGCTTTGTTATATTTTAATATTTTTGTACATAATTTCAATAAATTTAATCTCGTGTCGATATGCGGTATTTTACCTTCAAAATAGTGATGAAGGAAGAGATTTGGGCGACTATGAACATTAAGGTCTTCAGAGACCTTCAAAAGAGAACAGAATGTTTTTACCGAGCTCGCGACAGAACTATAATTAATTCAACACTTAATTACAAGGAGCGCATTGGTCCCACGTTAAATAAAAGAGGTAAATTTGTACATACAGGAGAAAATGAATGCTGCCGACAGCTGCAAAATTTTTTGAAAGAGTTTATTTTCTTTATCCTTGTATTCGATTGCTTATTTTTCTCACTTATCACCTTTTATTCAAAGGGAGCCATGCGAAGCCACGTGAATGTACGCGTATTTTTCAACACACTTTTTATATTTAATTGTCTAGAGAAACATTACTGAGTACTAAATAGTTATTAAGAGATAATTCCGAAAATTTCTTAAAAGTTTTAAAAGAAACGTACATGTTTGTTCTTTCGCAACTAAAATCACAAAAATTTTAAAAACCTGGTGTGTACTGTTACAAAATGAATGTTCCAAACCCGTAACTTGGAGAAATAAATCCTTATCAAACTATTTAAAATGGACTTGGCGCTGTCGTCCAAGGAAAGAAGTATCCCTCGCCATAAGTGGATCCTCGGGAGTGATGACTCATCAGTAGAGATAATGAATGGAAAATCGCAAATTTTTTTGAGTCCTTATATTTTCGATAACACTCTAGCTAGCTTATTCTTTTATGATTGCCTGAACAAGGTTTTGAATTGGGTAAGTTGTTTGCATACCAATCACGAACGTTCTGCCTTATAGTATCAGAATTCTCATTTGCCCAGTGAAATGGGGTAGTAGCTCCATACTTGCATGACAGCCAATAAGAAAATAAAAGGAAGAAAATAAAAGAGAACGTCAAATCCTAGCAAACAGTCAACTTTCCCCGCGATAAACCACCATCTCTACTCATCAGCCTTTAGCACACACATTAACTTGAACTTCTGAGATCGTATCAGCAGTTTACCGAATATCAGTATTTCTGCATTAATTTTTAGTACACCAGTAGAGATGTTGCTCTTGTAAGTGTGCACATGCAACAGGCCTTCAAGATTATTTTGTAAATTCACAAAATTGTCTCTTTGATAATACTGAGTAGTTGTTATGTTATAACAATTATAGCCCAGCCAAGACTGCATGGAACACATTTAATGCAGCCAAATCAGACCCTATAAGTGTACAAATACATACACACATAGTATATAAATTAATTCTCGTGATTTTTCATTTCAATATGTTCCAATAACTTTCATGCTTTCTTTATATTCAATTTTGATAGTTGAGATAAAATCATTTAAGCTGAAATCAATTTTTTGGTTTTACTGTAATCCATTATCAAACATTTAAGCCCCGAAGCTGCTGTTCATACTATTTTAACGGCTAATTTTAAAATACTTCAAACAACTACGAAAATAAAGTCTTCAACTATTTTACATTAATCATAATAGAATTGGCCGTTTTAATATGCTGCAACAGCATACTTAAAAATGTGATACTCTTTAAAAAGTTCAACCCTACTCGAGCCAGGTATAGACTATTCTCGGTATGTGTTGAATTCCCAGAAGTAATGTGTGGAACGCAGCCGTTTACAATATCTTTGTCACTGCGCCATTTTTTTTTCGTTATTCACACAAATGCTATTCTTGCAAATAAACAAACACTGTAGATTTACAAAAAATTACTTTATGGATAAAAAAAAATTTATATTTATACAATAATTTGTCAGTTCTAGTTGCAGAATATTTTTAACATTTTATACAGTTATATAACCGGCTGAATACAAGCGGTATTGAACTGCAAGGTTGCATACCGAAAAAAATGCCAACATATGAGATTATTTTGAACTTTACAAGTCAAAACGCTGTAGTAAGATCACTTATGTAGTGAGGGAAAGCAAACATAATAGGACTTATTACTAGGTACAATGATATTTCGCGAAAATATTTCGAGACAAGCACTGTGGGGTCGTATTTGTGATTGGTTGAAGCATGTTCTGGTCCATGTTAACTGTTTGCGCACGAATCACGTAGGTTGAGTGTCATAGTTACGGAATCCTGAGTATATCGGTCAAATGCGGAAACGACACCAGCAGCCAATGGAGGTATGGCAACAACCGAGGTGAATATATTGTGTAGAAGTCTACTGTGTGCTCCGATTTATTCGCGAAAAAATCAGTGGCCCTACTTATTACCTACCATAACAAATCCTTTAAAAATTTGGAATTTTCAAATGATTTTATTTAGAAATATTAAGTGACATATTGTGATCAAACAACATATTCCTTAATATATTAGTAGTTTCTTGAACTGAAATATGATGTTTGTTAAAATTTAACGGGTTTCATCATACCCTATTATTAAGAAACTATAATACTACCCGATAGGCTGCATAACTTGCCAGCAAACAACCGCTCCATTTCGAAATTTGTAGCTATTTTCTCAGGAACCATACATCTGAGATTATTACATTGATTCAACCAATTTTTACTAACTATAATGCGATTATTCATATACACCATAAAAATATGTCTCTATTACAGGATTTCCAAATTATGTACGATAGTGATGTATAACTCCAGTCATGAAATTTTAACATATTTCAGGTCTCAATGCAAGGAAACAGTATTTAAAAACTGACGTTTCGTCTTGAGTAGTTTCTAATATTTTAAAATAAAATCACTTATATTATCGAGCTTCACAGGTGCATAGTACGTTGTGTTGTCTTCCCTTCTTCATTTCGCATACCACATCATCTCGCAGAGTTTTTCTCTGGAGCTTAGAAGAACACTACAGCAACATACGACAATGTCAGACAGACGGAATGACTATAAGATAGATGAACAAGTCGCCGGGGTCATGGGGTTGAATAGGAGTCAGACAAGGGAGGTGGTGTCGACATTCTCCGAAGAACTGTAGCTATTCGACTGCAACCCTTTTCGCGTCAACCCACAAAACTTTGTTACATACTTTTATTCGAGTGGCGAGTTTCCTTTAAGTTTGATCTCAGTTACAGCATCTTCTGGTGGACGAACGTAAAGATGAAGACTGTTTGATTATCAAGTGGCTGCCCTCGATGACGCTAAAAGCTTTACATTTTGAATTGATGAAACTTAATTGAGGTCCCGTGTTGGTCGTTGTTTAACTTTGAAAAAAACTTTTAAATGGTGCAAATTTTGTGTTCGGTACATTTTATTTAGAAACTTAAGTATAGTGTGTTAATACCCACAAGTTTAATCATCTATGAGTTTTGTTTCTCTCACCCACGGAAGTTGCTGAATATCTACACTTCACATAAGTGAGCAACAATTTTCAAATAAAAGGGATTCGAAATATGATTTAACTTTTCTTTCGCGAGTATTAACTTTTAAGTGCGTCCGTAGTAGTGGAATGCTCTTGCTTTTAAGCACGGCCAACCGGATACGATTTCCGGTGGTATAAAACCTAAATTTTCGCATTAGAATATATGACGCACTTTGCCGCTTTTGGGTCGGTATACTCGGGGCACTTACGTTTCCCCCACCACTACATTATGCCGCTCCTGCATCTTTACTACTTCCCGCCCCCCTTTTTTTTAACAGTACTAATAACCTCGGCTCTAAAAAGCGATGGGGCCGCGATGGTGTAGTTGTCACACTACCCGCCTCCGCCTCGATTCCCGGCGGGGTCGATCACGGATTTTTTCGCGTGAAAATCGTGCCGGACGATGCCGCTGGTCAGCGAGTTTTCTCGGGGATTCCCCCCCCCCCNCCCCCGGCCCTTACATTCCGGCGCTGTTACACACTCATCTCACTTCACTCTCATCGACTTTCAACACCTCGCTGTTAAGAGCGCCCAAATCTATCCACCAAACTCTATAAAGCGATCGAAATCTCTCTCATAACGTTTATTACATAAATATGAAAATATATTGTTGAAGTATTTCGCAATGAAATATTACTTACGTTTAGGCCATTACAACGTCACAATCTCACTATCTTAAGGGTGGTGATCACCAAAAATGCATTATTTTACGCTTCTACGAAACACCATTCAAATTGCAGACATTAGTTATAAGTGGTCTTTCCTTGCACAAACCANCATTATTTTACGCTTCTACGAAACACCATTCAAATTGCAGACATTAGTTATAAGTGGTCTTTCCTTGCACAAACCTTTTTAGATCGCAACGTTTTTGTTAGTGTGGCATTTCAAAATCACAATTTTAGTGTTTTTAGGACGCAAAAATAAAATTAACGAAATCCTGTACAGAAAATCTAACAAATGTGACTCTATGGTTATATCTAAAGTCATTTTAAATTCTTCNTGGTTATATCTAAAGTCATTTTAAATTCTGCTTAACAAAAATAGCCTGCTACAAATAAAATATATGCAAAAATTTCCTTCTTTTGAGGAATTTTAAAAAATTGCGAAAAACTATTATAGCATAACTTTAAAGATATTGTGAAGTAGTTCGAGGTATATTATTTAAATGTGATTTATCACATCTCGGTAAGTTAGTTATTATTTTAACGTCGAAGAGCACTAACAGCGTGATAATGACAGGCCAATGTGTAAAAATTATGGCGTCAAAAATTATTTGTGCGAGTGATTAGAAATTGTAAACAATGTCTACAAGTTGAACGGTATTTCATACAGATACAAACTGATGACCCTTTTTGTGCGACCAGAGCCCTTACAAGCAGGACTACCATCAAAATTGGCATGGCTCTTTTACTTGACTAGCTGAACACCTTCACACTTATAGTCTGTTCGCGGTTTATTCGCACTTTTTGAATGAAACCTTTTGAAAAAGCGCACCATGTACGAGGTGTTTGGTTGTTTCCTAGTTACGTTACGTATCGCAAGCGTTGTATGCTTGTGCTAACGTTACCGTACCATATTTTTGATAAAGTTGAAATTTTTTTTGTATCTTTTCTATAACTTATAATATTACTTTCATAATTTGTATGAATTGAAAGAGTCAGAAAATGGGTGTGTTGGTAATGCCTAGTAACAATTAGTTCTTATGGAAAATGGTATTACAGTGATTTCGCACGGATGTGGTGCGTTGTCCCTTTGGCGCAATTTTGGACAATCTTCATTTGCATGAGGCGNTTTGGCGTAATTTTGGAAAATCTTCATTTGCATGAGGTGGAAGGATATCATGCAAATAGAACTCTAGCAGGGCTTTGGAGAAAGTTATAAATACCTGCGAACGGACCATATAGATGCGCACCGACTGGATTTGCTCGAGCAGGGCTCTAAGGGAAGCGCGAGGACCTAGTTCACCCCTTCCTTCGGTCCCGGGCGACCGGAGACCGACCACACCGCTTGCAGGGTGGACACACGAGCGCAGCCGGGTCAGCGACACGCCGAGGGAAGTTGCGGCCGCTAACGGCAGGGTGACATGCATCCACCGGCTCGCGTACTCTCTATTAATAATGTCTCGGCATTTGCTTTGACGACCGGTGGAGCGCCGACACGTCCCGGAACCCGGCCAAATACCCGCCCTGCGTTTCGACGCAATACGCCGCGTCGGCCGACTGCGCAGGAAACGTCAGAACTACACAAACGACCGGTCGCATTACATGGGCTAGTTATTTAGCAGAGGCGATAAAAATTCACTGCTTAAATCCATTTCGGAATAGGCTTGAATAATTTGTGCGTTTGTAGGTACACGGTTTACACTCGCTGTAGTTCTCTTCTTTCATAAACCCATATTGACAAAATAACTCTGGCAGTAGCCAAGAATATTACAGAAGTTTTATGCGTAGAGCTTTGAGATATGCCAACTCTTAACATGTATTTTCTTTTGGTTTAATGCCCATGGACAGGGAAATATGAACCTAATAATTTCACGTATGCAGATTATCGTTTAATGAGTTGTATACATTCCAAGACTAGTATTTCTGCTCGGTGAAAGCCTTTACACGTTTTCCATAATGCTAAGTATAATAGAGCGTCGAAATGTACGGTGCATTCACCCGTGAGGTTGGTAAACCATTTACTATATTTTGCGGTCACAGCTGCGAGGTTTAACGTGTTTACTAATGTTATGTGATTGAAGCTACTGCTGATGAGTTAACCTCGCGTGTCATTAAACAAATCATAGTACCACACCACCGAGTATATGTTTGTTTATTTGCTTACTGGCACGTTTTTCAATACTATCGCTGGGAAAATATCTCTTGTTTCTCAGTAAGCTCGTTGTTTTCATTAACCCGTTCGGTCATGCATTAATTTGCATGGCCGAAGTGTTGCAATGGTGTTATATTTAGATGTGCACTGTACTTGTGTCTAGTGTACGTTTTGCAACCAGTGAACAACGTGCTACGTGATCAAAGAAGTTACCATCAGTGGGGATAGGTGTTTTTCGGGAGAATATTTATGGTCATGCTGGACTTCAATATCCTACGCCCACAACCCAGACTTCCCTTCATTATTGGCCGCACGTCTACTTGAGAAGATATGATCTTATTTTACTGGGCCAATCAGATTAAAGTACTCCGATAATGATTGTCCATGACTCATGGACAGACACTTGAGGCTCATGACATTTAAAATCATCCAACCACGGAAGTACATATGAAGAAATGTGTTTTGGAGTAAAACTGGTCTTGAAATCTTTCCGCGGTAATCACCTGTCCCTAATCATCAGCCGTTTATAAACGAGAGGTATGGTGACGGTTCACCAATAAGATGACTCGTCTGGAGGACTCTCAGAGACATTGGGTACCGATTCCTTACTGTGTACAACACTGGTCATAAACATCCTTCACGTGCAACATGCCCACGATCGTGCACGCGGCGAGTGAACGGGGTAAGGTATTGTCACAGAGTAGATAAAGTACACGCACAGACGGAAATGGCGAGGCGGTTCTTTTTATGCTGGCTTATCCATTCGCGAGGCCGTGGGAACGGCCTTTGTGTCTGACGGGCGTCTGCATACTGCGGGAGGTTCCCCTGCTGTCCGCGCTACCTGCTGGCGAGTCGGCTGCCAGACGCTGATTGGCGAACGGCATTCCCACGTGTTGCCGACCCAGCGACGCCATTTTGCTGGCACGTGAGGCTTGAAGTTTGCAGTTTGAGCTGCTGTCTCACCTCTTTGTACTCAAGGCTGGGCTTTTGCAGAAGTTATTTGTTCTCGTGTCATAATTTTGGATCCTGAGTAATTACTGATAATGTACGGTCGTAGAAAGTTCACGTTTTACGAGTTGTTAAATAATTTTTGTTATANGGATCCTGAGTAATTACTGATAATGTACGGTCGTAGAAAGTTCACGTTTTACGAGTTGTTAAATAATTTTTGTTATATTTTAAATGTAGCTCTCTTAGTTTCTAGTCATGTTAGTGTGTTTGCGAGTTGGTTTTTATTTCAGGTTTACAAATTGGGGCAAGAAAAAGCGTTTCATTCTCGTAATGTGTCTCACTGTGTTTAAAAAAGAAATTTAATAAAGTATAAATATTTTGTCCTGAGGTTTGATTTGAATCCCGAATCGAAAAACTTACACCCAACAACTCGAACCACGCACCTACCACAACTTTACACGAAGCATTTCGTAAATATGGATTTTACGTGAANTTACACCCAACAACTCGAACCACGCACCTACCACAACTTTACACGAAGCATTTCGTAAATATGGATTTTACGTGAAAGGGACGGACGTGCCTTTCTTAGTTTCAAGTCTTGTTAGAGCGCTTGCTATTTTGTTTTATTTGCGACTTATAGAACAAGATTACGTAATGATAATTTTATTTTCGTTATGTGCGTGATTCGCTATGTATACAGAAGGTTTTGTCCTGTAGCGGAATTCGAACAAGAATCAACGAATTGGCATTCCATGAGTGGCTCGCCATTCATGCAGCTGCTGCTATTTTACACGAAGTAGTATTGTAAACATGAGATTTTATAAGCTTCATGTATGATCGGCAATTTTCGCGTCTCAAATCGAAGCCGCAGGAATATGGAGAGCTACCGTATTTTATATTTTCGGTGCTCATTTCCGTGATTCGTCATTGCGGAGTTCCTTTCCGTAGATTAACTCTACATCTCCGTAAATGTTCCCGTAAACCTACAGAAATTTCTAATAATGTTAAGACGAGCCTTAAGTACCCTGTGGTATTATGCATCATGTCAATACACCACGACAGAGAGGAAACTTGGTTAAGTCTGATGAGCGTGCTGGCAACGCTTCGTCATCCCATCTATTTATTAGTCGCCGAATATCGTTCTCCGGAGTTAAAGGTCTTCCAAAAGGAAATGTGCAGAGTTTGTGGTTACACTCTCACATGCACGAAATGTTACTCTATAAAAACAACGCGCGCTTCAGAAACCGCCAGTGAATATATCCGTCAAGTAGCGACGGTAAAAAGTGCGCGGTAGTTCGAGTTCTCCCACCAGACCTGACCTGTGGTGAAAATTGGTCGTTGATAGCGGCCACAGCGCTTCCTTCAGCGGCAACCCGGCTTCTCCGCGGTGTGAAATGCTGCCGTGTGTGAAAGTAGCTATGTTTAGTCTCCGANTTCCTTCAGCGGCAACCCGGCTTCTCCGCGGTGTGAAATGCTGCCGTGTGTGAAAGTAGCTATGTTTAGTCTCCGATGAGATCAGACCGTGTACTGAGTTCAAGTATATCAGAGTAGTTGTCCGAGCAGGGCCACAGAACTCTGGCTTGACTGGCACGCGTCACACGACCGACTACAGTTTATTGCCCACTGTTAGTGTTTCGAAATAATCCATAGAAAGCCTCAATTATCCGAACGGTCCACGGGGATGTAGAGGTCAAACTATGTTCTCTTTTCCGTGGCCAACCCAATACCAGTCACGCATTCTTTTCACTTATACACTTTCTAGGTAATACGGGGCTAAAAGTAATTCCTTTAAATGATCATCGTGTTATCTATTGCGTGATATTCCATAATTTGGCGTTCTTAGGCCACGTAACATTTACATTTTGTTTCATTTTTATTGCTTCGCACACAATCACCCCTTTGACTGATTTTTGTTGTTTATGATTGAATGCCATATTTTATTTTAATGCCAAGCTGCCCAGAGGGTAAATGTGGCGCGGTTGATGTTGCCTTCCACCATGACTCTCCTAGCAGCCTGGGGGTTATTCTCTGTATTATAATGTAAATATTTATACTCTTCTATTATAATCCTTTGTATAGCGGATCTACATTATATTACACATATCAATCCCTCCGTTAGGCAACAGCCGGGAGGGAGTCTGTGGTTCCCTTTACGAACTCCTCCCCTCGCATAATACTTCCTCCAGTCTGGATTCTCGTAATTTAATTCTCATGTGCAATGTTCCATTGCCGAGTCCATATATATTTCCAGTCTCATTTACTCTGTTTCCTTACCTAGGCCATTTTTCCTCCGTTTTTCATATTCCTTGGACGTTGCCAGGTCTACACCATGTCTTCCAGCTTCTGCAGAGTGGGGTTCAAAGTCTCCATACTCGTCAGGTGTGTTCTGAAGAATCCTTTGAAAGTCCTACCTATCTGCACTAGGATTACCCAGGCCATGTAGTGGGTCCGCTCCCTTTACAGCATGTGGTGGTCAGAGTACTCGCATTCTACCAAGGCTAACCGGGTCCGATTCCTGGCGAGGTCACCCGGATTTTCACATGTGAGAAACGTGGCGGACGTTGCCGTTGGCCGGCAAGTTTCCACGGGGATCTCCCGTTCCCCAGGTCCGATTATTACGGCAACAGCGCCCTGGGTCCGCCACGAGAAAGCGGCCCCTCCTCTACGTCCAGAGTTCAGATCTGCCAGCCTTCGTTCTCACTGCTATTGTGAATATTACGTGCTAATACAAACCAGGGGCGTATCTCGCAGTTTTAATTTATTACAGTAATAGTTCAGGATTCCATATTAAACTTTTCTCTTTTTTTTTTGCCATTTTTCCTTGCTCAGACGTGGCGCCCCAAACATATAGCCCCTTTGGGCACGAGCCCAGTGTGCCCGTTTATAAAATCGGGCCTGCTGTTTTCCCCGCACTTGTATTCCGCCGCTGCTCCATCTTCGCCTCACCGAAGAACTCCTTGNTAAAATCGGGCCTGCTGTTTTCCCCGCACTTGTATTCCGCCGCTGCTCCATCTTCGCCTCACCGAAGAACTCCTTGTTAAGCGCTGATCGAACCTCTAAACTCAACAACTCAACCTGAAGACCCGGAAACATGACTTGGGGTTCAAACACTGCGTCATTCCTGAAGGGGTTTATAGTAAACAGCTGCAAGACCTCGCCATATCCTCATGAGGCCTTAGAGATCACGGCCACCGTAGTCACGTGGTAGTCAATTACTTCTAAGCGATTGNCTCGCCATATCCTCATGAGGCCTTAGAGATCACGGCCACCGTAGTCACGTGGTAGTCAATTACTTCTAAGCGATTGGATTTCAAAAGCTATACTTAAAGCTGGCTCATCTATTCTTCTGTAATCGTCCAATGCATCGGTCGGTCCACAGTCAACAATTTTCGAGGATGATGCATACCAATTGTTTGACAACTCTCCTCGTACAGCCACGCCGTTGTAGCTGATATCGCTCCAGATTCTCAATACATTTACTACACAATGTATTCCCAATATAACGAATAATCGCCCGTAACGCTTACAGCTTCCGGTCTAATGCAGCTCTGGTAGGCTTACCAGCTTAACTTGGTCGAGTAGCAAGAGGGACCTTCGCTGGTTTTCAATAATGGCGTACATGAGCTGCTGTGTGGACTGCGTACCGCACAGTCTCATATATCATACATTTTTCTGGTCTTGCACAGGAGAGTCGAACTGTTTCAACTTCAGGGAGGCCACATCTTTCCTTTCAGTACAGCTCCCTTAAACTGCAAGCGATTGACAAAAATGACCAATGTTATGCTTAACACAACCCTCATTGAGTGATGTTTTTAAATGTTAATAGTGGTAAAATATTTATTTTGAATACTTATTGCAGATAATGCATAGCCAGTAGCCGATTTAAGCAGTGCGTTTGTGTTTTCCCGTTATTAGTAGAAATGATCAGCTCTAATTGAAAATGTGTATGTTTTAATTTTGCTCAATTTATATTTCGGAAAGTGATGCTTATTGTTGTTGCACGTTTCCTTAGCACATTTCAAACGTTTTTATTGGTTCGTTACAAGCTGGATACTCTCACACGTACTATAACCATTACTCAGCATCATAGCTTTCTTTATAGTCCGTAGAACAATTGCCGATAAAGTGACAGATAGCCATCATTATTCATCAGACAAAGCATAAGGAATTATCAGTTGGCTAAGTGATGTGTCTTTCAGGGACCAGGGCAGGGCGAATCACCATTGTTGGTATAGACTTAAACAACGTTGTTGATTGCGCATCCCCGCTTGTCATGAGAATATACTGTATAGAAATACGAGAGTAATATTTGTTGACAAGTCAAATTATGTCGTTTGAGAAGCATGCATGTCTGATGTTAATAATAGAGTGTGCGAAGTGGTCAACATATCACAGTTTACAGTCCTATCAACTGTTAATTTAACAAGTATTAAGGAAATACTTGCCATCTCCTTGCTCAATTTAGCTGTTTGCTTGAAGGTGGGCAATGCCGCCCCCTCCCCTTGCAACTTCCAGTGTATACGCCCATGGTCATGCAAAATCAACACGACGGACTTTGTGTTGCAGCGAGTACCGTTGTCTCTTACATAAAGGACCCAGTTTAGATTCCCAGCTCAGAAGTTTTAATTTTTCAATTAGTTAGTATATCTGCTAACCTTTATACTGCGGTAAGCAATGGAAGACCACTGTAATATCTTCCTTCTTCCAAAGCCTTGGATTCTTCTCATTTTCCATCTCCGTGACGTTGCCTGAAGCCACGATGCTGAAACATCTTCCGTATAACATCGACGTGTTACTGAGACGAAATCCTTGTCCCCAAGAAACACTTAAAATTTCGATATGTAATATAAAATAACACTGCATAACATTTATTTNATAACATCGACGTGTTACTGAGACGAAATCCTTGTCCCCAAGAAACACTTAAAATTTCGATATGTAATATAAAATAACACTGCATAACATTTATTTATTACACTTCACAACTGTCTTTTGATCCTCTGATGTTTTAAAGTCTATTTTACAAATATTAATTTTTTGGGAGTTACATAAACTAAAGATATAAGTATTACAAAATATAAAAAAAAAACNTCTATTTTACAAATATTAATTTTTTGGGAGTTACATAAACTAAAGATATAAGTATTACAAAATATAAAAAAAAAACAACGATAAACTTAGTCATTTTACAACATTGACTGTGTTTGTTCCAAAACCATCCTTATGTTGCTAAATTAAAATTAATTAAGAAATAATGCCTTTAAATATTCGATGTATTCTGCTATTTCTTCTGTGCGTTTGTAAATTTTTTCTGGTATTTGTTGTTGACTTAGGCGATTCTTTGTTATTTTTGTTTAAGAATTGTCTGTCTACTGGTACTTAGTTACATTCTTTGTGGCAGTTTCCTGTATATCCGTTTTTCTATAAGGTTTCGGTAGTTGCTATTACTACAGCGGTACGATCATGTGACGATGAGGCTGAACAGAAAATGATAGAAGGCAGTTCTCTGGCACAGAGTCAATTAAAATCGCATGGGTCCCCCAAATTTACGGAAACCTAGTGGCTGTAATTCGTTATCTTCATAATCGTGCGACGTATATTCCTAATGTTAACTGTTTATACCAAAGTTAATTAATGTTTATTTTTCGTTTTGCTGCATTCTGCAAGGCTTGCGTTTCACTCGTGGCTTTTTTTTTTAAATCAATACACATGGCATGTTTGTTTCAGAAATGCTATGCATAGCGGTTTCGTAAAAGCAATAGTACGAAATTTTAATGGCCAAGTAGTTAATGTCAATAGCTAAATAACCAAAGAAAGAAATTTCTTTCCCCCCCCACCCCTTTTAAATGTCATGTTTGAAAATCTATTCTTCAACATAATTAAAATTGCGCAGTTATTATAAGAGGCAGCTAAAATTTCCATTAGCGAAAAGAAAGGCAACATTTAGAAGGCTAACAAAATATACTACACGAATAATGATGACGATTGTTAAATACGATGTGACTATTACATCGGATGATGATTCGGGCCATCTACTCATCCCAGGCATCGCAAAACACCAGACGTTAAGTTACCACTTGTTCGTAGCGGTGTGCATAAGAAGTGATCCGACAATTTCGCGAATTCATGTGGAAATAGGACGAACTTTACACTACTCTATACACTTGCGCGAGTTACGTTTGTCTACCGGCTTTATGTGTTACGCTGTCAGTAAGTGACTCGATCAGCGCATTTCTTAGCTGTCATTGGCTTACTGGCCTCGAGGGTATGCCAAATACTATAAACGTCTGTCCACTGACAAAGCCACGCAATTTTTAAGTTGTTTCAAGTTTAGCCTGACACCAAATGAATCCGCAAAATGTTCGAGTAACTGCCCTTGAGACGTATTGACTTTGGAATATAAAACATGTAGTACGGTTTTTTGAGAATAACACAATTTTTACAAAATTAGCAAATTAGATAAATATGTAAAAATTAAATTCCAAAACGTAAAAGTATTGTTGCCAGTAAAATAGGTTAATGTGGAAAGTTTCTTTATATGGTTGGCCGGCGAATTGTTTTTTTTAATTATCTGTGATGATTATGATATTGTAACACACATTCATGTATCAACGAAACCAAATTTGTAATGTACATATACCAGTTTAACAGACATTTAGCATATAATACAAATACCAGTGTAACATACATGTAGCATCTAATTCAGATACCAGTGTAACATATATGTACCATTTAATACAGTTACCAGTGAAACCCAAATGTAGCATCTAATACAGATACAAGTGTAACAGACATGCCCTACGTTATGAACGTTGTTCAGCATATAATTAGATGAGTGAAAAAATGCAACTAGTAGGCCCGTACGTTACGTGTGATTTTATTCCCGGCAACAAAACCTTTTTAGATTACAGAATGTTTTTACAATCGTATGTCGAAATCATGATTTACTTTTTTATTGGGAAGTGCAAATAAAATAAATTAATCCAACGGATGTCCTAAATTAACGTTTAATTTCTTTGTACGTTAATACCAGAGAAACTATTAAAGGCAACCTGATGGGACTAGTGCGTGTATTTGACGCAATAAGGTCATTGTTGTGTGCGTTCGAGCGCGTGTAGCAATGTTACTGTTGTAAGTTACGTTTGCAGACACGAGCGACGACAACACTACAGTTGTAGAGGAATTGGTGGAGGTAACAAGGTCGTCTTTATAGCAACGCAATTTGATTTTAAAGTGTCATTGTAAATGTAAGAATGTGTTTGAGGTGTAGAGACGATGGAGGCCAGGATTCGATACTTCACCACTGCCACGTGTAACGATGACACGATTACTTGACAAGTTTGAGAGGGATGGAACTCTGTATGATGTGAAGAAAGAACGGCGCTGCAGGAAAAGAACAATAGACGAAGGAAGGATGCGGACTGTGATGCACACATTCGCACGTTCCCCCGGGAAGTCGACGTCCGTACGGCGAGCTGCGTGTGAGCCAGGTGTCAGTATAGCAAGTGTCCATCGTA
This sequence comes from Clitarchus hookeri, assembly GCA_002778355.1. NCBI lineage: Eukaryota > Metazoa > Arthropoda > Insecta > Phasmatodea > Phasmatidae > Clitarchus > Clitarchus hookeri. Next base: position 182,063 of record NQII01004523.1, read on the forward strand.
TTTTAAAGAAAGTAAAGTAGCGTACCTACATTCCCACGTCACTTTACGTTGTAAATGAAGAAGATACAGGCAGGCGTGTCAAATTTGGCGAGTGGTTTGTGACGTGCAAATAGAACGAACATTTTACTGGCGTGATTGTTTGGTCTCATGAGGCAACCTTTAAATTGAAGGTAACTGTCAACCGCCACAGTTGTGTGTGCTGGGCTGATGAAAATCCCCACATTGTGGTGAAGCAAATAGTTAATCTTCCTGGGCTAACACTGCGGTGTGGTATGTCTACCAGAGGATTTGTGGAGGGGGGGTGGACGGTGACAGGTGAAAGTAACCGTATCATGGTGCAGGAAGACATTGTCCCAGCTGTTCACCTACTCTATCCAAATGACGATTGCTTTTTCCAGTAGGGTGGTTCACTGTCACATTACCATCGATTAGTACGGTCGTTCCTAAATGAAATATTTGTTGGTAGGTCGACTGACACACGAGGAAGTGTTTTGAGTATCCACCCAGATCGCCTTATTTAACGCCATTAAATTTATATCTTGCGAGGAACTCTGAAGAACGATGTGTACGCCACNTCCACCCAGATCGCCTTATTTAACGCCATTAAATTTATATCTTGCGAGGAACTCTGAAGAACGATGTGTACGCCACAAAGCCACAGATGCTAGATGCCATGAGAGACGTGGTTTTGACCGCCTGTGAATCCACTCCCATGGAAACCGTAGTTGATGTATGCCGTTGTGTTCTACAGCGTTTCAGGCGCTATCTTGCTGCTGATGGTAGACATTTTTAACATTTTGTAACTGCCATTAACATTCACACACACCCAACGTTGTCCTTGCAGCATCAAATATAAGCAGACCCATAATATTGTATTTAATATTTTCTCTTTTATTAACATTCAAAAAGTGTTAACATTAACTTTGGGACATCCCGTATTAAGAAAACTTAATCAAGGTGATCTGATTGCATAAAGCCAAGACTCATTTTAAAATGTGCTCACAAAACTTATTTTACAAATATTTAATGAAAGCAGTCTCCCTGCCCTCCGAAAAAAAGNTCATTTTAAAATGTGCTCACAAAACTTATTTTACAAATATTTAATGAAAGCAGTCTCCCTGCCCTCCGAAAAAAAGCAAACATTTCCTCATATTCAAAAGATTGCAAAATGGAAAACGTTATCTCTGATAATGTAAATATCTTGATGACGTTAATGGATTTATTGTTCATTGTAAATAAATTCTAACTAGACAGTTAATTTTATTTTTTGTGTTTTACAAAAGAGTTACTAGTTTCATTTTGATATGTGATCATGCAATAAATTCTGAATGTCGTATAAATAACAATTGTTTGTACAAAGTTCATTTTAAACTTTGAACTATTATATGGCGTATAAGAGATTCAGTAAACAAAGAGACTTATTTTAAAGAGGCACTATGAGGCAATTTTAACTAAGATAACCGTCAGACGTTGATAATAAAGAAGTTGCATGTACGCTATAAATGTATCGGTTGGTAGACCATTGAGTTATTAAATTGTAACCAAACCATAGTGTTTTAATTTTGACATGTAGCAAAGTTAAGTGAACAAAGTATTTCTTATAACAATATTATAGTTCAAACTAGGATAGGCATTGTTGTTGTAGTAATTCTGTTGTTGAAAAATAATTAAAAATGAATTTCATACTTTCCAGCTTAGCGCCAGTGCGTTGGTACAGCTAGGTTATCGGAGGAATGCAAAAATAATGAAGCTATTCCTTGAACATTCGTGAACGTGGGTTGTAGATGTGGCATTTCAGTCTCATAGCCATAGCAATCAGTAGACACGAGCAGCTCAAGCAGTTAGGATCGTGAAATAAAGGTGCACCCGTGGGGTGAGGCAAGGAACGATCTATCTGAACTCACGCGAAGTGAAATTCGAAGACCACAGAGAAACCAAATATAGAAAGTCGGAAAAGAAATCGAGCTCAATTACTCCCGAATTCTAGTCAGTGGTGTTAAAACAGCACCAACTGACTCGGAAATAGTTGCAAATAGAATGTCAGAGTACGCCCAAAAGGCTAGACTCGGTGCATTAGATTACTGCAACAGTTTTCCTTGACGTAACTCTTAATCTAGGCCTGATTTGTGGGATATTTCGATGGCCAAGACCTTGAAAGGGCACATTTAATAATATTTATCATTTTAGGGTTTATAACCACCAATTTGATGTGCACTTCAAGCAATAAAATGTGCGCATTAATAACAAACGCCCCCTCCTCCTCTCAATGGGAGAATCATCCATGAATCTACAAATATGGACACGGAAATATGGCCGCTATTATACAGCAGGGAGGAGGATGTGATGTGAAAGTTGCTCCAGAACGCGTTCGCCCTCTCGGCCCCCTCTTTCCGTGGAAGAGTCGTGAAAGATAACCGCGTCACGTTGAAGATATCTGATCGAAGAACCCGCTGCCTGGGCACGAGGCGGGAGTGGGGGTAAGATTCGCAGAGAGTTTCCAGAGATAGAGTTTCGGGAACCAGAAGAGTAGTGAACGCTCATTCAGTAGCTCGTCTCTGCGATGGAGGGCGAGAGTGCAGGAGAGGATGCGAGCTCCATAATGCAGCGCGATGGCGCACAGATCAAGGAAGGGAAAGAAGGAAANGCGAGAGTGCAGGAGAGGATGCGAGCTCCATAATGCAGCGCGATGGCGCACAGATCAAGGAAGGGAAAGAAGGAAAAGAGCGGATATTTCGGATGTTGCGATAGGTGTAGGCTGCTCACGGGTAATTGAGCCCATTTGAAAGCCCTGATTATGATCTAATTCTCCAAGTACATTGTATCCCTCCGCCATATGTAAATTTAACATTTCCATGGGCCTTATTACTTTATTGATGCGTCTGTAAAGTAAAACTGTGAAATTATTAAAAATGTTAATTTCTTACGAATTTGCTCATTCTTAAACTTAAAAGCATTAAATAAACATAAAAAAATTGAAATAATTTCAGTATTCACAAATGTTTACCTAACACATTTTATTCAACATCGTTAAGAAATGTAACTACTTCCTCTCCGTTATTACTTTCTTTACTGGGCGCGTGGCAGACATTATGCCCGTTAAAATATATGTAGGTTTGGCCGGTGACATTTTTCAAAGATTAATTTCAAAAGTGCTCATTTTATCTTGAACAGACTTTACCAGAAATTTACATGTTACGCTCGCAATAAAACGTAAAGTCTCAAAACAATTGTTATTAATTCGCTGCGAAAAATGCAAGCCTGCTTGCCAGCGTGAACTGCAGCATGTATGTATGTATGTACTGTAAGCGCTACAACAGGTGGAGGTCCTCTGGCACGGCCCGGCCAGCGGCAGCTGATATTAGTGACGGCCCGGCNGGTCCTCTGGCACGGCCCGGCCGGGGGCAGCTGATATTAGTGACGGCCCGGCTGTGTACGAACTGTTACAATAACATTCGGCGCGCATCGGCAAACTCGCAGATGATTATACGAAGACTAATGTTTTTTTGTACGTCATTAGGCCGCGGCAGGCTGCGTGCGCACGCACCTCTCCCCACACCAGCCGCACAGTACGGCGGTTTTTTTTTAAATGTCGATTTCAACAGTGCATGCTTTACCGTGAACGGTCTTTGCAGATTCTTTCCTCATATTACGTAACTTTTTAGTTATTGTTAGGGACAAGAAAATGTCGCGTTTTAAATGAGCTGTAGGCTAGACTTTCCTGCCCTATGTATTTTCGAGCCCCAGCTCTCTGTTCGTCGGCTGCTGCCCCAGTGTTGTGGCCAGCTTTACCTGAGACCAGGTGGCACGGGAGTCGGAGCTTCTTCCCGTGTATGTCGATTATTGGCTCCGAGTTCATCCGGGCGTGTGTAGTAAACTGTCATCCAATTGCAAACATAACGTGAATGCACATGTGCTCGGGGTCTAGCTTTTCCTAAAACGAATTCACAAAATTTTCCAGTCCCTACTTATTGCACATACAGTTGGGATCACTTAAGACTTAGTTACGAGGCCAGAATGCACAGTGAACCACGCAAACGGTGCAGGAACCACCTTATATTGCAAAATAAGTCTTGCTCGCAGTCTCGGTCCAAAAAAAACCGACGAGAATAGCTTACAAGTTTTCTAAGTTTCTTCTAAAAATCGGAGTTTCTGGTTATTTGCTGGTCCTTGATTTCAATACTCGGCCGCAGTTAAATTCAACTAATTAGGAATTTGTATTACTCGCGATTATATACAACTGATCACTGCATGATGTATCAATTTCAAATTATTTTACTCCTCCGAGCGATCCTTTATGACTGGCGTCTACAACCAAGTTAAAAAGTCGCAAGCAGTTCTGTTAGAAATACGAGAGACTATAGGCCTATCTTCTAGCGTGCGTACCAGAATTTTTTGTTATAGCTGAAAATCACGTTATCTTTTTAGTGCTCTCAACTTCCAAATCAATTAGAAGAAGAGAATATTTTGTTCGTTGTCACAAAGTTGTCCGTTTATCGCATAGTTCTGCTTGCCCGTACATAATTAAATTGCATACTAACGTTGTTGTGTACTCTGTTGGTACTTGTCAACTGTTAGAGTTAATAAATTTTAATTTATAGGGGAGTCCAAAAGATAAATAATCGTGTATTTCAGTTGCGAATTTCCTACTTAAAGAAATGTACGTTGCTTTGCATAGCAGCTATATGGTGCACTTTCTAATTATTGTGATGGTTAATGCGAACTACTGCTGATAGCTAGAGCTGATTTGTTTAACTCAATAATTATTGACATGGGAGAATTTCACTCCAATCCGAAAAGAGATACCAACTTATTCTCTAGAGTCATGTTGTGTTCAGGGTAATCTCCGAAAATAAGAACTCTAATAATAGCCTTTTCTAAAGATGTTATTGATAAAAATAAATTAATACCCATAATTAGGCAATGCTAGTGTAAGAAATTGTGTTCAATCAAAAAGTGGTTTTCCATGTAAAAATTTTATCTTAGTTTTGCGAAATTTAGTGCCATTGGAAACCATAAATACGTTCACTGCATTTTTCTGAAGTCATGGGACTAAACTGATTCTTAATTAAATTTCACACTAACGTTGTATCCTGATGCGATCTATGTTTAAAAATAATTAAATTATAAAACATCGTGCTATAAGTAACATTTAAGACGTATTTCGTGCAGCTATCAAACACTAAAACTCCTTTTACTCTGGGCCAGTGGCTGGAAGACAAGAGCTCAGAAAGAAATCTTAAACACCTTAAAACTATTTAATAAATGAATAAGTAAACACTTCAAGTTTTGGTAAGTGTTCTTTTGATTCAGTACACATNACACTTGAAGTTTTGGTAAGTGTTCTTTTGATTCAGTACACATAATAAATTCCTTCGAAAAACGGAATTTTACAATAAGCAACTATAAGACGAAAATACCACTTTTTTTTAAATATAATACTCTCTGCTGTAAAAAATTTACATTCATATTCTCCCCTACGCTTGACAGGAATAGAAATTCATTTCAGAGAGCAAAAAGAAAGGTGAACACCGAAACGAGTTTTTTTTTTGCAACCCAGAGGTAACGAATGCACACAAACTGATTACTTTCTGACGGCGAAGTGGTGCTGACGGATGATGATTTTGCGAAACAGTATAAACACGTTTCCAAATTTCGTTGATGTTAAACTTTTAATACAATCCTACGCCATTTCGTGCGGATAAGTAATGAGCTCTGGGGTCGCTTTTTTATTCTCTTTCAGGAGAATGCAAAACATGCTNCGTCGCTTTTTTATGCTCTTTCAGGAGAATGCAAAACATGCTCCTCTCTCATGCGACGGAATGTGCGTGTGTGTGTGTAATGATGTATGTAGCGGGAACGGATCTGACGAGGAAGCCGTGAGAAGTGCCAGAGAGCTGCCTGCTAAATGCGAGGCGAGTCCTATTCCAGACTGAAATGCCGGAAGTAATGTCTGTCTGTACTATACCTTTTTCGCTCATCCAAAATTCATGACTTAAAATATCTTAGTGGTTATGGATTACAAAGAAACACGCCGTAACATGATAATGGAAAGCGTANGTTTCCAAATTTCGTTGATGTTAAACTTTTAATACAATCCTACGCCATTTCGTGCGGATAAGTAATGAGCTCTGGGGTCGCTTTTTTATTCTCTTTCAGGAGAATGCAAAACATGCTCCTCTCTCATGCGACGGAATGTGTGTGTGTGTGTAATGATGTATGTAGCGGGAACGGATCTGACGAGGAAGCCGTGAGAAGTGCCAGAGAGCTGCCTGCTAAATGCGAGGCGAGTCCTATTCCAGACTGAAATGCCGGAAGTAATGTCTGTCTGTACTATACCTTTTTCGCTCATCTAAAATTCATGACTTAAAATATCTTAGTGGTTATGGATTACAAAGAAACACGCCGTAACATGATAATGGAAAGCGTANAAAATTCATGACTTAAAATATCTTAGTGGTTATGGATTACAAAGAAACACGCCGTAACATGATAATGGAAAGCGTAACTGCGTATATGTCCTTCACGCTTAATTGAGTAATATTGAAATCGACGTTTGTAAAATGTCACTGCTCCTAACAACATTTTATTTTAACGAGCACGCTGGTTAGCATACACCCAGTAAAGTTAGTAACGAAGGAAGGAAAGTAGTTCCAGGTCTTTCGGTCGAATTAAAAGTGTTTGATAAACATTTTTGAATACTGAAATGACATATTTTGCTTTTTTTTTAATTCATTAAAGTGTAAAAATAAGCAAATTAGTAAATTTTTTTTGATCGGTTTAATTTCACAGTTTTACTTCACCGACACGTGAGTGAATTGAGCAGGCCGATGGTAGTGTTAATTTTATATGTAGCGGAAGGATACGAGCAAGACAACACATTACCGAGCGAGGTAGAGCAGTGGTAAACCATTCGACTCGCATTCGAGAGAACGTGGATTCGATACCCGGTCCGGCTAACCTGGTTTTTTTTTTCAGGGTTTTCCTAAATCACGCCAGGTGAATGTTGGAATGGTTCCATGATTCAGGCTTAAGCAGATTCTTTCCCATTTCCCATATAAATATGGTTCCTTTACCAAGATTTTGCGCTGTTCAGTACAAGTAAAAAACACCGACTAAATAAATAATGTTAGTAGAGGGATTATGCAGAATCTGGCACTTCGGGACGTAGGACCGGAGCGTCGGAGCTGTTTGCGCTCTGTCAGATGATGGATAGTTCACAATGGTTTCATTCGATGTAACCCCTTTCCTTAAGTTCACCGATGATTAATGATATCTCCTTACTGTACAAGGCAATCAAATGTCTGAGTCTATCAACAAGTTCATTGGGGTCTTCCGGNTGATTAATGATATCTCCTTACTGTACAAGGCAATCAAATGTCTGAGTCTATCAACAAGTTCATTGGGGTCTTCCGGAAATATGTAGTCGGTGTTCTCGTAATCCTCTGCATTATTCAGTACACTTTTTTCAGCAAAGCCGGTGAGGATAAGTGTGAGGACGTCGAAAAATCGCCACTGTTTTCACCGCCAACACTGTCTTCATTATCGTATGTATACATGGCCCTTCCCTTTTTTCGCAATTCTTCGAGCGGGAACGAAATCTCACATATGCTGAAGAAACTAAGGAAAAATCACTCCGATATGACTCACTAAAACCTGATTTATTTGAGGAATATTGTCACACACCCAGCGAGCAGCGTCGCTTAGATTGTGATTAGCAGAGGTATTGACGGGGGAGCATGTCATGCAAAAATAGCCTCCCATGAATCCTGATATGTATCGACTCGGAAAATAATCGTTCAAATACTACTGCCGTCGACATCAAGCACGATTGTAAAACATCACTTTGAATATTTAGGAAAAAAAAAAAAGTTATATGAAAACCTTGCTGTCAGGAATAGAGACCACGATCAGATCATGAATATATGATTGTAAATATGCATCAAATCGGTTTTGAACTATGGCTATTACGTTCAAGCACATTCTCATGTTTATTAATAACGCCTTGCGCCCTAGGGTGAAAACGAGCCTATGATTACACAAGTAAAATTTTCCAAAATCACACCTAAGTTTTTCACCATAGATAAAGGAACTCTTTATTCCAACAAAATGACGGCAGAAATAAATGCTAGCCCTATTCCCAATGCATACATATTTACAAACTGTTCTGTGAACCCTGCGATAATCACCATCCCAGAGAACCACGAAACGTGGTGTAGGAGATCAGGCACCCTTTCTATAATGATTATTTGGCACCGACACAAGACCGGACACGCTCAATACTTCACACCATGCTCTCGACAGCAGTTGCACAGCTACCAGAGCGCACGCCTCCCATTAAGGCGAGCTAGGTTCGATTCCCGGCAGGGGTCGCACCTTTATTTTCGCGCATGTGGGAAACGTGATTGATGCCATTGACAACAGCATCACCCATGATGGACATGGCGATGTCCGGCAGATTTTCCCAGGACACTTGACCTTCTTCACCGTCCTAAACGTCCTCACAGCTGCTAAGCTCTCTCTCTCTTAACTCAAGACCCATGGTGACCCCTGAAAAAAAGGAACTGGTTTGGGCGGGTAGGCCGCCCACCAAGTTACTTTCGTGCTTTTAAAAAATCGCTTAGTACCAATGTTAATCAATGCAGATCACTGACGAAGAGTAACCGACGTGAGAAAATTTTTTTTCATTTTCTCGAGTCAGCTGTTGGAAACGCAGTTCAACCCACCAGTTTTCCAGTGGAAGATATCGAGGTTCTAGGAATTTGTCGGCCGAGAATCAGTCAGCTCATCACTAAGAATGGAGGAGCGGTCTTCCATAGGAATATTTTTATCCGTTTAATTTTGAGAGAAAATACGGATGTTATTATACATGTTAAAAAAACACGGGAGCATCCTGAGAAAACCCTTATACTCTGTTCGCACCAGCAAGTTCCCCAGGGAAAATATAAAACCCGCAGATTCCGTCGCCTGTATACTAACATATATTTATATTATTGTGTAATATACTTTAGGCATAATTTTTATATTAGCATGTAACATGCATATATATTTATATCACCAAATAGAGACGTATGCATGTATCTATATGTCTACCATGTCTACCAAACCCACCAACACTACCAAACCCACCTACACTACCAAACCCACCAACACTACCAAATNATGTCTACCATGTCTACCAAACCCACCAACACTACCAAACCCACCTACACTACCAAACCCACCAACACTACCAAATCCACCAACACTGCCAAACCCACCAACACTACCAAACCCACCAACACCACTACGACCACAATGACTATCTCCATCATAACCACCAAAATNCCAAACCCACCAACACTACCAAACCCACCAACACCACTACGACCACAATGACTATCTCCATCATAACCACCAAAATCACCACTATCACCACCACCATGATCACTAATACCATCATTGCGACCCCCACCATCAATAATACCACCACCACCACCACTACCACCACCACCACCACCTTTTCCTGATATGTAGGCAACAAGCATCTGTAGTGTGCGTCGCGGACTCCGTACCTACTAGGTGAAAATAACTGTTCGACTACTGTAGGTCTACCATTCTTCGGACACTGGATTGCCAACAAAAGTTATTCCACATAACACGACTTGTCACCTCTAGAAGTCTGTCTCAGTGACTCAAAACAAGCCGTTATTTTCACCAATGTTACTTAAGTTAAAATATGAATTGGACAATAATGGAAAGAGGAAAAACGAATACGCAGTAGGGAAAATAAATTACTTCGTGTTTTTTGCAACTGCTTGACTCGCTTAATTATCTTTAGGCAAATTTTATAAAATTCGAAGATACCAAAATTATAATTCGCATTTTTTAAATGTTACGTTGATTCAACTGTGCTATACTCAATGAAATTTCATGACGCAGCAATTTTAAGTTAATATTTTAGTAGCAAAGGAATAAAGTTGCTTAAATGACGCGGGAAGATCCTATTCCCGTTGCTGTAAAATCTTTGTTCGTACGTGGCAGTGTTTCGGTTTCTCGAAAAAACCTTTATATGGACACTTTTTTTTGCAACTAATCTTGGGTTACAATGTCTATGAATGAACTTGTACAAGAAAGAAAGATATGGATGACTTAAAAAGGTGTAATTAATAAATGCAGGATTTTTGTATGTTCAATTACCTGTNACAAGAAAGAAAGATATGGATGACTTAAAAAGGTGTAATTAATAAATGCAGGATTTTTGTATGTTCAATTACCTGTATAATCGTATATAAAAATGTACTGAAACTGTTTGATATGGGCTATTTATATCTGGTCCGCAGTAATAGAACAGCATGCGAAACTCAGCAAACACTTATTACACGCAGGAGTGAGTAAACATAAATTGGACGCTGACGTGGGACGTGGAAATGCGCTGGGGTCATTTCAAGGAGAATACAAATTAAAAGTTTTAACTCAACATTTTAACGAGAGAACTTAAGTTTATTAATTTGTTTGCCGAAGTACATTATATGGTACTCCCAACAATAGAACAGCCAACTACAAATGTTCACTTTGTTATGTTGGCAGACAAGGTGCATTAAGTTGATATTTTTTTACGACTATTCCATGTTTTTGGGGTAGTATTATTGATTTCCTCGTCGGTCTGCTTTTATTTCATACCACAAAATGCATTCCAGAATAATAAAATCATAATAATGGATATTAAACATTATTTTACAGGCAGTTCCTTACAAATATTAATGTGAATAAACCTACTCTGAAATAACATACGTGAAATAAGCATAGGCAAAGAATACGTTATTAACATCATCTAAACGAAAATATGTAATGAAAGACGGATTTCTACAATATCTAAAAGTANGGCAAAGAATACGTTATTAACATCATCTAAACGAAAATATGTAATGAAAGACGGATTTCTACAATATCTAAAAGTAAAACTACATGATCGTTTATTAAATTTTTATGCCATGCTTATATATAGCCTATTACCAGTATATTCACATATTTTGAATCAAACCTTTGAAAATAATCTCCCCGTGTTTGACGTGTTTGATTGTTTCCTAAATCTTTCATGTATCACAAGCGTTTTATGTTTCAATATAAAAGTATGGTATATTTGGTTGAATTTAACTTTTACTTATATTGTATCAATAAACGATAATATTCCGTTTGTAACTAATTCGAATAAACGTGGAGATAAAAAACGTTAATTGGTAATGCCTAGTAAGAAATAGTTCTCATGCAAAATATTATAATACTCNATAAACGTGGAGATAAAAAACGTTAATTGGTAATGCCTAGTAAGAAATAGTTCTCATGCAAAATATTATAATACTCGGAGCGCGCAAATACGGTGTGCCGTCCCTTTGGTGTAATTTTCTAGACCCGCATAACCTTTGTTTGCTCGAGGCGGAGGGGAAGCCTGAAAGTAGAACTAGAGCCGGAGCGGAGTGGAGAGATTTGGGTGGCTGTTATCTTCAGGGTATTGAGAGCTGAAATAGGGTGAAACGGGCTCAGCATGGAGCAGCACCGGAATGCAAAGGCGAGAGTAAATGGCAGATCACGAGAAAACCTGCAGACCAGCGTCATCGTCCGGCACGATTCTCACGTGTGAAATTACGGGGAAGTGATCCCGGTTCGCCTAGGTGGGAAGCGAGTCCTCTAGCCACTGCGTCTGCGCGGTACCAATAATTTGAGCAGGGTTTCAGAAAAGTTGGAAATAACCATGAATGGACTATATGAAGAAACCGTGAATAAGCTACAGTAAATTTTTATTTGGTTTAATGCCGAAGCTGCCAGACCGTAGAACCTCGGCTTCGAGAGACTTCGGTAAGTCGACNGTAAATTTTTATTTGGTTTAATGCCGAAGCTGCCAGACCGTAGAACCTCGGCTTCGAGAGACTTCGGTAAGTCGACGTCGGTAAGGATTCGCTCTCCCTGTTCGCGTAACTAGGGAGGGCATCGTTCGACTTCGGCAAGGGCTCGTTCTCCCTGTTCGCGTCACGAGCAAAGGCCTGAGTCGACTTCGGTAAGGGCTCATACTCCCTGTTCGCATCAAGAGGGAGGGCCTAAGTCAACTTCGATAAGTGTTCGCTCTCCCTGTTCGCGTCACGAGCNACTCCCTGTTCGCATCAAGAGGGAGGGCCTAAGTCAACTTCGATAAGTGTTCGCTCTCCCTGTTCGCGTCACGAGCGAGGGCCTGAGTCAACTTCGGTAAGTGTTCGTTCTCCCTGTTCCCATCACGAGGGATGGCCTAAGTCGACTTCGGTAAGGGCTCATACTCCCTGTTCACATCACGAGGGAGGGCCTGAGTCAACTTCGATCAGTGTTCGCTCTCCCTGTTCGCGTTATGAGAGAGGGCCTGAGTCGCCTTCGGTAAGGGTTCCTTCTCCCTGTTCCCATCACGAGGGAGGGCCTAAGTCGATTTCGATAAGTGTTCGCTCTCCCTGTTCGCGTCACGAGGGAAGGCCTGAGTTGACTTTGATAAGTGTTCGCTCTCCCTGTTCGCGTCACGAGAGAAGGCCTGAGTCACCTTCGGTAAGGGTATCTTCTCCCTGTTCCCATCACGAGGGAGGGCCTAAGTCGACTTCGATAAGTGTTCGCTCTCCCTGTTCGCGTAACGAGGGAAGGCCTGAGTTGACTTCGGTAAGGGCTCATTCTCCCTGTTCGCTTCACGAGGGAAGGCCTGAGTTGACTTCGGTAAGGGCTCATTCTCCCTTTTCGCGTCACGAGGGAAGGCCTGAGTTGACTTCGGTAAGGGCTCATTCTCGCTGTTCGCGTCACGAGGGAAGGTCTGAGTCGACTTCGGCAAGGGTTCGTTCTCCCTGTTCGCGTCACGAGGGAAGGCCTGAGTCGACTTCGGTAAGGGCTCATATTCCCTTTTCGCGTCACGAGGGAGGGCCTATGTCAACTTCGGTAAGTGTTCGCTCTCCCTGTTCGCGTTACGAGGGAGGGCCTAAGTCGCCATCGGTAAGGGTTCGTTCTCTCTGTTTGCGTCACTAGGGAGGGCCTGAGTTGACTGGGGCGGCGCCGCTGCAGGGAGATCTACCCGTTCATATAGCAGGGTAGGGAGGCAGGGGAGTGACGCTGACGTGATCAGCCGCTCGGAACGAGTGCGCCTGTAGATAGTGTCGCGAACGCTCTTGTGCGAGCCACGCTGCTCGCTCCCCGCATGGTTGACGAACTCTGCTGTCGGGAAGGATTACAGCCTCGGGTGGATAGTAAAAGGGTGGAAAAAAAATTGGATTTCCCTTTCCCGAGTATGCAAAATGAATCTGTCGCTCCCTCGTCTGTGAAGCGTAGTGTGCACCATTAATTTCACTTAGCGCACTGNCGAGTATGCAAAATGAATCTGTCGCTCCCTCGTCTGTGAAGCGTAGTGTGCACCATTAATTTCACTTAGCGCACTGAGGTTCGATGTTGTCAGGTCGGGTAATTTTAAACATGAAAGAAAATTATTTAAGCAAACACAACCCATATTATGTTTCTGCATCGCCAATTGGTTCGATGGTAGCACTGTATAGGGCTCATGATACGATGGATGTTGTAATTTTCGTAATTAATTTCAGGACGAGTTAGGCTCGAAACACGTTTAAAACTGAGCTACCCTTGCAGCAGAATGCCAGTTTAATATACGTGCACTAAATGACTAGGGGTCGATAACAATTTTAAAATGAACAAGTGACGAATATCGCGTTGCTTATTCTGGGCAAAGTCTACTCCTCAATACGACAACAGTCAATGAAAAGAAGACTTCATGTTGTGTGATGAGTAGGAGGGAGTTCAAGTCTATAAGCCAGTAAAACTCGCTGTATTTTCCAATCTCCTATAATGTGTGAGCATCAAGTTCTGAACCCTGTGATTAAGAATTTGGCAATTAACAGGACTCGTCGTGTGGAGAGTTACAAATATAATAGTGGAACTGTTAAAAATGCAAATAGTTTTAAGACATAGTGTTAGATGACATTGCAAGTTATAATTGTGNATATAATAGTGGAACTGTTAAAAATGCAAATAGTTTTAAGACATAGTGTTAGATGACATTGCAAGTTATAATTGTGTTGAGTTGGAATGTACTGTATAGAAAATTAGGAGAAATGGAATAATTAAAGCAGAAGATTTTAGTTACGTAACTGTTAATTCATTTTGTAGTTATGAGGGATCCGAGTCTCTTGACCGAAGATAGTTGTATGTTTATTACATATACAGAAATTTNATTCATTTTGTAGTTATGAGGGATCCGAGTCTCTTGACCGAAGATAGTTGTATGTTTATTACATATACAGAAATTTAAATAAATAATTTGTGGTGTCGCTTCCTGAAGCAGAGGACTAAAGTGAAAGCACTGTTGAAGAGCGATGGATAAAACGAAATTGAGCGAATGAAGTGTTTCTCTTGATAGTTAGTTCAACGCCCAAAATTGCCTATGTACCGCATATTCCAAGTTCACATTCCAATTTTTACTTTATAAAGTAGTCTCTCAAGTATATTTGTATATATGGCATGGTGTAAAATAAGTAAATATATAGTTCGTACTGTCCACAGTCAGAAGTTAGCACAAATACAACCGTAGACTTTCTGCTGGTAATGATGTTAGATGTCGATGGTTTCGGGAAACACATTACTTTTGGCTCCATTATGTAAGTAATAGTAGTGTATACGTGAGTAACGGGCCATACAAAAAGATTCCTTCCGTTGTAGATGATGAAATTAAATATTAATGTGGAAAATAATTTGTTTACTGCGCCGTCGGAATAAAGGTATTTTAAGTATTCGAGACCTGGAAGAGAGGGAGCACTCAAGGACGATAGACTAACGCGAAACAGATATGCTTAATCATTTCAATGCTTCAGGCGGTGAATAGTCTTTTGGTCGCCATTGCTCATTTTGACACTTTACGCAGTGGTTACACTAATGTTTANTGCTTCAGGCGGTGAATAGTCTTTTGGTCGCCATTGCTCATTTTGACACTTTACGCAGTGGTTACACTAATGTTTGACTTAATAATAAGAATCAATTTGCGCTGCAAGTTGATAAACAAAACTAATGCCGCGCTCCGCAATTTTCATACGTANACTTAATAATAAGAATCAATTTGCGCTGCAAGTTGATAAACAAAACTAATGCCGCGCTCCGCAATTTTCATACGTAAAACTGGTTGTGAAACACCTGATATAGATATTCACATTCTTGAAACAATACATAATTCACACGGCAGTTGAAAAACTGACACTTTTGTAGGTGTTTACACACAATCTAAGTTCCTTGGATTAATTGAGAACTTTTCAAATACTTACGTATGAACTATCTTTCTCTTAATTTTGTATCCTCTCGCTATACAGAATGTTCACAAACGACATCTAGAAAATATAACCGCCATATCTCTGGGCTAATATAAACAAGAAATCCTTGTAGAAAATGTTGGGAAAATCGTCTAGTTTTAAATTGATATTGAAGTTAGCAAAACAGTGCCGGGAATCCGCAACTTCAAGTACCTGCGTGCACAACAAGTTGCATATCACGAAGGCGAACGTAACTGGCGCACCATGCTGAGAGCGCCTGTACAAAAAAAATAAATTAGAGATAAGTGGGTGCCGCTAGTGGTTGCTTGTTAGTACACGCGTATCAAACTACATGAACAACAGGAGATTAGCAATTTAGCAGTAAAGGCTGTCAGATGTGATTGCATTTTATTTCCAACACACAAACAGCAGTATTGGCGATGTGGGGCCTGCACGTATTATAATGGTTGCATATGTACAGGTGGTCGCTACATGACGCGCCAGTGTCGTTCGCCTTCGTGATATGCAACGTGTTGTGTCCACAAGTACGTGAAGTTGCGGACTCCCGTCGCTGTTTTCTAACTTTAATTTTAATTTTGAAATACTAGATGGATAGATGAACTTTCTGAAGATTTTGCTGCAACGATTTCTTGTTTATATTAGCCCATGGATGCAGTGGTTTTAATTTGGACATGTAGTTTAAAAACTTTGCTCAGGACTCAAGTCAAGTATAGACGTAATTTTTTTTAGGAACACGTGATGCTCTGTCAATTGTTATTCTAATGTGTATAAAGAAAAAATATACCAAAATGAATTACTATAAATTTAAAAAATTATACTCGCAGTATAATGTCAAGATTTAGAACTACTTTATTTAATTCACTGTCAACTTAACAGGGAGCCNGATGGATAGATGAACTTTCTGAAGATTTTGCTGCAACGATTTCTTGTTTATATTAGCCCATGGATGCAGTGGTTTGAATTTGGACATGTAGTTTAAAAACTTTGCTCAGGACTCAAGTCAAGTATAGACGTAATTTTTTTTAGGAACACGTGATGCTCTGTCAATTGTTATTCTAATGTGTATAAAGAAAAAATATACCAAAATGAATTACTATAAATTAAAAAAATTATACTCGCAGTATAATGTCAAGATTTAGAACTACTTTATTTAATTCACTGTCAACTTAACAGGGAGCCAATATGTCAGTTGCACGGAAGTATATATGCAATAAAAGAGCAGCAATTTATCTTTCAGAGATTGATATCAAAAGTGCTCACTTGACCATAAGCTGCATATAAACACTGATAAGTGAAAGTGAGAATTTAATGCTGTGCTCTGCAGCGGAGCTATTCAAAACCGATAGAGATTAAGTGAGTTGAAGATGGAAGCAGCAACGGGAACATGATCCCGCCAACTAACACCAACGTCCACCACGTTTCCAGTGGGCTAAAATGTTGGTCTGGCTCCGCCGGGAATCGAATGCGATTCCCCGTGGTTGTTGGGTAGAGGGGGGTATGAATGGCCCGCTAATGCTACTGGGCGCCCGTGCAGCAAGCCTCAAGTGACGGTTTATGAAACTCGAAGGAGGGAGTTGGATGCACGGTTCAGTTGGCGAGTGCCTCGAGTGATTGCCGATACTTTACCCCTGATTTCAAAGTAGCTCTTCACGCTGTACAGCAAAATAAGCTGGTCTGGAAGGGATTTTCTGACTTGTTAGTCGTCTCGTTTCAAATACAAGCTGACATAATTACTAGGCTTGTTGATTCTACTGGTAGGTAAATGGAATGGAGAATGTACTACTACGCAAGTAGGAAGTATATACGTGCCGTTCTTTACACATGTGGAGATTAGGATAAAGAACATTAAAAAATACAGAATCTAAATAGCTTGTCCAACCACGAACTCCAATAGCCCATGCCAGGAAAATGGCATCACTGGTAAGCAACATGGTGCAACGCTGCTCGATACCTGGTAACTTATTTGCTAGACAGCAGTCCGAACAATAGGGAGTCTTCCGCAGCACGCAGTAGCCAATCAGACGAAATGTTGAATCCCAGAGCATCGAGCAGCTAGTCAGCATCTAGGTACACCTGCATAAAAGCACCGTCAAGTCATTTTATGCGCTTACCTAGCGGCGAAAATTTTCCCTCTGCCAAACATTTAACATTGATCTCCCCAACGTGTAGTAAAAATAACCGCAGTGCAAGTTTCAGTCATACCAATCTCGCAGTTGCTGGCCCATACCTGTGCGATCTCAGCTTACTATAGGGAAAAAAGGGAAATGCAATCCGTGCTCATAGTGTTGCGTGCGACGTATCTATTTTGAGAACATACATGTAAGGACAGCAAAATTAACTGTTAGTCCTGTGAATGAATAGTTTTTCTACCATGTAAAGTTGAACAAATCAAAACTAACAAATCAGCTCACAGACAACCATTTAAAAAATATAGTGAGGATATTTTGCTAGATTCTGAATATTTGGTAGCCTAGAAGTGATTCCAGATTTCTAGAAGTAATATCCTAATTCTATGACTGCATAGTGTAGGCTTTTTAATTTGTATATTTTTCATGTGTTAATTTAGTACCACAGTTAGTTGTGTGAGTTTATAGTACAATATTAACTTAGGATATTTTAACAATACAAACCTTGGGCATTACCAGAATTACTTTCAAGAGGGACATAGGAAATAGCATGTTTCTTTAAGCTGAGTGTAGCATTTACTATTGGTTTTTACACGAAATTAATGCAACGAACATCCTTGACGTATCAGATGAATAAATTGGTTTTTACAATATAGCTTTAAATGCAAGATTACAAAGAATCATTCAAAGAAAATTATTGAAAAAAAAAAGAACAGGCAGACTTTAGATACTACTTACAACAGAGGGTTGCATTTCGGAATTACGCCGGTAGTAAACTATTAATTCATCATAAAGAATAATTATTTCACTTAGTTACGAGAATAATAACGTTTGCTAATCTTTTATAAACGACTGTTATATTGGATCTTTGGAATTAATTATCTCTCAAATTACCTATTTTACCATCAGGCGGCCCGTTATGCTTTCTTGTCTACATCTCCCGGCCCTCACGCCAGTGTGAGTTTGACAGCCCTGAGGTAGGATATAAGAGAGGCCGTGGTATTCCCTTGGCATGAGCATTGTGCGCAGAAAGCACGAGCGGTTGGCCGGACGTCATCACCGCTCTGGAGCAGTCGACGACGTTTTCAGAAATGAAGCAGTCAGCGGCAGGGAGTCGCGAAGGTACACCCACTTCCTCCCGGCAGCGCGTCCGCTAGTGGGTTCGCGCGCATCAACTGCTCGTTAGTCGCGGTCCTCCCAACCAGGAGAGCTTTCTCCTCTTCCCACCGGAGCTCTCGCAAACAACCCCTTCGCTCCGCGTGGTTTTACTCCTTTGTCTTCCCAGAGACTCCATCCAACCCCTTTTTGCACTCCGACCACCCTTATCTGCAGCAGCCCCGCTAACGGCGCTCGCCTTTATTACAAGGTTTTGTGGTTGCCTGCGAATGTCCTGGGTGTGCAGGCTCGTCACCTGCACGGGTGTTTCCACGAGGTCGGCTTCTAGACGGTTTTTGGGAAGACAAACTCTTCGCTTTTGTTATGTATTACGCTGACACAAACCGCATGGTCTCGTTTTGAAGTTTGTTGCAGGGAAATTACACATTGTCCCAGAATTCATTCAAAACTAGTTCAGTTTATAGAGGATGCAAGTAATGTTAATTAATATTAGTATTTCTGCTAACAGCCTACTTAAGTACATGGCCGTTATTCTATGAAATATTAGGCTGTATACTTTGTTTTGAAAACTTTGAATATTTAATAATAATCCAAAATAAGAGACTGAATAACATCGAACAACTGGCGTTGGTTTCAAAAGTGTGCCAGTCGTGTAATTAACGGGATAACGCATTTCCCTTTGCTGTTATTACATCAGGAGCTACACTAAATTCTGGTACATAACTGGTGGAATTTGTTTCCATTCTTCCTACGGTAAAGTGAATAGTAGACCTTTGCCTATTGGTCGCGTGGATCTATAATGGAAACGGTAATTCCAGCTAATTCCAAAGATGTTCTGCTGGATATAAGTCCGAGCCTTGATAGAGCCAGTTAAGCAGTACAACCTTAATTATTATCAAATAAAAATGCAATCGACCTTTGCACACAGGATATTTACAGTGCTGATACCAGAAATGACTTGCACCAAACGGTTTCCACTGTGTGAGAAGCCTGTTGCTGTCCAGTATGTCTTAGGGGCCACGGTTAACCTCCAACCTAGGCGGGTTCGATTCCCGGCGGGGTCACTCCTAGATTTTCGCATGTAGGAATTGTGCCGGACGATACCGCTGGTTGGCTGGTTGGCGCCCTCTCATTCCGGCGCCGCTCCATTCTCATCTCGGCTAAGCCTCGTCGGCTAAGCCTCGTCGGCTCTCAAGACCTCGATTTTAAGAGCCATTCAAATCTCTTCATTCACTCCACTCACTCCAAAACGTCTTGGTACATGCCAGAGCTCATCGATCCATTCGTTCAAACTTATTATCCAAGCCAAAAAGAAGGCAAACACACCCACCAAGTCTCACTGCCAACACAACACGCTCAAGTCAACACTGTTTGCCAAGCAACCACGAGTCCACACACGTCCACCGTGAATCAGCACTAGGGATTTTCGAGAAATATCGATATATTGAAATTATGATATTTTATCAACGATATAACGGAATAAATACTCGATATATTTCAACGATATTTTATATAAAACAATATATTTTTCCAGGTAACAGAAATAAATATTTTTAAAATGCTCTTTAAATAAGCCTTGTTTTAAATACATAAATTACATAAAAAAATTAATATGTTTACTTTGGCAACATACACCAATAAAAGACACCAAATTTTTCTGCAGTGCCTCGTGTCCCGAATATGTAATATTCCAAGCAATTTTACATTTTTCATGTCTTAAAATACATAGAATACTGGATTCCGATGTAATGAAAATATAATATTTTCTTTAGATATATCGTTTTCGAAAAGTATACTTTTATAAATAGCCAATATTAATAATATATAAATTTTTTTCCGATATCAACATTTCTAATTAGCATTCCATACGATCTTCTTCTACTGTCCCACAGTCCATGAAGTTGCTGTTTGCCGCACTCCAAATAACGCCGGACGACCGTGAAGATAATCACACAGGGACGAAGTGGCGTGGCGGTTCCTTTGATGTTGGCGTACTTATTCTCTGATTGGCTGCGCAAAGCTCTGGGAAATTATCGTCTCTCTGATTGGCTACTGCATGCTGTGAAAGGTTTCCTGTTGGCTGGGCTGCCAGCTGGCAAGCGGGATATCAGGCGCTGATTGACGAAAGGCATTCCAATATTTTGCTTGCCAATGACGCCATTGTGCTGTAGTCTGCAATTAGTAGTTCGCGGCACAAGCTGGTGTTTCACCTCTGTATTCTTTAATACTCTACGGTCGGACATTGTTGCGTGTTTATCGGTGTCCTCCAGGGCAGCTGTGCACGACAGTCAAACCAAGTGCTATCACTTCCCATCGGAGAGTCCTGTCACTGGCCCATGTACGCAAACTACGACGGTAGTCTTCTACAATTGTTGACATACTTGTTTGATGACTGGTTCGCACAACACGCTTCAGATTTTGCAGGTCCCGATTAATTATCTTCTTGAGATTGTAGAGCAATGCCTGAGACCTGTGACTTCTCCATGACGTTTCCACTGGACGGTTTCATCGGTGACAAGGGGTTGAAGAACATTTAGTTGCAGATAAATATCTCCGAAATATTGCTGGAATTCACGATCTACTAAAATCTAGTGCCCCTTTCGAAA
>NQII01004524.1:0-39859 GCA_002778355.1 Clitarchus hookeri
AAAAAAAATCAAACAATCTTATTACTGGGACTATGAATAAAGACGTAAAGGATTATATAAAACACTGTCCTACATGTCAAAAAATAAAACCTACTAATCAAAAACCTATGGGGCAGCTCCAGTCTATCTAGCCACCACCATTATTAAAAGCGTGGGCGATAGACGCAAAAGGGTCATTACAAAAATCCTGCAAAGGAAATCGCTATATTTTGGTAATGACAGAATTTTTCAGTCAATTTGTTGTAGCAAAAGTAGTTAAAGCAATAGACTCGCAGACCTGTGCATAAGTTATTATTTTTTCCGATTCTCGATCTCGATGCCGATACCACTCTCAATTCTTAATTCCAAAAATCTTGATTCTTTTAGTTACAGACAATTACTTTACAGAACTAAATACTGTATAGGAGAGTGTGAGATTTAATTATTTAAACTAGGCCTACATTGGTGGTAGGCCTATTACAGACACACACGCAGTAGAGCATCGATTATCCGAAACAATTTGGGACGGGGGTGTTCGGATAACAGAACTGTATATGTAGTATGTACATACATACATATATCCAGGGCATTTTTCCTTGTTGAGTTGACAGAGAATACGTGTTTTTCAACAATTTTCAATTTTTATATGGCTATTTCGACCCTAACTCGGGTCCTCATCAGGCTAAAATAATACAATATACATTAACTATAAGTTTTTATAAAATTTACAATTCATTTTTTAATATAAAATCGAAGAAATTAAATTATATTTTACATCTCACCTAGATTAAGAATGGTTGAATCAAGGGGAACGTTTACAATTGATAATATCATATTGTAGTGTCACAACAGCCTATGACGTAAAGATTGATGATTGAATAAAAACATGTGTTCTCTCTCATCTCAACTAGGAAAAAAGCCCTAAATATAAGAAAAAAAGAGACAAAAAAATGCAAAAAATCAAGTATAACTGCACATATATATTTTTTATTGCACATACATATGTATTTTACAAATATATAACACAGAACTGACTAAAGTTAGGCTTACAGTTCAGGAAAAGAAGTCCAAAATTTTCTTTTGCTTTAGACCTGAGACTCCTTTTTTTGCAGTTAAATCTCGTAAACATTTTAAAGAGAACAATTGGATAGCATCACATTCTTCTTGTTGTTCTAACCACTTCATTGCTGTCACAAGGCATTGAAAAGCTTCGTCATTGGATGGTCCTTTTTCAGCACGGTCGTTGCCACTAGGCTCTTCCTCGTCGTCGCAAGGGTCTTGATCATCTGTGACACTGTCAGTGATTTCATCGTCCGTCAATATTTGATACCCAGGGTCATCGACATCACATTCGAACCAGTCTTGAATGTTTTGTTGGTCACATTCTTCAAATCCTGAAGGTTCTTTAATCAGCCCAGCCAGTTCTGATACAAATTGGCTGTTTGGTGACTGNTCGGTTAACCAATGTTTAGGTTGCTCGATATTCAGATAATCGATGCTCTGCTGTGTGTGTGTCTATATATATATATATATATATATATATATAATGTTCACCATATATATATAATGTTCACCAACCCATGAAATTATTAAAAAGTTTGCAAGAATAGCATTTTTGGTACTAAAATGTTTGTACATTGACACAAATTTACTCAAATTTACTTTCAGTGGAAGTTTTAAATCTGCAAGAAAGTAATCATTATACGTTTGGATACCTACAAACTTTATAAAAACTACCATACTCCATATATCCAGTCCCATTTGGCACCACCAAAGCACAGTGATTTCAATGGGTGCCTATCAACCTTTGGCCTCTTCCCTTTCCTCCACCAAGGACCCTTGTCAATGTCAGGCTAGATAGTAAACTTGCTGGATGGTGGTGGCATTAGGGTCTCGGAACAAGAGAGTCGAGCCACTTTCACTGATTACAAGGGAAGTGTGCAGTTTTTCCAAAAAGATGTATCAGTTGTGGTGTGGTACAGCAGCCCAACTCCCGCACGTGATAAATGCGTTAACATCGCTGCATATGTCAAAANGTATCAGTTGTGGTGTGGTACAGCAGCCCAACTCCCGCACGTGATAAATGCGTTAACATCGCTGCATATGTCAAAATTAGAAAGGCAAAGAAACATGAATTTTTCGGGACAGAAAATACACACTTATTTGTGTTTTGTTATGGTCGGTCACCCTCTTATTAAACGGCCTTCCACTGGTGTCTGTCAGGCAAGATGCCTTGTTTGCCTAAAAAAAAAGAGAGAGAGAAAGAGAAAGAAAGACAAAGGAAAGTGCGTGGCTGTAAAGACATTCACTTCCTCCCCTTGCTGTCCGACTGACCCTCTTCAATGTCAAGCTGGTGGAGCTTGGGTTAAAAACTACAAACTTTCTTTGAAAAACAGCGTAAGTTGTGCATCTTTCTCATAGAGGTTTTCTTTAGCTAATGTGCTTCTTTCCATGGGAAAACTTTCAAAAGGCCAGCACAGTTCTACAACCACTCGAACGGGAATATAAATAATGCACAATTTTCGCATAAGATATTCGAAGTTCGAATGTGAATAATTCATAAATTACGATTTACAACTATTCGAATTTTTGAATATCCGCATATCCCTATTAATGATACGGGCTGCTGGTTTTGATACTAGTTTTGGTGGAAAAAACACTTGGTGAAAATCTTTGACTTTTCACTCTNAATGATACGGGCTGCTGGTTTTGATACTAGTTTTGGTGGAAAAAACACTTGGTGAAAATCTTTGACTTTTCACTCGAAGATTTTTTAATTTGAAGATGAAGGCGAAGGTACAAAAGTCTTAGATTCAACTTCGAAAATGTGAAGCTTTGCACACTCCTATCATTTACTGGTGTAACATTCAGAGTTTTTAATTTTTGATAAATACGTTGCCGAACTGAACTAATACACCAGGAGTATTTTTTGCTTTGGCTGCCACAAACACGNCGAACTGAACTAATACACCAGGAGTATTTTTTGCTTTGGCTGCCACAAACACGATTATGATTACAGCAAGAAAATTATCGTATTAAGGTAACAGAATGAGCTAGGTACGTGTAACATTTATTGAATGCTTGCAGGAATTTGTGTTAGGCAAGTAATCCATAAAGTAATATTTGGTTACAAAATTCAGACAGTACTCTTAGAAGATTTAAGCAGACAGTTAGTCATCATTGAAGTGTCTGTTAAGGCATTTCTGATGGCAACTGCAGAAAAATGTCCAGGATGTTGCGGGACATCATCAACCAATCAACCACCACTTCTTCATATTCCTGTTATAAAAAAATCATAGCAATAGACATGTAAAAAATTTCACTGAATTCAAATTATGCACACAGTCTACCCATAAAACAGTATCTAATCATTAATGCCTCTTAATTTATTGCAAATTGATTGTAGATGAACTGAAAATATTACAGCTGACATAACCTGTATATACTAACATAGAATTCATGTGTGAATCACAGGAAACCTGTGTGAACCTGGAACTTAATGCGAACAAAGACATTTATTGAATTAATCTGTATTTTTGAAATATTTTTACGTTAACAATGTCAATATTATCTTTTCGTTCTCTGAAAAATTTGACTTAAATAGTGTCCTGTACGATTATGTACCAAAATACTTGTACATCTTGCACAAATGTTGCCACAAACAATTTAATTACATTTTTTTGTATTTTGCAGATATGTTGTAGTGCTTTATTAGGAAAGTCACTAAAAATTAATACAAAAATTAAAACAAACTTCCCACAGAATTCCTTTAACTTGGTCATTTAGCGAAATGCCAACATTATGCAANTAATACAAAAATTAAAACAAACTTCCCACAGAATTCCTTTAACTTGGTCATTTAGCGAAATGCCAACATTATGCAACACTGCACAAGCAATTATGATTGTTGCGGTTGTTTGCATTTTATTTCTCAATGTCAATTGCAGAAACTGCTGTTTCCTGTCACAGAATGTCCTCTCCACAATGTTCCTGGTTTGCTTGTGAACAGAGCAGTGTTGTATCTGCGATATGAAAATTTGGTTGTACACAAAGGCTGCAGGTACATAGACAGTTTCAACTCATGTAATGAAGACGTATGTAGTAGTACTGCTAGATATTGGTATGGACAGCATATTCCAAAACGGGTGTGAACAGATACCACAACTGTGAATACCCACTGTCTCCCAACAGTATACCCTGAAGGCGCCAGTCTACCTGGAACTTTTTCCAACGTTTAGGCCGAGAAGCGCGGGAGCGATAAGGGCGACACTGCCATGCGCATCAAGTACGCCATCGCCGCTAAGCGCAAGGTTCTGAACTGGCGTGCAGTGTTCTCGTCGTGCTGCGTGTACCTATGGGACTTTCAGCGGTGACCATATTATTTTATTAGTGGGAAGTCTTTAGGAAGGTTCAGTGCAGGCCCCTATAGTAGTTTTGTATGTATCTGATGCGTGCATTTTGAGCTACAGCGCCTTGGAAAGGCCGTTTTTAGCGGTTTTGGAGTACTCTGAATTGATGTTTCTAACGTACGTGATATTTTGAAAGTACTATACAGCTCTCATCTGAAGTGTGTGTTCTTTACGTAGATCAGCACGTTGGACGCACGCTTAATAGTTTCGTTGAAAAACTTGTATTTCGAACACTCTGCAACGCAGTTNATCAGCACGTTGGACGCACGCTTAATAGTTTCGTTGAAAAACTTGTATTTCGAACACTCTGCAACGCAGTTCAAGAGCCAGGTAGACGGGCGCCTGAAGACGTCCATCTTCAAACTTTAATTTTACGCCACTGTTGGAAAATATCCAGCTGTCATGAGTGCTGCCAGACCAACGGCATACAATGTCTATTATCTGCATGTCTGCACCAACTACTACTTGGACATTTAAGGAAACATAACCTTTTCTGTTCCTGTAAAATAACCCGCAATAATGCAACAAACTTAATTAGCTGTGCCTCCAGTAGGCCTACATAATAGTTACACATGCCAACACATATTCAAGTTTTCACCCAAGATGTTATAGTATTAAACTTATCAATATAGGTTATGGTGCTATTCAATCCTAACATACAAGGGCCACATTAAACATAGGTACCCAAACTATATCGTTAAATCAGTAAACTGGTACATTTCCATGTGTTTTCAGAAAATAAATATTAGGTTCCCTAGACATAAATATTAGTATAGGTTATTTTATTTAAGTTAATTTAACCTTGCATTATAGGTTAGGTTTTGTAAGTTACAGCAAAAATGAAT
This sequence comes from Clitarchus hookeri, assembly GCA_002778355.1. NCBI lineage: Eukaryota > Metazoa > Arthropoda > Insecta > Phasmatodea > Phasmatidae > Clitarchus > Clitarchus hookeri. The sequence goes on from NQII01004524.1 coordinate 5,234, forward strand.
ATGGAATTTTGTGCAAATAAATTGCAGAATGTGAATGCATTGTGCATGAGCACAGCCAGGGCTTTTAATGCGGATGTGTGTGCAAACCACAGCCCCTATAGCTCTAGGGAAATGTCCAATTTCATAGAGCCTCAATTGGTTTCTGGCGAACTCATCAGGCCCAGCTGTAAACTTAATCCAATTTTGCAGATTTTCTGCTAGTTGCACACACACTCGCTTCACTATACGGCAAACAGTTGAAGCATGGATGCTGGACAAGTCACCGAAAACAACCTATAACCATGCAAGATAATGTAAGGTGGATTGCATAAAATAAATGAATATAAATATTCACCTATTTTATTTTTATTACATGTAAGCCTATGAATTGCTTCCATAACCTAAAAGTTTAGAAATTGGAAACTGCAGTGATAATTCCCAACTTAAGTTATTCTCAAAACATAATTTCCTTTCAAATATTAGTTATACCAGCTACAGGCCATCTTAACATGCATGTAAAACAAATTAAAGTTTGATAGTGAAACACTTGCATTTTAAATGTGATTACAAAATTTCTTAATAAACACATATTACATACAACTTACCTGGAAACTGCTGGTGGCATAAAATCTTAATGCCACAAGCAATTGTTGCATCAGAGTAAGTGGCAACCCTCGCTAATTTCAGCCTTCTATTAAAAACATGGGAAGTAAGCTCCACCTAACAGTTTCTTTTGAAAAACAATATCTCCAGCAAAACACACTCCCAGAAAGAAATTCCAGTGGATTTGCATTATCTCGCAGATATCTGTGAGGTTGTGGTTCTTCACCATTTTAATGTTCGTCCTCCAAAACTCGTCAAAAACATTAAAAAATTCTACATCACCAGGTAGTAATATTGCTGCCATTTTTATCTATTGGTGGCCTGTCGGCCCCTTAAAATAAAACTANATTCTACATCACCAGGTAGTAATATTGCTGCCATTTTTATCTATTGGTGGCCTGTCGGCCCCTTAAAATAAAACTTAAGATTTCCCTTTGATTTCTCTTCAAATATGTTTCTGCAATGGATATTCCTTAGATTTTTCTTAGATTGTGCTTCCCCTCGACTGCAATTCATTTTAAACCATAGGTTGTATACATATTCTTGGCTACTTTTTTTAGTGATTAACCTGCTGCTGTAGTTTGTTGGTCGAATTTAGTTACATCCCGTATATGTCAAGCAGTAGTTTATCATCAATGTGTTATTTAATAGAGAGAAGGGTGTCCATGTGCATGCACATGCATCCATGTGTGAGAGAGACAGAGCACACATGTAGGTCATTCCATTTAAAATCATTAAATTAAAAAAAAAAATAATGCAAATTGCACCATTTTTGATTTTGATAAAAATTTATTCCTATGTTAACCTATCCTCAAGGTGAAAGAAAAACATTGATATAGATTTTTACGTACAAGTGGATGATTGCACCATTTTTCATACACGCTGCAAGCAAATTTCACCGATTTCGGTTTACGTAACTAGCCGTAACTTTTTTAATAAGTCTCCTATTGTGGAGTTTTTAAGCTTACATAAGATACTATTACACTGTGTATTTATATTATAAAATACATTTGGTATTTTCAAGATGGCGTCCATCTGCTTTCAGCATTCAGATGACTTTTTTACCCCACTTTATGCCCCATCCTGTTTCACCAAAGATGCATTTACAGGTTTGATCTTTTGTGTGCTTAATGTCTACATGGAGAACAGTGCGCAACATTAAATTTATCTGGGTTGAAGACTTCCTTCCTAGAAAAAAGTCTACAACATGGGAAAAAATGAAAATTTGCTGTTTTCGAAGCCAAGTTATATAGGGGATGAAATAAAAANATTCTACATCACCAGGTAGTAATATTGCTGCCATTTTTATCTATTGGTGGCCTGTCGGCCCCTTAAAATAAAACTAACATTTCCCTTTGATTTCTCTTCAAATATGTTTCTGCAATGGATATTCCTTAGATTTTTCTTAGATTGTGCTTCCCCTCGACTGTAATTCATTTTAAACCATAGGTTGTATACATATTCTTGGCTACTTTTTTTAGTGATTAACCTGCTGCTGTAGTTTGTTGGTCGAATTTAGTTACATCCCGTATATGTCAAGCAGTAGTTTATCATCAATGTGTTATTTAATAGAGAGAAGGGTGTCCATGTGCATGCACATGCATCCATGTGTGAGAGAGACAGAGCACACATGTAGGTCTTTCCATTTAAAATCATCAAATTAAAAAAAAAATAATGCAGATTGCACCATTTTTGATTTTGATAAAAATTTATTCCTATGTTAACCTATCCTCAAGGTGAAAGAAAAACATTGATATAGATTTTTACGTACAAGTGGATGATTGCACCATTTTTCATACACGCTGCAAGCAAATTTCACCGATTTCGGTTTACGTAACTAGCCGTAACTTTTTTAATAAGTCTCCTATTGTGGAGTTTTTAAGCTTACATAAGATACTATTACACTGTGTATTTATATTATAAAATACATTTGGTATTTTCAAGATGGCGTCCATCTGCTTTCAGCATTCAGATGACTTTTTTACCCCACTTTATGCCCCATCCTGTTTCACCAAAGATGCATTTACAGGTTTGATCTTTGGTGTGCTTAATGTCTACATGGAGAACAGTGCGCAACATTAAATTTATCTGGGTTGAAGACTTCCTTCCTAGAAAAAAGTCTACAACATGGGAAAAAATGAAAATTTGCTGTTTTCGAAGCCAAGTTATATAGGGGATGAAATAAAAATTTGAGTTTTTTATGAAAGATACTCTTGATGAATAGCTATAGAGCAAAAGTTGTCCCATTCTATTATTTTCAACCCTATTGACTACACGGACCTCTAAAAAAAAAAGTGTTGCGTGTGGTTGAGTGTGCGGACGGCCGAAGGGGAAGGGGTATATAAAATTCCTTTAAATATTGGGCTGATCATACAAACTATACACATTACTCACATTCTTTCCTATATTTTATTTCAGTCATATTGAGGCAGTAGCATGATAACTTGAACTGTGGCGAACTTAGAACTCGTCAAAGTGTCTTATGTATACAGGAACCTCAAGCAAGTGAATAGAAAATAAATGTGCTTTGACTCCACACTTTAATACCAATGAAAACATACGGCATCTATCAGTCTTGCACTTCTTATGAAGTTTATGTTCAAGTGCAAAATAATACTGTTACGCGCTGACGCGAGCTCCATGCGTGGACCGGCTCTGTAGGGGGTGACCCACCCCTTCCCCCAGGCAGACCCTCTCGCTGCCCCAATGCTCGTCTGGTAGGAGGGTAATGATTGACAGCGGTGACCTGGCTGGCATCACAGCCCCTCCTCCTCCTTGCTGGAGAAGCCGATGAGTTTAGAGGATGCGCAAGAATATTTTGGGAAGTAGGACCCTCTGTGCAACATGGCATTTAGAGAAATTTCTGCATGATGGCCTACGACTACAAATATTGCAGTGGTCCAAGGGTCGGGAGTCTCTTTGGGGAACCAAATTAGCTGAGTGCAGTAATCGAGGGACATGTTATGCAGCGAGGGACATCGGTGAAGAGGACAGACGATGACGGGAGATTGTAAGGCTATGGCAGGGCATGATACCAGACGAGTGAAGGCTATTGTGTATGAGGGCGCTCTGAGAAATCTAGAACATTGTGGAGTGGTGGAACTTGGACTAAACTGAGGTGGGACTGAATAAACATGTAATACGGATTTTATTGTAAATATTGGAACTATCAAATATATAGACATATAATTGATAAAATAATTGAATAGGTTTTGATACACTGTCTATTGGGACTGATTTTTAATTATTTAATTAAATTAATTTCTTTGAGATAATTATATTGATTTAATTAATTAATTGTAAACACCAAGTGATATCAANGACATATAATTGATAAAATAATTGAATAGGTTTTGATACACTGTCTATTGGGACTGATTTTTAATTATTTAATTACATTAATTTCTTTGAGATAATTGTATTGATTTAATTAATTAATTGTAAACACCAAGTGATATCCATTTTTTGTAAGAATTTGGGTCGAGAGAATTTTGTTTGTAGTTATTTGAAATAAAATGAGGAAATCATAATTAACTCTTTTATTTAATTAAGACCTCCATCCTTTAATGAACCTGGTTTAGCCCACTGTCTTTGAGAAATAATTTTAACAATACTAAAACTATGACTAGAGCACCAGGACCATAAGCACTGTTGCACCGCAACTTCACGACGTGACTTCTTAAAAAAAAAAAAACACTTACTTGGGTTACCAGAAAATAAACTCAGTATTGCCTCTACTACGTGCTTATTCCCTAAAGTGGTGGGCCAACACAAAGCCCAAAAGACACTCAACTCGATAAAAAGTCTACCCCAAATGTCGCAACTGAACGTCCAAAAAGAAGAGTACCTGAAGTGTTGGGGTCTTCTCAAACAAAACAAAGGAACTTTTCACAAAGGGGTGGAGTGAAGGCTGAATGCATTAAAAAATAGAATAATGAGTAAATAAAACATTTAAAGAAAAATAATAAGATTTAAGTTAAATAACTACTACTACCACCACCACTACTATCACTACTGCAGCTTCAGGTTAGGCAAGAGAGGGGACTCATTTTATCATCTACTTAAAACAGTAAATACCACCTTGGATTTTTGTAGCAAAACTTTATTCCCTGCTAATGAGAATACAACACATGTATTGGTTTATTGCGATTGTCAACACCCACATCTAAGTGTGACTTTAGGCTTTAGCAAACAACAGAGCAAATAAAAACATGACATAAGAGTGTTGAGATCTTTGCCATGGCGCTCCTTCATTCATTGCAAATGTTATGCGTCATTTCAATCAAGCAAAAGAAAGAACCCTTAACCAAACAAATAAATAACCATTTTAATGGCAAAACAATTCTACAACTTCTTTTTGAATTTCTAAATCCACACAGAAATAGAGAATAAGAAAGAAAAATTACATTATCTTTATGTAGTCAAGTGAAATTCTCAACCTCAAAACAAATAAAAAATGCTATAATCCATTCACGGTATCTTCGATACTTTTGAAAAGAACCTTTGAAAAATCACCCTAGGAGTTACATGTTCAATTGGTTATAAAAAAATGGTATATGGAAAAAGGTTTTGTCTTGCTTTTAGCACTGAAGCACTATATAAATTGGTTGTTTTAAGTTTTAAGTATATTTTTTCAATAAATTTTAATAATTTGTTAAAAGTCCGTAAGAATTAACAACGGATTTTGAAGGGACATGTTGGTTATAGCTGAAAAGAAATAGTTCGTAGGTTAAATATTAATATGTATAAATTTAATGCCGTAATTGTAAAGTTAATATTGCTAAACTATATATTTACATTTTTACGTAGCACTCATGGGTAAAGATTTCACCGTTATTAATTGAAATTAAATAAATTTCAGTTGTTGTCCAGCGGACTCGTACACTCCATCTTGTTCGTTTGGGCACGTTTTTTTCAGAAGTATAACCACGCCATATTGGAGACGCTGAATTGTGGTTATAAAACTAACGTAACACATTCTTTCTACTTACAAGATAATTCTAGGTTAAGATGTAATTTTAGTATTAGCGTTGTTATTTCTGCAGTTTATCAAATAAACGTGCAAAATTAGAAAGGCATTTGAATATTTCGGTTCGTTATTCCCTTCGCAAAGAATGCAAAGGAATCGAATTTTGGTCGCCGCCAACTGATAATCGATTATTTTCGAAAGCTTTTTGTGGAGACCAAGAGATGGCAGCACATTAGCGTTGGTTCTTCAGTGCCAAATGTTAGCCGTGACTCGTCTTTCCGCCGCATAGTGTTGTTTTTATGTTGCAGTGAAGAAGCGCGACAGTTCTTGATGGAACAGAGATGTACCTACACCGCAGGTTTCAAAATGAAAGTGATTTTGTTCGCTGAAGAGTTTGGAAATCGAGCCGCGGGCCGTGAATTCGTAGTAAATGAAACGTTAGTGCGGGGCTGGAGGAATTTTTCTCACTTATAAGTCGCACCCCAAGTTTTCAATAAATTTTTTTTTTAATAAAATGTGCCACTTATATGCGATAAAATACGGTACCATTTATCACAGTGAAATCTTTAACCTGAGTGCTACTTCCAAAAGTTTATTATGTAAAATTTAACTTTTTCCTTACAGCAAATATGTAAATAAATCTTAATACAATAAGTAAACTTTAATTAAATTATATAATTAACAGTTCCGATATATACTTCAATCTACCTTTTTGTATGTATTACAACATTTCGCTAAATTGATTAGCATTTTTTAGACATTTAGAGAATTTTATTAAAGTATATGACAGTTGAGATTACATGGCATTGTTTCTCTTCAAAAATAAATTTTGGTAGTTCCCACATGGACACTGTTAATAAAATATTTGACAGTTCCCACAAGGCACTGTTTGTTTACAAAATATTTGACAGTTCCCACATGGCACTGTTTACAAAACGTTTGACAGGTGTCACATGGCAATGTTTTGTTTACATACTGCGGAAGGATACATAATCGGCTCCCTGAAAGTAGATATTTAGCAGGGTTTCAGAAAATCTTGAATTTACCGTGAATACATTATATGAAGAGATTTAGCAAAGTAAAATAAAAGCAACAAATTTAGAAAACTGTTATCAAATNTTACCGTGAATACATTATATGAAGAGATTTAGCAAAGTAAAATAAAAGCAACAAATTTAGAAAACTGTTATCAAATAGGAAAATATAAAAACTAAAGTTACCTATTCCAAAAAACGTTAAACAGATTACATGGTCAAGCTAAAATTAAAAATTAAAGAACAATTTTAATGTTCATTATTATGTCGAAGTCCTTCATACCTATTACTTGAATGCTATAGGGCCTAGCCCTTACCTGTTAGCTTAATGACAGTGCTGCCTCCTCTTGCCCAACCATCCTTACTCTCAGACTACCCGATACCAACTCCCCTAACTAATCTAGCCATTTTCAAGGGAAAAGGCTCCTAAAACAGAAAAAGAAATCAATCAATTCTTATCCACTACATCTCCAAGATCACTTCTCACTGTCCCTCCAAACCGCGCCTTTCTCTGCGTTTCGACAACAACTCTGCACTTCTCTCCTACTTCAGCGCCTGTCCACCCACGCTCTTTACACCTCACGTCACCTCGCCAGCCAATCACAGAGTGCTGTCCTTCCGGTCACCTTTATTGATCGCAGCACATGTACCGCTAACCTCCTCTGTTCCCCTCTGGTTGCTTAGACTTCTCAGTTCGCATCAGCACAACACTTGTCCCTCACCCCTCTACATTCAGCAAACTCATAGCTTTCAAAGCATGTCGCAAACATTTTTTTTTCGCAGTTTGACTGCATGATGGAAATCAATCGGCAAATCCAACATGGTTTGGAGGGGGGAGGGGGGGTAAAGGATGGAACACGAAATGCACACTGTGCGAGGTTCAGGGATTCAGATCAAAGTTTTAAGAAAAAAAATTGCAAACATGAAAACGGCAAAAACTGCGCAGAGAAACAGCAACTAACCAATGACAAACATTTTGTGCTGACCAAACAGACCTTCACGTAGAACCCTGTCTCCCGGGCACAGACTAGAGAATTATACAGATGTAACTTCCCACCAGAAAATCAGAAACTCACCTTGCCTGAACAACTTAAGGTTGAAATTCGAACATAAAAAGAGAAGTCAACCTATTCAACAGACCAGTGGCGGTGCGTGAGGCCATGCTCTCGTGCTCTAGTACTGACCAAATTTTCATCCATTAATACAAATATTTTATTCAATCAATGCGATGCCTGTTGGTTAACAGAGAAATGTTGCTCACTATAACTTCAACAAGAGCTTTCCCTGGCATGTTGTTCAGATTGAGAGCCTTTTCATAATCTACCATGGACTGAATTTAGACATAGAGGAATTTGTCCAGCCTGTGAAACCCATACACAGTCTTAATACAATGCTCAAACATATGAGTGGGGCAAGAATACTCTACAACAACTTGACTTTAAAGTGGAAATAATATCTATTGGCCTTATTGAGCTCAATAAAAAAATCCAAGATTAACGTGGAATGTTTGTAAGTAGAGCTGAAACAAACACAAATCAGGTAACTAACTATAACTGTAAAGCTATCAGTTGCAACCAAAAATAATGATATTTGTGGCACAGTAGCAGATAAATGAGGCACAGAAATAAGGGCCTGGAAGAACATTTTTTCCTGGAATTGGTTGATTGAATTTACAGTTCAGGTGGAGGGTAACAATTCTTGTTGCCCTTCAGTATAGATATTACACAGCATGGGTTCAAAGAGCAATTACTGTTTAGGATTTCTCAATTTCACCTCCAAAGAGTCAGCTGCAACTTATCTCACTTTAAATGACATACTCAGGAAACCCCAGAGTCTGCAATGATGAGCATGTAAAAAAGGCAGAATACACAAAATGATATTTCTTATTAAAATAGCAGAGGAAGTGCAGTTATTGTGTCAATACAAGCTCAACTAGCTTATACCAGCAATTAGAGTAGACTGAAAAATTAATACAGTTACAGCCAGAGGGGCAAGGTAATTCAATTTCCTTTAAATACAGAGCTCATTATGCAAACTATACACATGCCTATCATTCTTTTCTACTATAACCTACATAACCGCTTTTGGTATGAAAGTCATATCCATTGAAAAATGTAAAAATCTCCAGGATTTTAATAGGCATGGTAAAACCGGCCATGAAACTAGGGGTTGCAAATTGGAAATAATATCTAGTCCATGCAAAATTTGGTATTACAGAAAGGGTACGTCATCACTCTAAACAAATCTCTTAAAGCCCATAAAAATTCAGAAAATACTGGTTGTTCACCTTAAATTAGTGTACCTCTTTTGATTGTGTTTTGTAAATTGGAGATTTCGATGTTCGCTGCCTATAATTTAAATCATAATATGAAGTGTGTACTGCTTTTTCTCTTTTCCTTCCAATTTTTATTTTGGCTTCACTTTCTACTATTTCACTCTCTTCCTCCTTACTGTATTCTGCAAATTATGGAAATCCGTAGCAAGTAATGTTAAATGCCTCAAGGTCACGTCTGGCCATAAGGAAGCATTGCGACGGGCCCTCCCAACACTGCAACGTGTATTCTCAGGAAGCTTAATTTCTCACAAACAGGATTTGTTACAGCAGGATCTTACATGTGGTCTAAACCAATGGATTAAACTACATATGTCACTAAGTACTTTTCTTCTTTCACTTAAGGAAACTGTGGAGGAAAGCCCTAAAAATCACCACTACTATCTTTTTTCTCTTTGATTGTATGTGATAGATAAAAATAAGAAGCGATAGCTGCAGATGGTTTTTTACTTTTTGTGGAAAAAACCTGTATTTCCAGTATCTTTATTTACAGAGATATGCATATGTGCATAGCACTGACTTTACAGACAGTATTTAACTAGGGAGTCTCATTAGGTAGCATGTAGTGATTTAGTATTAGCTGTTGCAATGTTTTTTTTTACCTTATTATTATATTATATTCGTTTCACCCTCTTTGGGGTACGATGAAACAGTAATTTCTTTGAGTGTTGCTCCTTCCTTTGCATCCAGTACTTCTTCATTCTTTCAGATCTTCTTCTTCTCTCTTCATCTGAGATGATGGGTTTCGACCTTATTTTAGATTTTTCTTGGAACCTTATCCCTTCGTCTTTAAATTTTATCTGTACTGTTCTATCAAGTAATGACTTTTCTGTAATTTTTAATTCTCTTAGGTCTTTTTCAATTTCTGTGAACCAATTAGGCTTCGTTTTGCGGTTACGGAAGAAACAAAAATTTGTTTAGTTAATCTATTAGAATTCATTCTGAGAAGATGTCCGTAAAACTTTAGTCTCCTTTTGCGCATAGTATCTGAGAGTTTTTCAATTTTCTTGTATAGCGTTTCATTCTTGACGTATACTATATTATTGTCCTAAAATTTTGTTCCTATGATCTTTCTTAAAAATTTTCTTTCTTTCATTTCTAATTGTTCCAACTGACCTATGCGATTCAAGGTTAGAGTTTCTGCTGCATACAACGCTTCTGGCTTGACAACTGTTTTGTAATGTTTAATTTTGGACCCCCATGAAAGAGATTTCTTGTTGTATGTCTCTCTTGTCAATTGGAAGGCCAACTCCATCTTATTTTTTCTGGATTCTATTGCCTTGCATTCTGCTGCATTCTAACTAATCCATTCCCCCAGATATTTAAATTCTTTACCTTATTATGTCATTTTCCTATTTTGTAAAAGTTTGAAAACAGTTTCAAAATTAGACATAGAAACTAATTAATTAACAGGAAATTTTAAGAAATGTGTGATTGCTATTATTGCTTGATGTTTCTGGTAGAGATCTGCTCGCATCTCCTCTATTCTAGGTTAATATTAGTACAGTTCATGACTGCAGGCCTAGCCATTACCTCACTCTTTTGGCTAAGATCTCGGGCTGTGTCGATAATGGGGAACTTAATAAATTCACACTCAGCTCGTGTGTTTGATTAGGTATCCTTCTTGTAAGGCTAACTCCTGATAAGCTAAAAAAATTTAAGGAGATTATAGTTGCAACAAGATTCACAAATTTTGCCTGATATTTTGTTATTTTTGTGTTTAATCATGCAGCTTTTGTAAATAACTTACAATGCAATGCTTTTAATGTGTATTGGTATTTTATAACCTTTGATTCCAATTGTGTTTCCACATTAATGCAACTTAACAAAAAAACATGTGTGTTTTCACAGGGAACTTTGAAAGGACTGTTACCAGACCAACTCGAAACTCTTGACTGCCAGATACTATTAGGAAACACGTATCACCTTGGTACCAGACCAGTAAGTGTACTCTTTGTAATAAATAAAATCCTTGTTTGTTGGGGGTAAACAGGGCTGAGGTAAAGTTGGACCAATAATTTTGATGATAGTCTGAACCAGCTTTACTGAAGTATATATATATATATATATTTTTTTTTTGGCATGAAACACTTACTCGTTTACAATGGTTGTACATGATGCACAAAATATTTATTAATAAAAGCCATTATTAATTGTAAGTTTTAAAAATGTACACTTTATGTTATTCTTTATGACAACGTATATTATTGTAATGTGGTAAGCTGTGATGATTTCTCCACCTTTATTAGTGTTTTCAGTGTTATAATTATGCTTTGCATGAAGTTATTTTTCTGGTCCACCTTTCTTACAGCGAGAACCAGCTCAGCTCACTGTGCCTCTGAGCCATGTCACTAGTAAAAGAGAGGAGGAAGGCCATGTCACAAGGGCGGGAGGGAAGAGTAGTAGTAGACCACAAACTAAAAGCATAGTTCACCATTACAGATTCCTGATTAGTTGCACATGAGACTATGTAACACATGATCTTACCTAAAATGGTGCATTCTTTGTACTTCTAAAAAGTGACAATGTTTGAATTGTTGGTTATTACTGGTGAGTTGTACATACTTTTTTTATGTACATTCAATTTACAGAGTGAAAAAGGAATTGAGAAATTCACATGCATTAATACTATAAAGCAATATCAATCCTCTAGTGCTAATGAAGTGTATCACAAACGTGTTTTAGCTGTTTAACGTCCGGTTAATCAATGGTCATGTTAAACATACAATGGTATAAGTTCTGTCTTTTGCAGTTATTTTCCGTAGTAATATCTTTATCATGACTATTGTGATTCTTCTATTCTCAGACATACTACCACTGTCATTTATATTCTACTCATCTTCACTCGAACAATAGTCATCGCTGTCTGAAGAATCTCAACTACTCAACTTGAAAATTATGCTTTCAACTTCAATATTGATAATTATGCTGTCAACTTCAATATCAAAAGCAGCATCACATTATATACGGGATGGGGGGGAATTTGACCAACAAACTTAGTGAGGCGATTCCTTATGCAAAATCAAGTAGGAAATATATGGGACATTTTCTACCTACTTGCTAAGCAAAATTTTTGAAAATATGCATTCAAACTTTCAACTTCTGTGTCATCTATGTATATTCATCTTTATCATTGGTGTAAATAAAACTGGGAAAAAACTAAAATGTAGATTTTATTAACCACACAACTTGTTAGTTTTATTTAATACAGTAGAGCACCCCTCAACCGGAATTCCCTCAAACGGAACTCCCTACATCTGGAACTAATATTCCCAAAAAAATTTGAACCTTGCAAAGTTGTGCCATAACTTTACCGTGCTCACGAGAGGTCTTTCGTTGCTCACACCAAACTGTATATGTCCGCTAGCTGCACACAAGCAACTATATAAATAGCCAGTTGTTCGCGTCATGCACTAGTGATGAGTTGTTTGTTTTGAGTGAAAGATACCGGCTTCTAGCATTACAGCTAAACGGCAAAGGAAAATGATTTTGATTCAAGAGAAAGTGGAAATGTTAAACTGGACACGAGAATTTCTGTGAAGTGTATGTGTGAATTTTATGGTCATATAGCAAAAAGGTGAACTACGCAAGGATTACGTGGCTAGTGAATCAAATGTGGGAATGGAGAGTTGTAAAACACTTTGCTCAAGTAAAAGCAGCAAACTTGATGCAGCTTTAATGAAATGGTTTAGACTAAGAAGTGATGGACCTAGCATTTCTGGGCCAATGCTCACTGAACAGGCTAAAATTTAGATTATCTCCAGTCCTTGCGTACTCACGCAGACACGCGTGCGAAGCAATAAGAACCCCTGCTAGCAGGTTGTGAATGAAGGTTATTCATGCAGCGCCGGGAGTTTTATGACTGTTACATTTTCATAAACAGTACATAGTGTTTTTTTTTAATGGTTTAGTAACTTCAAGGATAAAACTAATAATTTACACTCATTGATTTCTTAAGTAAAATTACGTGCCACATATACACGAGTTCAGACTAAAAGTGTATTATTTTTCACACCATCCCACCCTTGTTTTCCATAACTGGAATTTTCTCACAACCGGAATAGCCCTTCCCCCAACGATTCTGGTTAATGGGTGCTGTGCTGTACTGCAAACAAAAATTTCATCAGGATATGAGTCCGCATGTTGCTAAAATAAATAAAATGTGTCTGTAATACATAAAAACTGTATTTATGAAGCTTCTATGTGGTCATATACAATGAANGCTAAAATAAATAAAATGTGTCTGTAATACATAAAAACTGTATTTATGAAGCTTCTATGTGGTCATATACAATGAACAAATCTGTTAAGTCAAGTTTAAAGTTTATTGTGGTTAGAGGATTGCAGTTAAAACTTAAATTGGATTTAAATACGTACAACATGAATTTAAGATAAAATATAGACAAGTTAGATGGAAAGAATTGGTCAAAATGGAAAAGGCAAGTTGAAGTGATGTTAAAGCATCATGACTGTTTGGACCAAGTACATAGTACTTAGGTGAAATCAGTAAACCCTAATTTAGACCCCAAAGATCAAAAACAAATTTCCTACCAGTCTAACATTAAGGCTTACAAAAAGTGTTTTGCTTCCAATATTACAAAATTGGACATTTTGCAAGATATTGCCCACATAAAAGAGACAGTTATTCATCTTCTCTTAAAAAAAGATGTTTCAAAAGAAAAGGTGCCTAATGGAAAAGTTTTATCTTGCACAATGAATGAAGATGTTGATAATGAATTATGGTTTGCAGACTCAGGTGCATCAGAGCAGATAACACAGAGGAAATAACTTTTTCTTAGCTATGAGCAATTCCCATATACAGCAATTGAAAGTATTTGTTGGAAATAATGATTACAAAATGTTTTATGGAAAAGGGAACATAAATGTAGTAATCACAGTAAATGGCAAAGAATTCAGAAACCACCTGGAAAATGTCTGGTATGTGCCAGAACTGAGGTGAAATCTTTTGTCAATTGGATTTACTGTGAAAAAAAGGGTTCATCTTTTTAGCTAGGAAGAACAGATGTTCTTTCAACAAGAATGGTGAGGTTCAATTGATGGGACTAACTCCAAAGGGGTTGTATGTGCTAAATATGAAAGCTGTGCATCCACAGAAGCTAGCATATATCAATATGTCATGTGTCAAAGACTTATTTCAGCAGCAGAATGAAAAACTGTCATCAGAACACCCAGCAAGTAAAAATGGTGTTGAAGAAGCATAACATAGAAGCCAGTGCTGGGGTCAATGATATGTGACATGCAAATAATTTACCTCTAAAACTCTGGGCAAAAGCAGTAATCACTGCGTGCTATGTCATCAATCACACAGAACCTACACATAATNTTTACCTCTAAAACTCTGGGCAAAAGCAGTAATCACTGCGTGCTATGTCATCAATCACACAGAACCTACACATAACAAAGGAAAAGCACCAATAGAATTATGGCTTTATCAAGATGCTGTTTGGATTGATCTCCATATTTTCAGCACTAAATACTATGTTCATGTCCCAAAAGAAAGAAGTACAAATGGTACAAGAAGAGTGTTCCTGGAATCTTTGTTGGTTACTGCANTTTACCTCTAAAACTCTGGGCAAAAGCAGTAATCACTGCGTGCTATGTCATCAATCACACAGAACCTACACATAATAAAGGAAAAGCACCAATAGAATTATGGCTTTATCAAGATGCTGTTTGGATTGATCTCCATATTTTCAGCACTAAATGCTATGTTCATGTCCCAAAAGAAAGAAGTACAAATGGTACAAGAAGAGTGTTCCTGGAATCTTTGTTGGTTACTGCAGCAAGAGAGATGGCTATTGAGTATGGATCCCGAAGGAAAACAAGGTCATCCTGTCACATGTAGTCTTCGAGGAAGAGAAGATCAAGTCAAATGCTACACCCATGATTGTCAAAAAAGGTGGAGAAAATCCACTTTTAGAAGAAGACAAAAAATGGAAACAGAGGAAGACAGAAAATCAATTAATGAAAACATTGCTGATTTTGAGGAAGTGACAAACAACAGCAATAGTAATTGTCTAATGTATGAAGGATTATGTGTTGCTTGCTGACGGAGTCACTCCCGATTCATACTGTTCATCAATGAAGTCATCTGGGGCTGCCAAGTGGAGAACAGCAATGGAAGAAGAAATTCAATCCATAAAAGAGAACCAAGTTTGGGGATTGGTGGACCAGCCTGAGGGAAAGGAGGTTATCGACAGTCGCTAGTTATTGCTTGTAAAGACAAGAGTTGATGGCAGTATCACCAAGTACAAAGCTAGACTGGTTGCAAAATGCTATTCCCAAAAGAAAGGCATTGATTTTTAAGAAATTTTTAGTCCTGTCATTTGTTTCAAAACAATGTGAGCTATGCTCAATGTAGCAGCAGAGAATTTAGTACTTCAAGTATATCTTAAGCAACCAGAAGGATTTGAGGATGGGACTGAACATGTTTGTCGTTTGCACCGCAGCCTATATGGATTAAAGCAATCCCCGCGATGTTGGAATAAGAAACTAGTTATGTTTCTGTAGAAACATTCAAGTCAAGCTGATCTCTGTCTACATACGCAACAAAAATGGCAATAAGTTGCTTAGTTATTTTTGTAGTCAATGGGCTTGTTGCAGGCACAGATAGTGAAGATATTAAAATATTTTTGGAAGATATGAGAAAAACTTTTCATACCACAGTAAGTCAGACTGCTTTCTTGGTACGGAGGTGAAGAAGTGTGAACATGCAAATGTTCAGAAGAACCTAAAAAGGTTCAACATGGATGAGACAAAACCTGTTGGAACTCCTCGAGAAGCAGGTGGTGCTGAATATGTTACAGATATAGAGCCACTGAATAAGAACGTGCCCTGTCGTAAAACTGTAGGAAGCCTCACGTATCTTATGGTAGTGACGCATCCTGACCTTGCAAATGCAGTGAATGTTGCAGCACAAAATTTAGAAACACCAAAGAGTGACTGGCAAGCTGTACAGAGAATCTTCAAATACTTTCAATTTACACCAGACCATGTCTTGTTGTACCATGCTGGAGTCTCAAGTGGTTCGCTGGAAGTCTACAGTGATGCCTACAATGCAGGGGATTATAAACAAGGCATTCATAAATGGGAGTAGTAGCGAAGTTTAATGGAGGAACTATTTCAAGGTATAGTCAAAAACAGAGAAGAATTATGAGTATATTGCAGCATGTGAAGGTACAAAAGAATTAATCTGGCCGCAACACCTTTCACAGAGATCTCAATTGTAAATAGTATACCAGTTTTGTTCATTGGGAATATGAGTGCCATAAAATTAGCATGAAATGATGAGTTTCATAAATGTACTTAACACATTGAAGTGAGATTTCATTTTCTATGAGAAAAAGTGGGAGCTGATATCTTGGATATCAAACACATCAATGGTAAGAAGCAGCCTGCAGACATTTTAATTAAAGCAATACCCAAAGTGCGTTTTGAAGAATTATGGTTGTTAATTGGTGTTGAAAGTTAGAATGTGAGGAATTGTTGAAAGTATGTATTTTAAACTTTCAACTTGTGTGTCCTCTATGCACACACATTTTTAACTTTGGTGTAAATAAAACCAGACAACTTGCTAATTTTCTTTAATACTGCAAATAAAAATTTCTTAAAAAATTAGCTTCTTGCAAAAAGTAACTCGATTTTAATGAAATCTTTTACAGTTTTTTAAGCGCATCTGAAANGTTTTTTAAGTGCATCTGAGAAAAATTTTGCTCAACTCTCTATGGCCACTGTGACATTGCAAACTAGGCAACAGCACACATGCAAGATAGGCTGCTGGCACCCACTATAGGCAGAAGAACGGCAGAACAATTGACTTTGAGCGGCCAAGATGTTCTGTTCTAGGTGTATACGTCTTTCTTTAAAGCATGCTGTAGCCCTTATGTAGCTTATTCTTTTTCTTTAATATTGCTCTTTTCAATCAAAACATGCCTGTAGTTTTTTATTTTCTTCCACTTGAATATGAGGTTCCTTAAAATTCTTCTCATGCCTGTTGCACTGCCCCTGCAACCAATGGTTTTTTGAAGCTTACACCTTATTTCTTTCATAGTTGGAGCAAGTTTTTCTGTTTTGTGAAAGTTGTGCATATCATTGTCCTTACAACACACAAGTCAAAATTGTGTAATGAAGTCTGTTTTATTTACAGTTTGGTTTTTGTTATTTGTATTTAAAAAAGACTAATCTGTTTCACTTGTCACTGTCTTTGTTTCTGTTTTTGATCTTGTGCACAGTTATTTCGGAAATACCAGTAGCACACATTGTGTGAACTGCTCTCTCAACAGGAACACTAAATGTTCCATTTCTAGCCTTCTCCTCCATGAGCTTCAAATGATTGTGCATGATTTCCCTGGACTGGTTATGCAGATACATCTCCTCAGTTTAGATAACATCTGTGGCATTTTGCTGCTTACAAATTTAACTATCAAAGTTAGTAATGCTCATGAAAAAAGAAGTCTCACACAGAATAATAAAACGGTAGTTGACTGCTGATGTATATATACACACATTTTTTTAGCACGGTTAGTAAAATACTGAGACAGACAGTGACACAACCAGGAATGCAGGGGCTGAGGATGGAGGTGGTGATGAAGGGAGGATAAACCAGAGTTTGTTACAATTGTTCACAGGCACTGTGAGTTGGCAGGCACTGTATGGACCTTCAGTGGGTCAATTACGGATCTGTTTTTGCCCCGTTGTAATAAAGATATGACACAGGTAAGATGTTTGACGACAAAATGTGACCACGTATACATTATGACGCGACACAGGTATGACTGCAACGTCTTTTTTATGATGCCCGAACGTGGCTGCCTTCAATACATCGTCACATCATAAGACATATATGAGATATAGCAAGGTTTTTACTGGGGGAGTTTTCTATGCAATTAGCAACACTTCGCTCGCAAACACCTTAATTCTTCCTTCTATGAATAAATATATAACCATTCCTTTGAGTATGTGTGTTACACTCTACATGCGGCACCATTGTCAGTTTATATATTTTTATAAGCTAACTAAGCTAGCAAATTAAGAACCACAGAAAACATAGTAAACTGTTTTAAAATAAAAATGTGTTAATTTTGCGAACTTTTTATGTAAGATGAGTCTACACTACAGTTTGGAAAAATTGTTTACAGCATGTGCGCCGGCAGCAATCTACACACTCAGTTCGAAAATTCACAGATAGCAGGAAGCACATTCAGTTTACAAGTGTCCCAACATATAGCTATAAAGTTGACATTGTACAGTATATGGTAATGCATTTTAACTCGTGGAAAATTATTATCTAAAGCTTTCATCGGTGTGCCAAATCCTTTAGTTTTGAGCCACAATATACTGTATAGTAAGTCAAAGTGGGTAGTTACAATAAATTTTGTAATGCTTATTAATAGTGCGTGAATTTTATATTTTGAGCACACAATATTTACGGTGCGTTACATTGGATAGGTTGATGGTGCCTTGAAGTCAAAATGGATAATATTCCTAATGGATTAAAGTAGTTAAACTACATTTTGCAGTGAATGATAGCATTATTTTTAAAGTTATTAAAATATCTTTCTCGCTTTTACTGGCTAATAAGCAAAGATTTGAAGTATCAGTAGCACCAACATACGCAAATTTTATCAGGAACACACGTCATAGTAATAATGCCTTAGGCAAGACGAGGCAGTTAAGTCACTCAGAAACGTAATCACTTTTTCAGCACGGAGTCATAACAAGGCCGTAACACGTCTTTAGCAGAAAGATCCGTAATTGACCTGCTGTTTTAGTGTATTTTTGCTTCCAGGGTTTTTAAATGAAGGAGAAAAATCATTATTGCTACTGCCCCAATTCACAAATACAGAAATATTAGCACATCTATAATAATTTAAAGCTATAACTGAACAGTTTTGAATGTTATGTTGCAGCAGCTTTTCTACCCAACAAAATTTGTAAGAACTTGTTATGCAGATCTATGTTTGAAGGTGCAGCCAACTTCTGAACTACAGATGTGTTTTTTTAGCAAGTGTTACCTGCTTTGGGTGTCTCAATTTTACTAATTTACATATTAATGTTGCATTACCACTGTTGTTATCCTTCCATACTTCATACTTATTTATGTCAAGAAACCATAGAAATTTGTTTATGTTACAGTTCATGATAATTTTTTATACAAAGTTTTTGGTGAAGACCTGACTTATAGAAATAACAAGATAAATTTGTTAATAATACAGAGGGATAGGAACAACTAAAAAAAGTTTTTCTTTGCATAATTTTTACAGCTTGTTTAAGGAAGTAGTCAAGATGTTAGGAGCTTAAATTTATCATGATCCTTGAAAATTATTGAAATTTCTGTTCCAGTTCAGCTGTAAAACTGTATTTTCCTTTACAATGTTTGTGTTTGATTAGGGTTTATTTTTTACCAGCTGTTAAAAACTAAGGTAATTGATCCATAATTAGTTATGTAACATGTACATTTCATCTGCATATATTAGTTTAGTATTTTCTGTTTTATATATATCAAAAGAAATTCTGCAATTCTCACAGCATAAGCTTTTTTTTAATATTACTACAGTATTAAAATAGTAGTTTTAGTTAGGCATTAAAAAATAAATTTGTTTCTGAATTTTCTATGAGAATGGAAAAACATGCTTGCTGTTTCTCATACAAGTAATTTTATTGTTTCAAATTCATTTAGGGTCACAAACTGATCAAAAAGGCAGGTGGTTTGCATAACTTTATGAACTGGAAAAGAGCACTATTGACAGATTCTGGAGGGTTCCAGATGGTGTCACTGTTGACACTGGCAGAGATCACTGAAGACGGAGTCAAATTTCAATCACCTTATGAGAATGGTAAACCTCTTTGTGAAACATTTTGTCTACTATGCTCAAAGTACTCCAATAAGTTTGACAGTTTTTTTTTATGGAAGGACATTTTAAAAAGTATTGATTTAGATAGAATTATGTGCACACCGGCTGAAAAAAAGGTTAGTACAGGTGAGAATCACTGGATGAAAACTGAATTGGTCCAGAAATGTAATGTATGTGAACATTGGGGCATTTACATTTATTGTTGAATTCGATGAAAGTTGAGATGGCAAAAATTTTTATGGAAAAATTTTGTTTCTTAACTAAATATTGTTTAAAATATTTTTGTAGACTTTTTAAATCT
Source organism: Clitarchus hookeri (assembly GCA_002778355.1). Lineage (NCBI taxonomy): Eukaryota > Metazoa > Arthropoda > Insecta > Phasmatodea > Phasmatidae > Clitarchus > Clitarchus hookeri. Next base: position 25,326 of record NQII01004524.1, read on the forward strand.
ATTTTGTTACTTTGCGTAGTATTTTTTAGGATAGGTTGTGACCTTTATAGCTGAGGTCACAGGCAGCCTCAATTCTTGAGCTTCCAGATTTGAAGCCTGGGTAAACTATGTGTGATTTTTTATGGGTTGGCAAGTTTTGTTTGTGAGCTGTACCTCTGGTTTTCCATCTTAAAAAGCAAGCATGTTAATGAGCACATTAAAATCAAACACTAAACAATTTTTGGGGAAAATATTGTGGTTTATTACAGGGGCGGCGGAAGATTTTCTCACAAGGGGGAACAACATTATTAGTTTCCTTGGATCATAACTTTGTTTTTTGCAATGTACGTCATGGTGCAGAGGACAAACCAGTATTTCTGTCTTGCCCAGTAATGTTTTTCATGGTTTAAATTGATTAAATGAAACTACTGAATAAAACAAATAATATTCGCTATACCTGTTGCAATTTTGCAATTTAATTTTTTTCAAATTTTTATTATGATATTAGATTTGTAGCCTTAGAGTCATACAGTTTGGAGTATGATTCTGAAGCTATACATGAGGAGTGTTAGAAAACATATGCTAATACTTATTGCGCACCCAAACGTACCAGTATATATAAAAAAACACACTCGCACTCTAGAATTCGGACATAAAATCTAGGAAAAATGTAGCAGTGAAATGGGAATAACTATAAGAAAAAACCATGAATTATACACAGTAAAACTCAAATTTGCTTAATTTGAACTAAGTTATAAATTTAAGAATCACTGTAATGTAACAATGGAATAGAGTACATTCTAACTTTACCAAATATTTTTAAGTGGTGTTCAATGTTTACGAAAACTTCAACAACTGTGTCCAAATCAAGATTGTCTAGTTCTTCTTGATATACACTCATAATACATACATGATTTAGACGAACTTGGCTCGTACTTCTTAAGTGGCAATTTACTCTTCTCGAAAGAGGAAAACTACGCTTTACTGTAGCGGATGAAATTGGCACTACCAGTAAATTTTGTACAATATTACAATATTAAATGATCATTTTGAATCAGGCTGCATCATCTTCATTTTGTCAACCAGGAAATTCAAATTCGAGGACTGTATTGTGCGGCATAGGAGTTCCATTTTTGTCTGAAGAACTTTCACACACACGCCCCTTTTTTCTGCTTCACCCTTCATCTCATTTGTCCAGTTTTCAGCTTTTAAAGTCAACAGCCTTTCCATATTATTATAAACAACAAAGTCTGGCTGATTAAATCTTTCCTCAATTTCTCCAGTAATACTATCCAAACCTGCTAAGTAAGTCACCTATAACATATGCTTTGGTGATTCCCATTTGTGGCCAATGTTTCATGTCACATTTTGTTCTAGTATTTTTGGCACTTGGGCACTCTAGGCAATTGAGGCTATAAAATATCATACTTGTCAATATCGTTTGATATCTGCAACCAAACTTTTTCGAAATTATCTTATGTTCGCATGCTTCTTAAATTTTTGTTCACTAGTGGAATGGATTCACGTGCAGCATTGACACTCATTGTTGGCTTTTGAAGAAGAAAGCTTAACTTCTCTGTAACCTGGAAAATTTGACAACAGATAAGTAAGGCCAAATACATGGAACCTTTTTCTAACTGCTCACGAAATCCTCTAGCTTTGCTTTTAATGTTGTGTTTGGATACAAGTCAAATTGATCAAGAAATTCTAAAATGGAAGAATAACTATTAAGGAGACAACTTATGGAACGTACTAGTACTGTCCATCTTGTAGGACACAAGAGTCTAGGAAGAGTGTTCACACCAGGGACCTCATCTTGACATGTTGGAGAAGAGAGCCTTTCTTTTGGGAGATGACTGTAGCAACACCCCGATGTCGTTAGTTGTTTGTAGAGCATCATGAAGAAGGTGAATATTCGTAACACAATCTTGCAGTGCCAAATTTAAACTGTGTTTCCCACAGTGTACGTATTTGGCTAAGGGCTGTTGTTTTTGTATAATGGTTTTCATGCCTTCAAACTCGCCTTTCATGTTACTCTCTCCATTGTAACACTGGCCCCTTAAATCACTGAAAGGAAGACCAAAACATGTGATTACATTATTTATTGTTTTCAAAAGCTTGTGCCCCCTTAGTTGAACTTGTCACATACAGACCAAGAAAAAGTTCTTGGCGCTGCAAATTTTCCACTATTCGTAAATTAATTGAAACCTGTTCTTTACAACCTACTTCACATGATTCATCCACAATCAAGCTAAAAAAAAACCCACAAGATTTCCCTTTGGCCACTATATCTTTTAAAATTATGTGGAACATTATTTCGCTCATTTCATTTTGAATATCATGAAATGTATAATGTTATTTTCTTTTCAAAAAATCAACAAGTTCATGTACGTCACCAGCTGTTAAATTGTTTAGCTGAGCAAGATTACCCTTTTCTTCAGTATGTCCTCTGAAATAGGGTGAGCAGATTTTTTAATGCGTGAAACAGGGCACTTTTGCCATAGGAAATGTGATTTATAATAAAAGGAATGTGACTAACTTCCAGGCATGACACTCATGTAAATACAAACTAATGTAATAAATAATAATAACTATTACAATTTTATTGTAATAGTTATACTATTACACTAGTACTACAGCTTAACATTCATATTTATTTGAAAAATACTCTTCATTCTAATGAATGGCAAACGTCAGTGTTATTTTGTAAAATCATTTCATAAAACTAGCTGCATGTGTAAATAATATAAATGTTCAATGGTGGTTTGTGTGTAAAAATAGGACTTTACGCAGGACACTTGGCTAAAGGAGGGCATTTCATGACTTTATTTGGCCTTTCACATCCCCCAGGACAACGCTTAAAAAAAAGACTGCTCTGAGAAGAGCAGGACGTCTGGTCACCCTATTCTAAAGGCCATCCCCTGACAATTGAGGTATTGCACAGATCTGAACAAATTTTTTGGGAGGTGCGAGCAGCCATTTGTTGTGTTGCATAACCTTGTTTAACTGGCAAAAAACTGGTGTTGCCTTGAGCCTAGCTGTTTTAACAACATACTCTTTATGGAGTGAACTATTCTGGTGTGCCACTAATCTTTCTGCACTTTTTTTCCAATTAGAAAAACTAGTATCACTTACTAAACTAGATGTCATCTCGTTTGAGTACTTTTGCAAATTTGGAATAAGGTTTTTTCAAGCGATGTTCCACAGATGAAACATGTTGCACGTTTTGATCCATTTAAAAAATGTATCCATGGATATTCTTGAAACCATTTTACTTGAAATTTGAGGGGATGCTTGCCAGAAATGTGTGGTGGTATATCATTTATATCAGGATGATATAGAAGGAGATATGAAGTCGCTGAAAGCTGTTAGCACAATTTTCCAGGGACACCTTTTTGTCACATTTTGATGAAAATGGTTGCGAGACTGATGGTGGTGGTGGTGGTGGTTCATTACTTAGCTTTAATTTTTAGTTTCCTTCGCATTCATCAATTCTATTTGTTTTAGTCTCATCTGAAAATAAACAGTTTTTAAATCAAATATTTAAGCATATGTTAGAGAATTGTGGTTAAAAATGGAATTATATTTGTGAGATAAGAAAACAGCATAAGGTAAACTTCTTCCCACATACAAGAGAAGATAAACTTTTGTTGTCAGAGAAAAAAAAACTGTTTTGAAACATTGTAACTTCTAACATTTGATCAATATTTAAGACATTAAGATTGCTCCAAGAAATAGTGTTTGTATTTTGTTGCAACTGATAACTAAAAATACATGAATTATAGACACAAGTTTTAAAAATGGTTTTACAATTTGTGTTGACATGTCATTGTTGTAAAGGCATACTCTTTCTGCACGTTACTGGTTATAATGGTGACTATCATCTGTACTTCATAGTGTGCTATTAATTCTGTAANGCATACTCTTTCTGCACGTTACTGGTTATAATGGTGACTATCATCTGTACTTCATAGTGTGCTATTAATTCTGTAATACATGTAAAGTGAAAGAAGAAAGTGTAAGTTTTCACAATCTTATGATCAGAAATAAACCTTTAGTGTCAATAAAACACAAAGGTGTGAAAACTTTGAATAACAACTACACTCCAAAAATAGTTTCTGTGTTGCCTTTATTCTTGAATCTATGCAAGACTGTCAAGAAATCAAACATGTGAATACTAAATTAATTTTTATGTGCAAATCTAATGTTTTCATTAGAGACTGCAACAGCATGGAAAGTAATAGAGTTACTATTTGCAAAATAACATAACTTGACTTTGGAAGCAAGAAGAGCAATGTTCAAACTCATAAACTGTAGGTGAAAATGAAAGCAACAGCATGTGCTCTAATACTGCTATACAGGATGAGTCGTTAATGTATGCTAACCCAGCGTGAGCGGAATCCTTAGGACAAATAAATAGGGAAAAATATATACGACATAGGGCCTAAAGTGATTTCTTAGGGTGGTAGAAGCCCTGGAACGTTGCGATTGAAAATGTGTGATGTAACAATAAATTGGAAACCACTTGTAACTAAGCAACGAAAGTTGGTATACAGGCAAAAGTTTACACGGCAGATTGCGACACAAAACTGTATTACGGAGATTATACCCCTTCATACATTAAATAGTGTTTGGCACCCTCCAATTGCTTAGAACTTTGTAACCCCGCACTTGAAGCAATTTGACATGACATGTCGGTAATCAGCATTAAAAAAAGCAATAAAAAGATTGACTTGGTAGTATCTGCTAATCGCTACCGTTTCCTGAGAAAACACATGTTAGGTTGGAAAGCAGATTAATGGTTGCCTGGGAGGTAGGCAGCCTGTATCTCTGTCGTGCATGACANAAACACATGTTAGGTTGGAAAGCAGATTAATGGTTGCCTGGGAGGTAGGCAGCCTGTATCTCTGTCGTGCATGACATGTCTACTAATAACCTGGCTAATGTCCCTATCCTAAGACAACAGGTTTATAAGCTTGTAGACAGCTAAGAAGTGGCTTAGATCTTTGAAACTCTGCACTTGAAGCAATTTGAGCTGTCATGTTAGTATCAGTATGCAAAAAGCAATAAAAAGGTTTGCCTTGGTAGTATCCGATAATCCCGAATTTTTAGCTGGACGGCAGATTAATGNAAACACATGTTAGGTTGGAAAGCAGATTAATGGTTGCCTGGGAGGTAGGCAGCCTGTATCTCTGTCGTGCATGACGTGTCTACTAATAACCTGGCTAATGTCCCTATCCTAAGACAACAGGTTTATAAGCTTGTAGACAGCTAAGAAGTGGCTTAGATCTTTGAAACTCTGCACTTGAAGCAATTTGAGCTGTCATGTTAGTATCAGCATGCAAAAAGCAATAAAAAGGTTTGCCTTGGTAGTATCCGATAATCCCGAATTTTTAGCTGGACGGCAGATTAATGNATGCAAAAAGCAATAAAAAGGTTTGCCTTGGTAGTATCCGATAATCCCGAATTTTTAGCTGGACGGCAGATTAATGGTTATCTGGGAGGTAGGCAGCCTGTTTCTGTCACTGTGATCCAAGACATACCAACTGATAACCTGGTTCAGGTTTTTGCCCTAGTGGAGGTAAATGACCTCTTAGTTAATGGCGGTAGTCGAAAAAAAACCAACACCAGTTTCGAGTATCATTGATTTATTTGGAATGCGAAGAATTTACATGGTTAAAGTATATTGTCGAAGTCTGAGCCACTCATCTCCATGCATGAACGAATGCGATACTCATATGACTGCAACATTTCTGGATTAACCTGTATGGTACGGCGTGCATCTTGAATACTTTGCCAGAGATCCTCCACCTCGTCCACATCAGTTGCATACACCTATGCCTTCAAGTGACCCCACAAGTAGAAGTCGACTGGGTTTAGGTCTGGTAATCTGGGTAGCCAACCCACTGGCCCACTTTGGCCAATCCATCGCGCTGGGGACGGCGCATCCATTTACTGCCATGCTGTGCTAGACTAAAGTATGCTGGTGCACCATCGTGCATGTACCACATGTCTTCTCGTAGATTCAGTGGTACATCTTCAANTTTATTTTAAAGCATAGCTCATTTCACCTCGGATTGTGTGGTATTCGGAACTTGTTTTCTTGGAAATTTGTTATTGGTTTATAATTATTCACGGTGTATCTGAAAAAAATTGCGACCCATTTGCGAGTGTAACTCAATTACATGCATCATCGAAATAAAGCATGTCATCAAATGAGTCACACAGAATTTTCACTAGTCAGTCCATTATCAAATTTTTAGTTAGACGCCCGACAAATAAGGTATTCGAAATTTATAATTGTTTTCATTCCTACATGAAGAAAGAATTTTCTTCAATGTCTTATTTTTTAATGGTAATCTAATATCGTATAAAATCAGCCACTNTTCCTACATGAAGAAAGAATTTTCTTCAATGTCTTATTTTTTAATGGTAATCTAATATCGTATAAAATCAGCCACTTTGTTTAGACAGGTTATATAAAAATTAGGACACAAAATGTGACATAATTTCAAAGAAAAATCATGCATTAATATCAAATGTAAATGTTGCAATTTGTTACAACAATATACAGTTATCATCGTGTGAGTTACAAAGAAGTAAAGAAAAATACTATCTACTACACCAAAGTAATTACGTTAGTATTTCGTATGAGGTGACAATTTAAGTCACACTTGTGTGTCTGATGTATGTAATACTAGTTGTTAATAACATCACATTTTGGATCTTCTTACCCTTTGAATAAAAACAATTTTGCTTCAAAAATCTTGTCTTCGAACATAAATAATTGTGACTTCAGCTTTAAATCAACAGATAATAGTGAGAAATATTTTCTCTTCATCAATAGTGACGTGTGACGTATTAGGAGTATTAGTGCGGCGCTGTCCCACCAACCAAACCCCCACCCCCCCAGCATAACCAGTGTAGGGGCTTAGAGAGACACGTGCCAATTCCAGTCACCACAGAGAAAGGTCAAGCCGAGAAATATGCGCGTGCCGGCTATTACACGTGTCCTGCTGCGTAGTCTCAAACACCCCACCACCTTCCCCCCTCCCCCTAGCAAGCCCGTGAGATTTGTTGAACGCCGAGATATCACGAGATAGGAGAGNACCCCACCACCTTCCCCCCTCCCCCTAGCAAGCCCGTGAGATTTGTTGAACGCCGAGATATCACGAGATAGGAGAGACAGTTCGCCTGAAGTAAAAAACCACGCACCGCAGAAAAATAAGCTGAGATGGTAAATTCAAGGGGCATGATCACCACTCCCCCCCCCCAATCTTCATGAACCAGGGCACGTTTTTGAAATGCTTTGTTCTGTTTCCTACCACCACCCCCTCGCCCCAACAAGGCGACACGTGCCAACAATTAGGGAGGGAGGCTAGGGAGCATATAAGCCTCTTGGCGGGAGGGCGGGATCAGTAATCAGTAGACCTTCGAGCAGAAGAGTTGCATATCGCCGCGCAGAGGGAACAGTTAATTATTACAGCGCAGAGGGAGCAGCTGTGTCAGTGTGGCCGGGGGGATCGGACCCCCGGTGACAACAGTACCTCAGTACATGAGTAAGTCAGTAGAACAGCAGTCCAGTGAGATGGCATCAAACGCGGGCCTTTGCTAAGGCCGCCCACATCGCCAGAGCTCACCCACCGCAGACAACATACCAGCACCAACAGCAGAGTAGTTAAGTCTCAAGTCGCCGTCCAGAGAAGCCCCCCCTCCACCGCTACGTCACCCCCAGTTAATACGAGTAGTCAAATTAGAGTACCACACCTCGGAAGTGTTTCTGTATGTTTTTTATAACTCGAGACAATATATCCATCCTTCAAAATGAAACACCAAAAGACTACATTATTGAAATACCCTCAACCTTCAAGGCACCTTATAGTCTGTGCCTGGAGGAATTAACTCCGGCCCTACGAACCACTCTGTGTGCTACAGGTGGGGAATAGCGTCAAGTTTAATTGGCGCACAACGGTGGCGTAGCGTCAAGTTAAATTGGCGCCCTGACGTGGGGCGTAGCATCAGCCTGTTAAATTTGTATTTGACGATGTACATTTCTACTAAAATATATGTGATATACTTCTGTAGTGCTGCCATAGCGAGCTATGATATGAAAATACTGTTTCGCGTTCAATTTATGGATTACTTTAGAATAATGACTACTAGTAATTCATTGATTAAGATTAACTGTTACTAGTAATTCATTGATTAAGATCAATTGTAACTTTGATTACGATGAAATTAAAATGAAATTTGCGTAACTGCAATTTTAGTTGTAAGGAAAATATGGCTAGTGCAGTCTAAGAACAGACTGAATATCAGAAGCAATATTTGTTTAAAAATTAATGAATGTGTAACCCTTATTTATAGCCCTTTAAAAATACATGCTTCAAATATTTTTTGCATATTAGTGGAAGACTTTTCAGCAATTTAAAAAATATATATAAATAAATTTGGTAATGAAAATCACACATTCGTGCTGAAGGCCTGATCTGTTAGAGCCACCCTATTCTCTCTCTCTCTTTCTCTCTCTCTTTCTTTCTCTCTCTCTCCCTTTCTCTCTCTCTCCCTCTTTCTCTCTCTCTCTCTCTTTCTCTCTGTCTCTCTCTCTTTCTCTCTTTCTCTCTCTGTCTCTCTCTTTCTCTCACTCCTTTTTTTGTTTCCTTTATCATAGTTATTTTGACGCAGNTCTCTCTTTCTCTCTCTGTCTCTCTCTTTCTCTCACTCCTTTTTTTGTTTCCTTTATCATAGTTATTTTGACGCAGTATACGTTTATTTATTTTGGTTTGACAACTTTTTGAGAAGCATATCTCATTTTATTGTTTATATTCTGTGCTCAACATTTGCAATCGCCTTTTGTTGTACTTCAAAGAGACGACTATTACGTAAACCTTTTTCATGTAAAGTAGACAAAATGTGATACACTCAACAGAATTATAGACTGAAATACACTGTCCTGGAGAGTTTTCTAAGTACCTCAGGTTTGTTCTTCTTGCTGATGGATGTATTTTAGTATGGTATGCACGTGGAGCACTTACAAAGGAAATTGTTCCCCTCCCCTTTACTAGGCTACTTGCGCCGGGTTGAGGAAGATACCGGTCATGTTTTCTATCATCCTTCCACCTTGCATGTCTCTCTCCCTCCCCCTCTCTATTGTCTTCATCCTTATTCAACAGGCCCAGCTGTCCACTATCCCATTTCCTTCTCTCATTCCTTCCACAATGCCATTTACTGGTGGATAGTGTGTGGCACTATACAACAACTAGAGATGTGCAAAATAGTTTTTTAAAAGTATTTAAATGCAAACTGCAAATACTTTCTTGTTTTTCTATTTCAAATACAAAATACAAAATGGTTTGAAATGTAAGTATTAAAATTTAAAATGCAAAATATATATTTTCAAAATATTTTTATTGAAATAAAATACCTTGTAGGCCAGTTACCACACATGTTACCGTATTTATATATTTATTTCACAGATTTTAGCACTACTATTTGTTCAAATAATTCATCCTGCATGTTCCATCTATGAGGCCTTGTTAACATACAACCAAACGAAAATAAATGTTCTACCGGTGCTAAACAAGTGTTATATTTTAGGAAAACTTTTTTTACTGTTGGATACCTATTTAATGAATTTAAACTTGTGTCATTATTTTTTAAATATTTTCAGGGTTTCTAAGTCAATGGTGTTGTTTGCATTATCACTTGCTACAGAAGAATCAGAGTCCTCCACAAACAAATAATAAGATTCATTTTTTTTTCTTTTTCTTCTCAGTTTTATTATTATGTGGTCTTTTAACATCTTCTTGTTTAATTTTTCGGACCTCGGCAACAAACAATTCCTTTATGTATACTCTGTTTTCCCTCNTCTTTTAACATCTTCTTGTTTAATTTTTCGGACCTCGGCAACAAACAATTCCTTTATGTATACTCTGTTTTCCCTCGGCACCCATTTCAGTTTGAAAAATGGGTAGGATGTAGATGCTACTATGCTTTCTTTAGCTTTCTTTAGCTTTCGGTTCCTCCAATTGATAAAATCGTTCAAAACGTTTTTTTAGACTTTCTTGTATGATATCTNTCTTTTAACATCTTCTTGTTTAATTTTTCGGACCTCGGCAACAAACAATTCCTTTATGTATACTCTGTTTTCCCTTGGCACCCATTTCAGTTTGAAAAATGGGTAGGATGTAGATTCTACTATGCTTTCTTTAGCTTTCGGTTCCTCCAATTGATAAAATCGTTCAAAACGTTTTTTTAGACTTTCTTGTATGATATCTATTAACACACAACAATATTTTGGATTGTCCATTTTTAAGTCACTTAAAAATTCGCTGTATTCTAATTAATTCAGGCTGCAGACATCCGTAGAAGGTCGTTGCTGATCTTAAGGAAAAATGATGCCTCAAAAAATTTAAAGCTTATTATTTTTAATATTTAATTTAAAAACCAAGTTTCAGTCTATACAACTCGGCGCCCCATGGGTATTTCATCTGTGTTAAAATTGAATGTCAAAACTGCACATTTCGGCCTTTTTCACTAGACTATAACTTAGATTATTAATTTTATTACGGGCTGGAGACATGTTTTCACACCTCAAATTATATTTTGTTTATATTTGTACACAAAAACACTAAAGTTTTATTGAATAGTTGCTTGTTAAAACGTTACTAGTCAGACGCCTGCACAGCACTGAAGTCTGCTACCAGGCGGCCAACTTAAAATGGGCGCCTTAACAAAAAAACTAATAAAATGGCCAAACTCTATCTTGCCCTGCAAAGCCTAAGTTATTCTGCAGTTATCAAAATCCATATCAATACTTTGCAACATTTTTTCTCATGAATGAAATAGAGAAATATTTCTTGCGCAACTCCTGATTTTTATTATTTTTCACTGAATTACAGTGTATGTATGCTTGGAAATAGAGGACACGATTTTGAGAACATAATTATTTCTCTACATTAATTTGATATATGCTGATATAAAGTTAAGGGTATAATTTGCAACTACATGTTTCTCTTTTGTGAAGTTAATAAAATTTTTTTGAGTGAAAATGTTTGGACCTTCTGAGGAATGAGCGAAATTTAAACAGACCCAAAAATAAATCAAACATCATTGCTTTGATTTCTTGTAAGAAAATAGATTTTCAAATTTGTCTTTTAACGAGCTCGGCTTGTGTAGCGATTCTGTGTACCAGTCGTCTGCATGGCATGTTAGTATTACTCTATGAATATCCATTTCAGTTTTTCAACTGGTTGCTTTATTGGGTCTAGCAGCATTCTGAGGTATTCATGAGGTACCAGTAGGCCTACATGTGAAGTAATAAATTGTTAGTATCCTGACAGCATTGAAATCGACGAAGTACGTTGCTTATACAGAATCACAGTAGATGTCACATTACATTATTCCCACTTCCTAGGCTAAAGTTACTATATGTTTTCTCAAATTAATGCCTTAAATGGCGCCATCGGCTTTATCATTTAAAATGTCCTGCATTATCACAAATTCTTCTCCTGGTAATTTTATTGTGGGATTTCAACTGAACTCCTTGCTCCCTACATTGGATACTCCAGATGTTTGAATGTCCAGACGAACTAAGCTGAGTCACTGAGAGAATTGTCACTAATAAGTGCGTGATCTATTAATCTTTCACGAAAGATAGGCGTCTGTTAAAATGTTATGGCAGTACCAAATTTTGCTCTAAAACCTTTTAAAAATTTTGCGAAAAAAATTAAATACAAGCATAATAATAATAAGTTAGCTGCTTCATTCTCACACTATATTTGCGGAAGTATCTCCTTAAATACTGAATATGATTATTTCATTATGTGTTACCATTTTACCAAGTTTCATTCAAATATTCTTGTTTTACTAAAGATATGCACTAGAGGTGTACAGTATCACCCTTTTTGATTAATGGCTGCATTCTGAAAATAAAAGTCTAGTCTAGCGAACTGAAATAACATGTTAAATTTCTTCCAACTCGTGTACCAACTATGGTAGGAATTGGTTATACTCTTAACGGGATAAAGTATAAAAGTCTCATTTTTTTCAACAGTATTAACTCTGAAAAATTATGGATAAAAAAATTTTTACATGCATGCATTTCTTTTATTCGTTACTACTCATTTATCAAAATTGATGAAAATTTGTTAAATCTGTATGTATAAAATGAAGTTTCCAACTGACTCATTCACTCATTCATCAACGCTTAGCTCAAACCATTAGATGCAAAAGCATAAAAATTTAGGGATGGCTTATTTTTAGGGTGCAGGCACCCACTAAGAAGGTAAAAAGGGGGAAAATGTGTTTTCGAGGACTCTCAATATGCTCCTAGCTTTAAAAAAGTGCTTATATAAATTCATAACAACATATTTACAGATTTTTTGAAATAAAATCCCTAAAGGGGTGAAAAGGGGTCAATGCATTTTCGAGGACTCATCAATAGCTCACTAACCCGATGAGATATTGTAATGCTATTTGCTTCAAAATGCTACTTATATAAATGCCTANAGGAATTGGTTATACTCTTAACGGGATAAAGTATAAAAGTCTCATTTTTTTCAACAGTATTAACTCTAAAAAATAATGGATAAAAAAATTTTTACATGCATGCATTTCTTTTATTCGTTACTACTCATTTATCAAAATTGATGAAAATTTGTTAAATCTCTATGTATAAAATGAAGTTTCCAACTTACTCATTCACTCATTCATCAACGCTTAGCTCAAACCATTAGATGCAAAAGCATAAAAATTTAGGGATGGCTTATTTNACTCATTCACTCATTCATCAACGCTTAGCTCAAACCATTAGATGCAAAAGCATAAAAATTTAGGGATGGCTTATTTTTAGGGTGCAGGCACCCACTAAGAAGGTAAAAAGGGGGAAAATGTGTTTTCGAGGACTCTCAATATGCTCCTAGCTTTAAAATAGTGCTTATATAAATTCATAACAACATATTTACAGATTTTTTGAAATAAAATCCCTAAAGGGGTGAAAAGGGGTCAATACATTTTCGAGGACTCATCAATAGCTCACTAACCCGATGAGATATTGTAATGCTATTTGCTTCAAAATGCTACTTATATAAATGCCTAAAATTCAGTTTTAGTTTTTTTTTATTTAACCCCTAAAGTGATAAAAAAGGTGTCAAATTTGTTTTCGAAGACTACTCNAGTGATAAAAAAGGTGTCAAATTTGTTTTCGAAGACTACTCAATACCTCACTAACTCGATGAGATATTGTTATGCTTTTAGCTTTAAAAGGTTCCTTTATAATTCAATGAAAACTGACTTACGGATTTTTTAAATCACAATCCCCAAAGGGGATGAAAATGGGATGTAATGATATTGTGATATAGTTACATCCTTTACTTTAAATGTTGACTACATAAATACCTAAAAATTAATTCAAAATAAACCCGTCTGTTATTGTGAAATTAAATGTTTCATTTCCCTTACAGTTGCAGACAAAATTTTTAGAACTGAGCAGGATCCGTAGTTAAATATCTAATTGTCATAAATTGTGTGGTTAGTGAGATACATAGTGCTGTGGTTTTTCTTTCACATTCTATATACAGGCAGTCCTCTACTTTTGCGCATTCGACTTTCGTACAATTTGCGCTTACGCACATTGGTTTCTTACACCATAAATTTGACTTTCGCGTGTTTGCTTCCTTCTTTCGTACATAACCTTTCGTACATAACCAAAAAAAATATTGCGCGCATGCCTCCATGAGAAACGTAAACATCAAAGATATACGGATTGTTTATATTCTGTAGGTTTTCTCTTCGCAAATAATATTGCAGCAAAGTTGACTTATACTACGTAGAGACCTCTGGTGTGGATATACGGAACTATGTTTCCGATATAACTGAACAAATATGCAGTTGTATGTCTGATGTGTTACTACGCTATGGCGCTATGCCGCTCCTGTTTAGAACTTCCGTTGTTTTTATTATGGTTTTTAGTTTCCTTTGAGGTTAATTTTATATCCATTGTTTTTTTTTTTTTTTATTCTATTGGCGCACGTACATAATTATTACACCACGCAATGAATAACAAACGTAAAAACGAAAGTAATGAAGACTCGGTGTGTAAGAAACAAAGAAAACATGTTGTAAATAGTGTACAAACGAAATTAGACATTATCGCGCAATCGAAAAGTGGCAAATCACTTGCAGCTATAGGACGGTCTTTCAACCTGAGCCAATCCACTGTGCGTTCTATTGTGAAAAGTAAAGTAAATATAAGGGACTATGTTATAAATTCAGGAAATCTTTCTTCTAAAATAATTTCAAAACGGCGGGGTGCAGCGATGGAAGAGATGGAACAGTCTTTAAAAGTGGTTAGACGATCAACACCAGAAAAATATCCCTATCAGCCATGCAATAATTCAATGCAAAACTCTCAGTTTGTTTGAAGATTTTAAAAAACAGCTTGGTGAGTCAGCTGCTAATGCTCCAGAGTTTAAAGCGAGCAAAGGCTGGTTCGACAAGTTTAAGTCAAGGGCAGGACTGCACAACATAACATTTACAGGGGAATCTGCCAGTGC